>ML662438.1:841983-1211011 GCA_007570785.1 Antilocapra americana
GTACAAAGTTGATACCAAATACTAATAAGCAAAGATTAAAAATCTAGAGTAAAGACTGGATTCTCAAAAATACTCCTCTCGTCGGTAATGGGCCGTCCCTTCAGATGCCCGATGCCTCTGCCAGCATTTAGATCCTGTTTTATGGAGTTTGCGTGGTCTTTAAAAGTTCTTTTGGTGTATTTATTGGGGAGAGAGTGGTCTCCCCGTCCTATTCCTCCGCCATCTTAGTTCCCCTCCCCAGAGATTTCTTATAACTCCCTGCTTATACACATGCAGTGCCTTACCTATTATCAACATCACCCACCAGTTGGATACATTTGTTATAACCAATGAATTTACATCGATACATCATAATCACTCAAGGTCATAGTTTACACTGCACTTCATTCTTGGCATTGTACCCATTCTGTGGATTTGGACAAATATGTAATGACACCCATCTATCATTATGATGTCACACAGAATATTTTCATTATCCTAAACATCCTCTGTGATCTTCCTTTCCATCCCCTCTGCCCTTCCCCAACCTCTCACAAACACTATCTTTCTACTATCTCCATAGTTTGCTTTTTCCAGAATGTCATATAGTTGGAATCATATAGTTTGTAGCTTTTTCAGTTTGGCTCCTTATAGTTAGTAATCTGCACTTCAGGTTCTTCCATGTCTTTTCATGCCTTGAAAACTTCTGTAATTTTAGTTCTGAATAATATTTCATTGTCTGGATGTATCACAGCTTATTTATCTATTTACCTAATGAAGGCTATCTTTGTTGCTTCCAAGTTTTGGCAGTTGTGAATCAAGCTGCTAGAAATATCCATGTGCAGGTTTTTGTATGGATATACATTTTCAGTGGCTGATCATACAGTAAGAATTTGTCTAATTTTGTAAGAAACTACCAAACTGTCTTCTAAAGTGGCTGCATCATTGTGATTCCCCATTAGTGATAAATGAGAATTCCTGTTGCTCTTTATGCTCACTGGTATTTGGTATTGTCAGTGTTCTAGATCTGGGCCATGCTTTTGTTTTTCTCTGCCATTTTTTGGTTGGGAATCCTGAGATTTTTGCCCTTTTATGATTTCTCACGTACTAGATTAGGCTAATAACACCGTGTGGCATTGAAAAGTATTATTTATCCTTCTAATTTACTGCAAAACCGTTAGCTAGATCTAGAGGCTTGATTTTCTCATATATGGCCATATTTATATGGCTTCCATGTGGCATAGAGGTAAAGAATCCATCTGCCTATGCAGAAGACACAGGTTCGATCCCTGGGTCAGGAAGATTCCCTGGAGGAGGAAATGGCAATCCACTCTAGTACTCTTGTGACAGAGTTGCCTGGCAGACTACAGTCCATAGGGTCACAAAGAGTCTGACGTGACAGAGCACGCCTATGTATATGTATATATATAGAGAGGGAGACAGAGAGAGAGGGAGGGAAAGGGACAGAATAATTTATAGTTGGTACCATGTACTGGTGTATTTTTGCATAATCAGCTTAGACAAAGAAGTAAACTAAGGCAAGTCTGAATTACCAGAAATTGAGTTCATTCAGAAATAAGAGAGGAAGCGCAATTCAGGACAGGAGAACTGTGTCAAAGCACAGGTGAGTCTGTTTAGTTTTGGGGCGAGCTGTTTCTATGGAAAGTGATAGTTGCTCAGTCGTGTTTGACTCTGCGACCCCATGATAGTTCTCATTCTCCAGGCCAGAACACTGGAGTGGGTATTTTGCATTCCAGGGGATGTTCCCAACCCAGAGTATTGAACCTAGGTCTCCCGCATTGCGGGCAGATTCTTTACCAGCTGAGCTACAAGGGAAGCCCGAGAATACTGCAGTGGTTAGCCTATCCCTTCTCCAGCGGATCTTCCCAACCCAGGAATGGAAACGGGGGTCTCCTTGCACTGCACGTGGATTCTTATTCACTGAGCAATCAAGAAAGCCCGTTTTTGTGGAAGGAGAGCCCTGTCTCTTCAAAGATATCCAAACCCTCATCCTGGAACCTGAGAATTTGTTACCAATGGGGCAAAAGGGACTTTGTATCATAGATGTAACTTGACCGACCTTCAGATGGAAGAGGGAAGCTAGGGTTGCCCAGGTGTATTCTATTGAGACGCACGAGCCTTTAAAGGTCAGGGCGTTTTCCCAGCAGAACGAAGAAGCGGAGGAGAACGGCGGTAGGAGCCGAGTCGGAGAGCTGCGAGCTTGACCCAAGTGTGCTGAGCTGTGGCTGGCAGTGAGACAAGGGGTCCTGAGGAAGGCCTCCAGGAGCTCGGGGTGGTACGCAACTGCCAGCCAGCAGGAAGCCCAACTTCAGGCCTTCCACTCCAAGAAACTCTATTCGACCAACAGCCCGAGGGAACTTGCCAGCGGATTCTTCCAGGGCCTTCTGACTAGAACCCAGGCTGGCTGACACCTTGGATCTGGCCTAAAACCTGCAGTAGAGGCCAGTCAAGCTGACCCGGACTCTTCACCTACAGAATGGTGAGATATATTTATGTGTTTTTTTTTTTTTTTTTAAGCTGCTAAATTTGTGGGTTTTGGTACAACAGCAAACGACTCTTCAAGTGGATGCAGATGTGTGAGCCTAGTCCCTCTTAAGTTCTCCACGAATCTTTCACCTCCTAGTTTCAGCAGCTGTTGATAATTGTTATTTAGAGCTTTTGTCCTTAATAGTTACCGGATGATGATTTCTAAAATTCTGTCAGTCCTCTGCATTTATTAGCTGGAATTCTCTAAAGGAGAACCATTCTTTGTAAATAATTTAGGTTCCCTGAAAAATGATTTCATATAAAAAATGGATCCATGCCTTGTGTTTTCTCTTTATTAGTTTTCAGAGTACTGAGATGATGATTTTACTATAATTTGAAGTGACCAATCCATTGTTTTGTTTTTTTGTATTATGAATTTCTGGAGTGTTACACATTAGTATGTTTTGACTGCATAGTATTAATTACTTTTTAATGCTCAAATGGTTCCCTTTTGGCCAATGGAAGTCCTTTTAAGTTCAATCCTATGTCTTTTTGTAAAGGCCTCATCATTTGTGATAGCGTTCTTACTTTCTGACACTACAAATTCTCCTTTTTCTTGTTTATCTTATACATTTTATGCCCCATTGTCTGTTTCCCCACGAGCCCTTTATTTTTGTGTGCTTAGAATCTACAAGCTGGGTGCTTAGGGGTACTTTGGTATTGCTTAAGGCCATCTTGGAAGACAGGACATGTTGTTTAGAAAATTAATAAGTTGGTGTTAAATTTCCAAAGCAAAGCTTACAATATATGGTTTATACTTGGATTTTTATACTTGAATCTCTGCTAAAAATTTTAGTTTCTGACACTTTTTTGCTCTTACAGTGTAAATATTATTATACATACTAATAAGATTGCTACATCTGCAATTGATTTCTCTGCAAGTTGTTGTGGTTGCTAGCATTTATCCCTTTAGGGAAATACAGTGAAAATACTGTACTTTAAAGTATCAAAGTATTCTTCACCGAGTGGTTATGCCATCAATTTCCTATTAATTTTTTAAAAAAATTTAGGTTGTGGGTATTTTTTAAAATTTTGCTTAAATGTGTAAATATCTGTAGTTTTTACCTTGCTTTTTTTTTTAACTTAACCTGTCCTGGAGATCACTTCATAGCAGTATAGAGAGGTTTTTCTCGTTCTTTTTTCATAGCTACCCGATATTTTATAACTTAGGTTTATGAAATAAACTTTAAGTTAAGTTTAAGTTTATTAACTTTAAGTTTATTTAATAACTTAGGTTTATAATTTTTCATAACTATAGGTTTATTCAGCCTTCCCCCTTTTGTTGGACCCTTGATTTGTTTCCAGATTTTTGTTACTATAAATAATGCTATGATGGGTCCTGTTTGTTCCCCTTATTTACTTGGGTATACTCAGTATATATTTATAGAAATGGGATTGCTGGGCCAAAGTGTAAATGTATCTTTTTCAATGAAAAAGAAATCATAGCTACTTTTGATTATAACAATTGAAAGTAGAACCAGAGAAATATTATTTTGGTAGATTTCCCCAAATTCCCCTTCATAGAGGTCATGCGTTTTGCAGTCCATGAGAGTTATTAAGAGTTTGCCAGCTCTTCATGGAGATTTCCTTGTAATTATTGCCTCAGAACAATTCACTCTCTTTGAGGGCTGATTCTTCGTGTGTAAATTATGGGTAACAATTCCTTTCTTGAACAGTAGAAGGATAAAATCCAAGAAGTACAAAAAAAAGTGCCTGATACAGAGCAAGTGTTCAATAGATGTAAATTTCCTTTCCTCCCTTCTTTCTTGGGCACATCATTCCAGTAGTTCATTTAATAAATGTTCTAGAATCTTGCAGGAACTAAAAATTAGTAATAAACAGACTAATAACCTCTTCCTCAGAGAAACTACATGAGACAGTTGGGTAAGCAGATAAAAAAAGATGCATTCCAGCAGTGCTTTGATGTAGAAGCACAAAGAAAGTAATGACAGAAGGAGAGAGAGAGCGAGAGAGCTGAGGTGGTCGAGGGCAATTTTGTACCTCAATCTTCTCACTTTTAAGAAAATACATACTGTTAATGTCATAATGATACTTGGAAACTGAAATTTCTGGGTATTTAAGTGTTTATAAAAAGTTGTTTAGCACTTTTTTATTCTTGAGGAAAGGAACAAAAAGAAAGTTGCTCTGTCAGTTTCCTAGGGCTGTCATGGCCAAGTGCCACAACCAGGTGGCTTGAAACAACTTAAGTGTATTTTCTTTCAGTTCTGGAGGCTAAAACTCTGAAATCAAGGTGGCAGGAGGGCCATGCTCTCTTTTGAAACCTGGAGAGGAATCCTCCCTTGCCTCTTCCCAGCTGTGCGTGGTTGGTGGGCAGCTTTGGCGTTCATTGCTTGCATCTGAATCGCTCTAATCTCTGCCTTCATTGTTAATGGCATTTTCCTGGGCGTCTTTGTATCTTCACATGTCTTCTGTTGACATGCCTTATG
Organism: Antilocapra americana; assembly: GCA_007570785.1. Lineage (NCBI taxonomy): Eukaryota > Metazoa > Chordata > Mammalia > Artiodactyla > Antilocapridae > Antilocapra > Antilocapra americana. The sequence continues at coordinate 846,957 of ML662438.1, forward strand.
GTATTGATGGGGCTTCCCTGGTGGCTCAGTGATAAAGATTCTGCCCACCAATGCAGGGGACATGGATTCGATCCCTGGGTTGGGAAGATCCTTTGGAGAAAGAAATGGCAACCCATTTCAATATTCTTGCCTGAAGAACCTTATGGATATAGGAACATGGTAGGCTGCAGTCCATGGGGTCATAAAGAGTTGGACACGACTGAGCAACTAAACAACAACATTGTACTGATGGCCTAGGGGCCATCTGACTCCAGCGTGACTTCACCTTAAATAATACGTCTCGGTGTATTTGCAAAAAAGGTCAGGTAGCAAGGTGCTGGTGGTTTATAGTTTAACATGTATTTTTTTGGGATGAGTGGGGAGTGCACAATTCAACCCATAACAGATGCTAATATGCAAAATTCAACACTCAAGCTCCAGCTGTTTCCTGGCAAAGTAACAGGGATATAGATGAACAAAGTGGGAGGAAATTCTGACTCTTCCTTGTAAGAGTTATGAGTGAGGAGCTTCCCCACAGAACTACTGTTACTGTGTCATATCAGTGCCCAAGTGACTGGCCGTTTTCCTAGTTCTTCTTCCTTCAGAATCAGATCTTTAAATTGGCCTAGGTTTCTTTTTTCCTACACAGACCTGAGATTTTTAGGGAACTAGTTGGTTGTTCTTGTGAACCTATCAGTAGATAAAGCCCAAACAACTAAAATTTGCTTGCTCTCTCTTCTTAAAGTAAAAATATATAGTTGGTTTTTGGTTATAACAATAGGAAGGCAGAGAAGAAAAATATAAAGAGACCAGCAAACCCTCGGGATAGAGTTGAATGCTGTTAACACTTTGAAGATGCTTCAGTATCTGCCTTATGTGTCAGTGTGTGCCTCTGTGTTACTGTGTGTGTGTGTGTTTTGTATCAATTAGGAATGCATCTGTCTGAAAGTAATAGAAAGCCAAACTAGGGTGGATTTAACAAATAAGGGTTTACTTGTCTCATACTTTAAAAACTCTTATTGTTCAGTCACCCAGTCCTGTCTCTAGAGGTAGGTAATTTCTGAAGTTGGATCAGGGATTCAGTGGTATCAGACTGAGACTCAGCTATTCTCTTATATATTTATAGCATATTATTCCTTTCCATTATGGTCTCACAGTGGCTGCCACAGCTCTTGCTATTACTGGTAATCCAGAAAAGTAGAAAAAACTGTCATCCCTCCTCTTTTGTTAGGAAAGCAATAGCTTTTTCTGAAACCATCCTGTGCCTCTCTCCCACCTTGAGCCATTAGAGTCACCTGTGTCATTGCTGATGAAGAAAAACATGACTGTTTCTTATTGTATGGGACACTGAGAACGTGAGGAGCAGGATCGCTTAGAGCAGGGATTGGCCAGCTATGTTTCACGGGCCAACTCTGCCTGTTTTTGTAAAGTTTTATTGAAAACCACACACATTCATGTTACCTGTTTTCTATGGCTACACATGGAAACGTCACAGCAACACAATTGAGTACTTGTGACAGCAACCACATGGCTCAAAATTCTGATGTTATTTATCATCTGGTGCTGGACAGAAAAGCTCAAGTAATAATCCATGGAGCAAGGCTGGGTTTTATTAGCAAGGGAGAAAGTGGGGATGGATATTGGGTGCGCAGTTGTCTCTCATAATGGTGTTGGTGACAGGGGTTGGGGCTGAAAAGGCAAGGTAGAACTCATCTTTATATGAACTAAGATTCTTAGTTACGTGTTCCTTCAACGGTTTCTTTCACGTGTGGCCTTTTTTTCTTAGGTATCATCCTTTAACCCACTCCTTCAGTGGCAAGCAACTCTTCCACCATCTCTGAATATTTTAGTTTGTCAAATGGTTCTAACTTCTCTTATGTGTATAAGGATAAATTGAAGGAAATATATCCTCTTCCACGAAGCATGTATATTGTAAGACTTCATCTTATAGGGGAAGAAGCCTGACCCATGCAGAAGAATTTCAGGCTCCAGTGTATATGTAGACGTCTTCCTCCTCCCTCCCTTCTTTGCTTCCACAGATATTTTATAAGCTTCTACATATTTTAGGCTTTGTTCTAGATTCTGAGAATATAAAAGAGAAGACAAAGTCTTTGGCCTCAAAAAATTTAACATCAATTAAACTGGTAAATATGGAGTATAAACAAACCATACATAAATATAATAAAGTATCAAATGAGTACTTAGACAACTTACAGGTCTTAGACAGTGATAAGAGACCAGGAAAGACTATTCTCAGGAAGAGACTCTCCAGCCTGGGGAAAGTCATGCAGGAAACCCTGCATATAGCTGAAGAAAGGATTCCAGGCAAAGGGAAGTATAAGTACATAGGCCTTGAGACAGAGCTCTGATTGGAACTGTCATGACCAGCAAGGATACCAGAGGTCAGTTAACAGTGAACAAGAGGAGTGCTCCAACATGAGACTGAGGTTCCAGACAGGTGTCACATCACATAGGACTCGTAAGTCATGGAGAGGACTTGAGTGTTTGTTCTAACTGTGGTAGCCAGTCATTGGAAGATTTTGATCAGGAGCATAAAGTGCCCTGATCCTTTAAAAGACCCCTTTGGAGTACTCTGGACAGAAAGCTCACATTTCCATTTGATTTGTACAAAAATAGATTATTTGTTGGCTTGTAAAAGTTCTTTGTAAACAGTGAGTTTCTAGTCATTTTAATAAGTAAATAATTAACAACTATACTGTGGGAAACTTTTTAAGCTTTCAGGATACAATGATGAATGAGACATAATCCCTAACCTTGTGGAATGTATAATGGTTGAGCTTTAGAAGTAAACAGATAAGAGTAAATAATAAGTTCTATAAAAATGAAGAGCATAGTGGGACATTAAGTCCAGTGGGGAAGCCACACAAACTTAGGTGTACCAAGAAGGAAGGAATATGTGTTCATTTAAGCTCTGTCTTTGAGGATGGGCCAGTAGGGAGGAAGGTGGCAAAGGCTGCCATATAAAATACAGGATGAACAGTTAAATTGACTTTATGTAAACAATGGATTTTTAAAAAATATAAGTGTGTCCTAAATATTGCATTTCTTGTTGTTCAGTCTCTCAGTTGTGTCTGACTCTGCACATGCCAGGCTTCTCTGTCCTTCACCATCTCCCAGAGCTTGCTCAAACTCATGTCCATGGAGTCGGTGATACCATCCAACCATCTCATCTTCTGTCATCCCCTTCTCCTCCTGCTTTCAGTCTTTCCCAGCTTCAGGGTCTTTTCTAAGAGTCAGCTCCTCTTATCAGGTGGCCAAAGTATTGGAGCGTCAACTTCAGCATCAGTCCTTCCAATGGATATTCAGGATTGATTTCCTTTAGGATTGACTGGTTGGATCTCCTTGCAGTCCAAGGGAATCTCAAGAGGCTTCTCCGACAGCACAGTTCAAAAGCATTAATTCTTCAGCACTCAGCCTTCTTTACAGTTCAGCTCTCACATCCATACATGAATACTGGAAAAAACATAGCTTTGACTTTATGGACTTTTGTTGGTAAAGTGATGTCTCTGCTTTTTAATATGCTGTCTAGGTTGGTCATGGCTTTTCTTTTAAGATTTAAGCATCTTTTAATTTCATAGCCTCAGTCATCATCTGCAGTCATTTTGGAGCCTGTCAGTGTTTCTACTGTTTCTCCATCTATTTGCCATGAAGTGATGGGACTGGACACCATGGTCTTTAGTTTTTTGAATGTTGAGTTTTAAGCCAGCTTTTTCACTCTCCTCTTTCACCTTCATCAAGAGGCTTTTTAGTTCCTCTTTGCTTCCTGCCTTAAGGGTGTCATCTGCATATCTGAGGTTATTTATATTTCTCCCTGAAGTCTTAATTCCAGCTTGTGCTTCATCCAGCCTGGTATTTTGCATGATGTACTCTGTATGTAAGTTAAATAAGCAGGGTGACAATGTACAGCCTTGACATACTTCTTCCCCAATTTTGAACCAATCCATTGTTCCATGTCCAGTTCTAACTGTTGCTTCTTGACCTGCATACAGGTTTCTCAGAAGCCAGGTAAAGTGGTCTGGTTAAAAAGACTGAAATTCAGATTTAACTTGGCATCATGTAAACACATATAATTTCTTATATCTAGCAAACCTGGAGGATATCCTTTGGGGGCATTGCAAGTGGGTGGAGAAGCATGGAGTCCAGAGTTGAAAACAGAAGGTCTGAGAGGAAAGTAGGTGGGGTCAAACTGCATCCTGCTGTCAGGATAAAGTCCAGAGGATGGTCAGCAAAGAGTTTTAAATAGGAAAGTGACAGGTTCTGATTTCAAATTTAGGAGAAAATACAATACTCTGGATCTGAAGCGCAGATGATAAAATGAGGGCTTTCTTAGTAGCCTGAAGAGAGGCAGTATAAAGGTCATTTTTAGGCATTAGCTTTCATATTTATAGTTTGAAGTTTTATTTTTAAAATATTCTGAAATTTGAATTTTTCAAGAATTGCCATTTGCTTTCCTTTCACACACATTTTCCTTTCACACACTCAGCCCTGTGTGTGTGTGTGTTCAGTCGCTCAGTTGTGTCTGACTTGAGACACCATGGACTGTAGCCTGCTAGGCTCCTCTGTTCATGGAATTTTCCAGGCAAGAATACCGGAGTGAGTTGCCATTTCCAACTCCATAGGTGTTAGCTTTTGAATTTCATTTAAAAAAAACTGCTTGTGCATTCCCCTGAGCAAGGGTTTGATGTTCTTTCTCATTAGTCCATACTAATTTTAATCCTAAACCAGCAGAAAAGAACTTGGGAGAGAAAAGCCCTTAAGAAATACAATCAAATTTTCACTAAGTGAGCACTTTACAAAACTCCCAGACTGTGTTCCCAGCGTTATCTCGTGCACCCTCAGGATCACTCCTCACGGTTCATGCTAGGAGTGAGGCAGGGATGTGTCAGAGCTTCATCTCTTGACTTGCTCATTCTAACCTCAAGCAAGTATCCCTGAGGGCTTCTGACAAGCAGGGCGCTAAGCTGTTCTTATGAGGCCAAGAGGACAGAGCTCTGGGGAAAGGCCATGTTCTCTCCAGTTGGTGGGAAGAGACAGGCCTTGTCTCTTCAACAACAGCTCCAAATCAAAGTTCAGTCTGACTTTGAAACAGATTCTAGAGGGCAGGATGAAATTTCTTCAGAGAGAAAATGAAAAAGGGAGTTTCTGGTCAAACACAATACCAAGGCCACAGTAATTCTGAAGCATGCTTCCCTTCTACTAATTTTTCGTCTACATTATCTTCCTGTTAGAATTGTTTGGCTTATAAAACTTTTTTCTTAATCCAGATATTTTTCTCTCTTCTCTCCTTCTGCCTATTCTCAGTCATCCACCTCATCCTCCCAGTTCTTCTGGTTTGTTCTTTAGACATTCATCCCTCATTTATTCATTAAATATTACTGAGTATCTACAATGACTTCCTAGTTTTACATTTCAATCCCCTATATGAAAAGAACATCTTTTTTGGTGTTCGAGAGGATCTTGTAGGTCTTCATAGAACTGGTTAACTTAAGCTTCTTTGGCATCAGTGATTGGACCAGACTTGGCTCACTGATGTTGAATGATTTCCCTTGGAAAAAAACAAGCTCATTCTCTCATTTTTGAGATTGCACCCAAATACTGCATTTTGGGTGCTTTTGTTGACTCTGAGGGCTACTCCTTTTCTTCTAAGGGATTTTTGCCCAACAGTAGGAGATACAATGGTCATCTGAATTAAATTCGCCCATTCCTGTCAATTTTAGTTCACTGATTCCTAAGATGTCAGTGTTCACTCTTGCCATCTTCTGCTTGGCCACATCCAATTTATCTTGGTTCATGAACCTAACATTCAGGTTCCTATACCATATTGTTCTTTAAAGTATTGGACTTTACTTTCACCACCAGACACATCCCTGACTGGGCTACATGTTTCTGCTTTGCCCCAGCCACTTCATTCTTTCTGGGGCTATTAGTTATTACCCTCTGCTATTCCCCAGTAGCATATTGGACATATTCAGACCTGGAGGACTCATATTCTGGTGTCATATCTTTTTGCCTTCTCATGTTGTTCATGGGATTCTTGCTGCAAGAATACTGGAGTGGTTTGCCCTTTCCCCTCCAGTGGACCATGTTTTTTCAGAACGTTCCAGTGTGACCCATCTATCTTGGGTGACCCTGCACAGCATGGCTCATACCTTCATGAGTTACTCAAGCCCCTTCTTCACGACAAGGCTGTGATCCATGAAAGATGAGATGTTTAGATAGCATCCCCAATGCAACGGACATGAATTTGAGCAAAGTGAGGGAGACAGCAAAGGACAAGAAAGTCTGGCTTGCTGCAGTCCATGGGGTTGCAGAGAATTGGACATGACTTAATGACTGAACAACAACAATATATAATGAAGCTTATTTCATTGGGATTGCTAAAGAATGATTAGATGGATCAAAGACTGTCTTTTTCCAAAACATACTTACAGCATTTGGGAAGAAAGAAAGTGGGGGGGGGATAGTAACAATATTGTAAAATATTAGAGTAGTAATCTAATTAGAAGTAATGATAATGGTAACAATGCAGTAAATGCTTGCTAGATGCTGCATTCTTCAAGAACTTTATAAATGTTTACTTATTCAATAGTAACAAAAGTTCCATGAGAAAATTATGATTACTGTCTCCATTTTCTAAAACCAAGATGCAGTTTCCATACATTGGTTTGCTGTCTCCAGGTTAGTCAAAGAGCTGGGCAGAGATCTGAAGTCTGACTCCAGAGTTTGTGTTCCTAACACTGTAAGTTTGTATTGTTTATTATATATAGACAAGTGTATTTTATATAATTTATATAATATGAATTGATTAAAGACCATTTTCTATGGGGATTCATACCATTGGGTAAGTATAGGGATAGCCTGGTTCAACTGCATCTGCTGGCCTGAAGTTAAAATGAAGTTTTTGACTGAATATTTAGATTAGGGAGTCTCCTCTAATAGAAATTAAAACAATGAAATAAACAGGGTCAAGTAGAAGGAATATGTTTTGAGCATGATGAGAATAAAACCCTCAACCTTTGGAGGGTGGGCAGAAGAAGGACCACTAGTAGTGAAGAGAAGAAAGAGCGAGAGGCAGGAGGAGAGCAAGGAGAGAAGGAAGGGAAGGCTGGGAAGGCTGGGAGACAGAGGTCTGAAGACGGAGTCTCCCATGTCAGTTGTGCCACTGCATGCGTGGGTACCGCTTGACAGCTGAGTCCCAGCGCCTCCGGCAGCTGGCCAGAAACGATACATGTGCTCCCGTCCCAAGGCTGGTGCCCTTTTCCTCCACTGGGGCTGCTTTCATGTGGCTGGAGGCCATGTGGCCTTCAGCACCTCCACCTGCTCCATCCTGTCTGGATTAGACCCCTGAACAAAATAGGGCACACCTGGGCCTTTGATTACACTTCTGTTTTGAGCTCACTGTTGATGGAGAAAATGAGATTAAATGACTCAGCCCTAGAGAGAGGATGGAGTGTACTGAACTGTATTTAAGGAAATAAAGAAGGGAGAAGAGGAAAGTCTCAGGAGTAATGACAGTGTTTAAAAAGGAAACAGTGTTTCAAAATAAAGCTGAGGAAGGAGTCAATGTTTGAGGAAGTGCTGGAAGGTGACCATTCCAAACTTAGAAGCTGTTTGAAGTCGCCACCATGTTTCTCTAGAAATTCTCAGGGAGGCTGATTTGATTATTTACCTTTCTTCCAATTCTACTAAGTACCCTTCGGGTATAGTGAGGTAAGAAGACCTTCAAGAGGAATGAGTCACCATCATATCCTTCTCTTGATAGCAGGGGCTAGGGTGAGGGGGACGCTGAATTTACTTCAGGAATAAGAGGGCAGAAAGTAGACCAGGCTCCCGGTGCTTGTCTCAGAAGAGGGTCCAAGCCTCGAGATGAAACAATAGCTTCCAGGTATTTGTGAAATTCACAAAACAATGTACCTTTCTCACCTCTGTTATTTTGGTTTTTCTTTGTATATTCCTCCTAGTGATTAGCAATAGAAGCTTTCAATCATAAAGACTCATGTTCTTGCTTTGAGAAAGAAATTGTGATGACGACAAAGAAAAGAGGCACTGTATCTGACTCCACAGCCGATTTTTAGGGGAGAAGAAACCCCACAGATACAGATAGCAGCAATTTAATTTATCTTTAAATTTTTGTTGTAGTAAATTTAGAGTGTTTCAAGTGAACAGTCAAGTGATTGTTATGTGTGTGCTCAGTCATGTCTGACTCTTTGCGTCCCCCATGGACTGTACCCACCAGCAGCTGAGGCAAGAATACTGGAGTGGGTTGTCATTTCCTACTCCAGGGGATCTTCCCAACTCAGGGATCAAACCGGCATCTTCTGCAGCTCCTGCATTGACAGGTAGATTCTTTACCACTGGGCCACCTAGAAAGCATGTATAAATAAAAGTTTTTGTTTTATTGATGAGGAATAGGTATTGGGGATACCGGGTTATACAGTAGAGGGAGCAGGTTTCTGGCACTTGTCCTGACCTTTCCAGAGGCTGTATGCTCTGGGTACTCCCTTCCTCTGGCTGCAGCCTAATTTCTCTACTCTTTAATTAAGGAGTATGTAAAGCTTCTTTTAACTCTGCTATCTCATAGCCTAGAATTAAGAGGACAGTAGGCAAGCAGGATACAGAGATGCAGCTTTCCCTGAGAAATTCCTGTTGAGAACAGCTTCTCCTTGTGGTTTCATTTAGTGGGTCCAGCTTGTCTAAAATTGGGTTGGGAGTTTGAACAGACCTCTCACCCATGGAGAAACATAACTCATCTGTGAGAAGAAGCACAGGTGGGGAAAGGCTTTTAAAGTGTTTCTGGCCCTAAAATTGGAGATGCTTTTGTCCTGAAAGCTGCTGAACAAAGTGCAGATTGTAGAAAACCATGGATCTTCAGAAACATCTTTGTGAAGATTCTTCCAGTAATGTAATTACTTTGGATAATGCATTTGTTGGATATGTTTTTGGTAAGAAGGGGAAAATAAACTTGTGCCAATTAAAAAACAAAAGTGAACTAGATGAACTGAAGCTATTAAGCATTTAAAAGGTCTAAGCAATAACACTTAATTTTTGTTTTGTCTTAACAGAAATACTAAAGATGTTTAATGAAGTGTTAACATAAATGTGTGAACATTTCTGCAAATATGTAACTTATTGAGGCAGTTTGCATTAGGGTAGATTCACTTCATTTTGCTGCTCACAGGTTTGTTTGTTGGGGTATGTGTGGGTATGTATGTGTGTCCAAATGCCATGTCTAGGTTTACTTCATTGATAACTTCCAAAACATGATGGATGCCAAGTAATATGCTTGCAAATGTCAATTTGTGACATTATCTTTAATTCTGCTTTTCTGTGACTTATAATATCTGGTGGTGGTGGTGGTATAGTAGCTAAGTTGTGTACACCTCTTTGCAACCCCGTGAACTGTAGATGGATTGTAGTCCACTAGGCTCTTCTGTCCATGGGACTTTCTAGGCAAGAATACTGGAGTGGGTTGCCATTTCCTGTTCGAAGGGATCTCCCAAACCAGGGATCGAAACTGAGTTTCCCACATTGCAGGCGGATTCTTTCCCAACTGAGCCACCAGAGAAAACCCTGTAATATCTGGGACACATAATAATAAAAGCAACCACAGTAATGTTTATTGAGTGTTTATTTTCTGGCAGGCACTGTCCTGAGCATTTCTTATTTAGTTCTTCCAAGATCCCTTATGGTGTAGGTATTACTCTCATCACTGTTGTCTCACAGAGAAGGAACTGGAGGATCAGGAACATGCTTGCTAAGAGCCAGCAGAGCCAGAGTTTGACTCCGCCTTGGTCAGAACCTAGAGCACAGATTCTTATCCACCAGACAACACTAGCATCCCAGGGTGTCCTTTTGGTCCTGTGTTATTTGTTGCACTGATCTGAGAGTCATGCTCTGCTTCTATTCTGAAATGTGTGATTAGCGCTCTTTCTTGTACATATATTGTATCAGCTAGCTGTCTGCTGTCCATGAAGCCAAGTATTATAGACTGCATGTTTGTGTTCCCTACCCCCATCTCATATGTTGAAGCCTTAACCCTCAAGGTGATGTATTTAGAGGTGAGATCTTTTGTAAGTAGTTTGGTTTTAATGAGGTTGTGGTGATGAAACTAGTGTCTTTAGAAGAAAAGGAAGAGTAGGTAAAACTCTCTCTCTGTGACATGTGGGGACACAATGAGAGATTAGTAAGCCAGGGAGAGGGACCCCCCACCACAAATTGAATCTGCTGACACCTTGACCTTAGACTTCTCAGCCTCCCAAACTGAGAGAAATAAGTCTGTTGTTTATTTGTGATATTCTGTTATGGCAGCTCAGGCGTAGATCCCAGGGTTTGTGCTGTCTCAGGCATGAACTTTACGATGAGAATGTCTCAGCTTGGTGCGCCTGGTCCCACATTTGCTTCCTCTCCAGTCAGCAGACCCCTCTTTGGCAGTACCTGATGCCAGCTCTGTGCTAGCTTCTGGAACTCCTTGCAGGAACCCAAGGCCTTCACTGCTTCATACGTTTTGGCCTGGGCCCTTTCCCCTCCCGACCTCATGCCTGGTACACTGCTATGATCGCTCGTCCTCAGGAGGCGCTCCTTGATCTCCCAGGTAGAGCCCCGTGCTCCCTCCATGGGCCTGATGCTCCAGCCTGTACGTTCAGTGTTCCTCTCACAGTGCTGTCCTGTTCTGTTGCACTTATGTCTTATATTTTACTGTAGCAAAACCCCCACAGCACATGAATCACCCTCCCAAGTTTCCGAATGTACAGCACAGAATTGTTAACCACAGGTACATCATTGTGCCGCAGACCCCCAAGGCACCCCGATCCTGTGTGACTGAAACACTCCACACATATGACAACTCCCCACTTCCCTCCCCTGCCCCTGGAAACCACCACTTCATTGTCTGTTTCTGTGAGTTTAACTACTTTGAGTACCTAGGTAAGTGGAATCCTGCGGTATATGAGTGTTTGTCATTTTGTGACTGGCTTTTTTTACTTAGCATAGTAGCCTCCAAATTAATCCATGTTGTGACATACGACAGGGTTTTCTCTATTTTAAGGCTGAGTAATATTCCATTGTATGTATATCCCATATTCTTCTTTGTTCATTCATTCACCCATCCATGGGTATCTTTATTTTAGGTAAGCATTTTAAATATGTCAGTTCAGTTCAGCCGCTCAGTTGTGTCCTTCTCTTTGTGACCCCATGAACCGCAGCATGCCAGGCCTCCCTGTCCATCACCAACTCCCAGAGTCCACCCAAACCCATGGCCATTGTCCATTGTGTCGGTGATTAAATATGTAATTAACTCATAATTACTGAGATAATTGAACCATAACATTGTAAGTTAGTGTTGATTTGATACATTTTTTATATCGCAATGTGATGCTCACTGTAGCATTAGATAACAGCTCTATTGTATCATATAATTATTTCTTTTTTGTAGTAAGAACTATTAAGATCTAGTTCCTAATTTTTGAACTTAAAATTATTTGTCACAATTTGCTTAGAACTAGTAATTTTTTTACCTCCAACAAATTGTGAATTTCTGGAGAGTAGGGATGGTATTTTTTAATCTTTGCATACTATCAGTGAATTGAACTTTGTTGTGCAACACTTTCTGATACATTTTAATGATAAATGAGCTCAGGTATTTTTTATTACCTCCTATCTATGATCTATTTGTCATGTAAAATATATTTCGCTATTGTCGAGGACAGTTGTTTAAAACATTAAAACGGTGGTTTAAAGATTTTTTTAAAAAGATCTGGTTTCTTAGCATCCTTGACACTTATAACACAGTACTGTTGGTTGTAATTACTATGCCATATATGAGATCTTCAGGACTTATTTATTGACTAGTTGCAACCTAGTTTAAACAAATTCTTCTCATTTCCCCTGCTGCTAGCCCCTGGTAACCACCATTCTATTGTTTTTATGAGTTTGGCTTTTTTAGATCCTCCATGTAAGTGATACTGTACAGAGCTTGTCTTTCTGTGTTTTATTTCATTTAGCATAATAGCATTTAGGACATCTATGGACCTTAGGGTAAGATTTCCTTCTTTTTCATGGTCTAATTCATTCATAATTCATGGCTGAATTACAGAAATATATATATGTTAGACATATACATATATCTAACACCCTTATCCATTTATCTGACTCACTTGGATTGTTTCTATATCTTGATTATTATGCACAATGCTGTAGTGAACATGGGAGTCCAAGTGTCTCTTCCATACATGCATGGATCTATTGCATTTCATTTTGATGTGGGCCATCTGGCTTATTAAATCCATTGATGAGAAAGACCATTTCCTATTCCACCTTGAATTTCAAGTTCCTAGCACTTTTTGCCATAAAAGAGAGGCTTGATAAATATTTAGAATTAATTTCAATTTGAACAAACACAGAATAAATGTTTGGAAAGAGGAACAGCATACTTCCAGCTGAAGATTTTCTTTAAGTAGCAGAGTAGGGATTTGAAGAGGAGCCTGAAGCAACAATCAGACATTAATTTTACATTTTGCTACGCTTTAAAATCATCTCCCAAACCACAATGATGTAACTTCTTTTCATAAATTCATTAATATACTCTGGACCCCTGTCTCCTGTCTGAAGGAGATTCTGTTGCCAAATTGAGAATTATTCTTAAGTCTCCGTGTTCCCTGCTTCCCTCACTTTAAAAGGTTTGTACACAGTTTCAGATAGAAGAAAGTAGTCCTTTCAGCCCATCCTCTTTCACTATTATATTAATGAATGCTGGAACCCATTCAGCCCTTAGAATTTAAGTGTTCTTAGAATCTCTGGTCAGCACTTTTAAAGATCTCTTTTGGATATAAGTAATTCATATTAAAAAACCCAAACATATTTTTTTATTCAGGAAGAGATGAACCCTATAAAAGTCACTTCTCCCCAAAGATAAAATATCCAGTGCTATTTAAGATTGCCAAAACCTTATGTCTTACTTTTTAAGTCATAAAGATAGATCTGCTTCCATCAGGTCTGGAATTCTCATCCTCTGGGGCTAGGACTATATATTTTGTTAGAAACCTGGTTGGTCTCAAGATCTCACTGGTGTTTCAGGAAGGCAAAGGGAGGGAAACTGAGAATTCATTTGTGTCAGGGGCAACAACCCCCCTTGTGTGATAGATATTGTGTTCCCATTCTATAGATCATAGCAAATAAAGGAAAACCCAAACCATAGCCCAAACCACTCAAAACAACAACAGTGCATGTGTAAAGGAATCCATGACTTAGCCCTGGGGTAGCAATCCTGAGTAACTGAGCTGAGTTATTTTTCAAGGAGCAAAGCCATATTTCTCTTCTTTTTATCAAGAGGGAAGTTTTTAAAGATTGCACTATTTTATGGGAAGAGGAATATAAGGGAAACTCCTTGAGCAAATGTTTCCACAGGCATCCTCTCCAGTCAGTTTCAGTGTGAGGCATTCTTAGGAAATTTTCTTTTGTTCCTTGCTTTATAGACATTTTTCACAGGAGTTCTGATCATAAGACTCCATGGACTCCCAAAGCATTTTTAGAGAGAATGCTGAGGTTGGACTTAGATAGGGGAAAAAAATTGCCTCTTTAATTTCATTAATCTCTAACTACAATTTAAAATGTCTCTTATTATGAATTTAGACCACGTCCTTCAGTAATATTAGCAGTACTGTGCCTTTGTCATCGATAGAAAGCACGGATACTTTCATGTTACATTAGCATCGTTGCTGATGTGTTGAAATGTCCCGTCTCTCATGACTTATGAAACTGTCATACCTAGCACTGTATATTGCTGTTTTTTAAATTTATTTTTTAATTGGAGGATAATTGCTTTACAGTGATACTTTTGTTTCTGCTGTACAATAAGGCAAATCAGTCATAATTGTATATGACTCCCTTAGAGCATTTCTCCCCAACCTCATCCCTCCACTCTAGGTTGTCACAGGGCACCAGGCTGGACTCCGTATGTAATACAGCAACTTCCCACTATCCGTTTTAACACATGATGGTGTGTGTATGTCAATGCTACTTTCTCAATTCGTCCCACACTCTCCTTCCCTTGCTGTGACCACAATATTGTCATTTAATGGAATGATAGAGACGTGTATGCTTAGTATCACAAATTGGTTGCTTTAATATTGGGCAACTGCTTTTATAATATAATTAGATTCTTTTATAATATTGTATGTTATTTTGTGCATTGACAAATATTCTAAGAAAAGGTCTATAGTCTTCCAGAGAGTGCATGGCATAAAAAAGATAGGTCTCCTAAATCTTTGCTGTGTGTTTTATCCTGTCTCTCTCTCCATCATTTCTTTTCTCTTACTTTCATTTCTCTTCTCTCCAGTTCCCTTTCATCTTTTTGTTGCTTCTTATACCTGCTTATGCTAAACATGGGGATTCTATCCAGGATGCTATCTGTTCTGGTAAGTAGTGGGGTGCGTTCTCCTTGACCCCAGTTTTTCTGTCTGACCCTCTCAGCCTACTCCTCTGAGATACAGTGACTGAACCCAGTTCTGCTTTCTGAGATTTGGTGAAATGTCCCCCATCATTTAAGGTGTATGCCTTATTTGTACAGTAGGATTTCCTTCTCAAGCTAGTGGGGTGGGGAATCCATACTTGATACTACCTTCCCAATTCAACAACAACTGGCAGCTTCTGTCAGAAGAAGAGTGAGTGAGAATCCTCGTCATGAATGCTTTGTCTTCTTTCTGATAGTCTGGGGGAGAGGGTGTGGAAAGAATTTCTGGTCTTCTGTGTGCCTCTCTCCTATGAATCCAGATTTCACAAAGATACGTCTTTTTCATTTTCTCCCATGTTATCTGTGTTTCTGTTTAAGTTCTGTTAGTTTCCTGTGTTTTTTTCAGCCCAGAGAGTTCAAGTGTTACCCCGTCCCAGTGACTTCAGGGAATGATTTTTAAAGCTCATAAAACACTAGTTAGGGGCATATAATTCTGTGTTTCTGTGGGGTTTAACTCAAGGTAGGTCATTTCAAAAGCAGCATCCTACAACTCTCACTATAGGTCTGTACCGATAATGTTTTCTTGTTTTTATTTTGGCTTTTTAGTGGCATGGTCCTCATTTTTTGTATCTCTGTGCAAAAAATGGAGACTTCGATTATTTAAAATCTTATTTTCAGGGCTAGAATTAGGCATGGGAGTGTGACCTGCTCTCAAGACACAAATACTGGAGCAAAGAGAGGCATGAAAGACATGAGAGACAGAGTCATACTCAAGCTGGGGTGAGTGGTAAAAGCTGAGTCAAAGATAAAACTTAGAGGGATCTAGATGGAACACCAGGATTCTGACCAGAGGACAGGAGGCAGAGCTTGAACAGAAGTCTCAAAACACAGGGACTCAATAGTGACTACTTTCTGTAGATGTTTGACCTTTTTCAAGGCTAGGGGGAAGAAAGCTACCCAGGACATTTGGAAATTTTCTCCTCCTCTAACTTTTATGGTCTAATGAATGATCATATTCTTTTGTATCTCTTCTTTTATTTAGGAAGGGGTTCTCGTGATGATAATAGAATAGAGGAGCTTCCTTGCATGTTTGAGGATCAGTGAAGATGTCTGTGCTGCAGTGATAGAAAGAGGGAGAGTGGTAGGGGATAAGGGTGGAGGGAGGGGTGGCCTGATTACATCAAATATTGTGGTTCTCCTGATAAAGACATTGAGCTTGCTCCAAGTATATTGGTGAACTACCTGAGGATTTTAAGCAGAGGGATAATGTAGTACAGTTGGCATTTTGGAAGAGTTTCTTTAGCTGCTGTATTGAAAAAAGGTTATAGGAGTTAGGAGTGTGAAAATAAAAGCAGAGATCATTTTGGAGTTAGTGCAATCATCCAGGTGGGAGTTGATGGTTGGCTTGGACTGCAGTGGAATGGAAGATGTGGTGAGAAGTCTCACCAATTGGACTTGTTGATGGGTTAAATCTAGGATGTGACAGAAAATAGTGTTATGGGTAACACTGGAGATTTGGACCTGAGGAACACATAGATTAAGTTTGCTATTGACTTGAGTAGGGAAGCTCCAGAAGAAACATTTGGGGGAAAGGATAAATTTAAAGCTTCCTAAGCAGTGACACGGTTACCTTGCTCATCATCCGAACATGGTGGGTTCTCTGCAGTTGCTACATAGGAAGAATCAAGAGGCAGTGCTCATGTGTTCTGGGGATGGGGTGAAGCTAATTTTGCATGCCACTTTGTGTGAAATTAACAGAACTGAAGTGTACATATTGTAGAGTAAGGTGCAAATCTGCGAGTCTGCCTAACTGATACCAGCACTGCACAGAGGGAAAGCTGAAGCTCTAGTCTGGGTCCTCTGACCTTCCTGGAAGTAACACACACTCTGACTTTTGAGGGTTTTCCCAATGATTGCAGTAGCTTTCACACCAGAAGTAGAGTTCTGAAAAATGTATCATGGACTTCAGTGACCCTTTTTGAGGCCTTTCTCAAAAAAAAAAAAAAAAAAAAAAAAAGAATCACCAGCATATCTTCCTTTATCAGGGAGGATTCTGCCTGCTATTCACAAGAAATCATGCCAAATAATTTAATAAAATGAATCTATTACTTACATTTAAGAAAGTATTAGGAAGTGCAACCAGAAGGCGAGGGAACCTCAAAAACTGCCACTATGGGAAGCTGCTACCAACCCGAGGGTTAGAGGGATAGAGAGGGGAGCTGGTCCACCAGGGGACAAGGGGAACATGTAGGTCTGCTTGTTGGGATCTGGAGCCACATAGGCAAGCCAGAGAGAGATGTAACCTTGGAGGAGATAGTGCCTGCTGCAGGGTAGTGGAGCGGGGGGACGCACTGGCTTTCTTTTTTTCTTCCTCCTGCTCTTCAGTCTCTTCCTTGCTTCCCACCTGGAAGCAGGTAGCAAGGGGACCCAGAAACATGGCTGGCAGGGGGTCACCGCCTGTGCAATTCCAAGTAGACTAGGGAAAAGGTGGGGCATAGTTCTGAGGACAGATAAGCAAATAATTGGTAAACATCCTCATAAAAACTGAAAGAAGAATGAAGTTGGTGAATTCCTATCTCAGAGATCAAAGGAAAGAAAGGAATTGTGTGGGGCTTCAGGTACTGTCAGCACAACACAGCAGGGTCTTAGGGACTAGAGATTTGTTTTATTTATTTATTTTTTTTTGGCAGCACTGACATGAATTTTATTTTTTTTTTAATTTTCTTTATTGTGTTGGTTTTGCCATACATTGACATGAATCTGCCATGGGTATACATATGTTCCCCTTCCAGAACCCCGCTCCGTCCTCTCTCCCGATTCATTTTATTGAGAACTTTGTTAGATTCAGAAACTTTAGAATATCCCTATATTGATTTTTATTTTCCTCATGGTAATAGATTCTTTAAACAAGGAAACAGCAAGGAAGGGAGAACCATGAAAACTACATGCTGTTTTGCAGACACTTTGTTTTTCAGACACTCTTGAGGGAAGAAAATCTCATATTATGCAGTTGGCAAGGGAAGATTTTAAGAGGAAAGAGAACAGGCAATCATGTGGAATTATTAAGGCAAAATAAAAATAAAATAGAAGTAAAGCAATAATCTTTGAATAGCACTCATTCTCAAGTTCAGCTTTCTTTTCTGATATGTTAGACTGTGGTTGAAAGTTCTCACCATAGTAACTTTTTTTTTCCATCACCCTCTGTTATTATTAGAGTGATGATAGCAAACTTCTTTATTTCTCTTCCATGTTAGTCCTTGCTCTTGCATCTAAAGTAATACTTACTCTTGGTGATGTCAGTAATATTATTTCCTCTGCAAGCATCATAACCTTGGAAGATTAGGATACAATCAATATGGAGTCTGGCATTCAGAGATTGAAAAGTTATATTTTGTAAAATTATTTATTTTAGAAGAAGACTTTAAGGAGACACTAAAGTCCAAACCTTGGTAATTTAAAATTCAGCTCCACGAATTGTAATTTTTTAATTTGTAATTTTTCTGATAAGCCAGATTTGACTTTGCCATCTCTAAGTCTAAAATTTATAATGCACATAATCTGATTTTCTTTCTTGAGAGATATTTTATCTGATAGTATTTATTAGCTTAAGCAATGAAAAATTTCCATACAAGTTATTGTAAAGATTCCCTTTACTTTTAAAGAGACTCTTAGTACCTGTTGCTAATTTTTAAAAAAAATTTCTAAAATTTATACTTGAAGTCCAATAAGGTGTGATAGCTGGACTTCAAGTATAAATTCTAGTCGAGTTTCTTATTCTGGATTTTACTCTTTATTGTACTTACTTGCTTTCCTTGATATCCTCTGACATGTCATTGATATTTACCATGTTCAATTGATTGATCAAGCTGAAAGCCATTTTCATGTATTGAAATTTGTATTTGAAACATATTTATGTCTTCAAATATCAACTGACTATTTCAATAAATAAAACTCTAACAATTGCTAAGTATTAATAATAATAATAATCTCCCAAGGTAGTAAGTGCTTTACACTTTTCCCATTTTACTTTTGTCCTGCTATCTCAATTGCCCTACAGGATGGTTCAGGAGATTTCCTCATTTGGAGGTGAGAGTATTTGGTTCAGAGGGGGATGTGTGGCAGCTGTGACTGTGATACTGTGGACCTGTCATAGGTCAGTTAATGTGAAGTCTCTGTTTCTTTTAACAGTGTTCTTATGTCTTGTGCCTAGGAGAGTGAGTGGCACGGCCGAGATTCAGGAAATATTTGCTTTACTCTATTTACTGCCTCTTTACTTGGCATGTTGTCTGATTCTAGAAAAAAAAGGATATTGCCTTTCCTGTCTTTCATGTATAGATAATGTAATAGCTTACAAAGCAGCAGATGAACCCACCAACATTATGCCTATCCTGTCAATCCTGAAGGCTATCATTTATGAAGATGAGGTTTATAAATTGATGAAATAATGTAATACATAAGAAAGTGTAAGAAGCCTGTGTGCTTTGAATAGTGATTTAATCTGAAAAGCCAATAACATCCTATTTCCTTAGAACTGGCACTTCAGTAGGAGGACTAGTGAATACTTAAAAATGTTTCATTAAGATAGACTTCACCTATCATTAAGGTGAAGTCTAGTTCTCCACAGACACAATAGATGTCTTGTTACAATTTTCATAAAAGAATTTCTTTCTCTTTCTTCCTCTTCCTCAAGCCCCTCCATTTAACACTGTCATTCACAGCAAAATTGTACTTTCTGGTTGGTACAGCCTATAAATATGTATTGACATCTAATTCTGGGTCAGGCACCATGGATGAGAATATCAAAGAACAGGGTACATTCCCTGACCTTGGAAATTCAGATTATTCCTCGATGGAATTCAATAGTTCAGCCATTATTGCAAAATTGCTTTCATATCCACCAGCTCATGAATTTTTCACCAGCATCTTTGAGGATACTGTTAGTATTTTAATGAGGTAAAACACGCTTAATGTCTCTCAGAGATGAAGTGGAACCTAAAAGAGTATATTCTAGCTCTTTTTCCCAAGGTGGCGGTGGTGGTGCTCTGTGGGATCTATAGAAAGCCATCCTCTCCTTTGTGTCATCTCTCTCTCTCCCCGTGCCTTCAAGGGTAGCTTCCACAGTCTCTACCCCAAAAGGAAATAAGGCTTCATTTCCTTCTGGTTCTCCTGAGACAATCTGATATGATGAGGTGAGGGTGGTGCCTGTGGGGGGTGTGTGTGTGTGTGTGTGTGTGCTCTGGTCTGCTGCAGAGGTGGGGGAGGTAAAAGAGGAACCCTGCATTTCCTAGGCTCCTTTGCATCTGTGGTTCTGAATATAATTTATTTTCACTAATGTCATGCACTCACCTGAGATTTGGAAGGTAGAGTGAAGCAGAGGACCTCTTTCCATGGCTGCTATCTCCTGTCAATGAGTATGGTCTTGGTACAGGCCTTCCCCTACCTGTGTTCTGATACAGATCTACTAAGGTTGAAGGGGTGATGGGAAGAAGCAGGGTGTGGGGCATGACAAGATCTCAGTGTTGGGATACCAGCAGCCTCTGTCTGGATCATAGCTTCGATTTGTTGCTAGAACAGAAAGTTCCAATATCCTCTGATTTCTGTCTCTCAGCTATCTATACAACAGCTGAAAGAGTAGGTAATACTCAATTGTTTCCATGTTACAGATAAGGAAACTAACATAGAGAACTTAAATTGCTCAATTCACACAGCTAATAAATGGTTGATGCAGGTTTTAATTGCCTGGTTTTATGTCTTCCCTTTTATCTTGCTCTTTTGACTTTTTAAATATTAGTATGTGTTTAGTTCTCATATAAGTTATATGTCCACAGAGGCCTTCTATGAAAGGAGGAACAATGCAAGGCCCTACTCAATAAATGCCAAGTAGCTAGAAAAATTTTCTATTTGCAGACAAGGAGTTTAGGGCCCAGATGGTGCAGAACTACGTAAGCTTTAACAGATAATTGGGGCTGAACTATGAGCATGTGTTCTGATTCTCTGTATGTTGTTCTTTTCAGTATCTTATGAAAATCTTATGAAGGCTTTAGAGCCTTTAATTAAGACCCAAACACACGAAAAAACCTCCCAAAACATTAAATCAAATTGATCATATTCTTTGCAGCCAAAGATTGAAAAGCTCTATACAGTCAGCAAAAAGAATACTTGGAGCTGACTGTGGCTCAGATCATGAGCTCCTTATTGCCAAATTCAGACTGAAATTGAAAAAAGTGGGAAAACCACTAGACCATTCAGGTATGACCTAAATCAAATCCCTTATGACTATACAGTGGAAGTGAGAAATAGATTTAGGGAATTAGATCTGATAGGCAGAGTGCCTGATGAACTATGGACGGAGGCTCGAGACATTGTACAGGAGACAGGGATAGAGCATCCCCAAGAAAAAGAAATATAAAAAAGCAAAATGGCTGTCTGAGGAGGCCTTACAAATAGCTGTGAAAAGAGAAGTGAAAAGAGAATCAAAAAGCAAAGGAGAAAAGGAAAGATAACTCTGCATTCAAATAGGTTTAGTGATCACTCACCAGGTGAAAAAAAAAAAAGATCTTTGGCCCACTTTTTGATTGGCTATTTATTTTTCTAGAATGGAGCTGCAGGAGTTGCTTGTATATTTTTGAGATTAATTGTTTGTCCGTTGCTTCATTGGCTATTATTTTCTCCCATTCTGAAGGCTGTCTTTTCACCTTGCTTACAGTTTCCTTTGTTGTGCAGAAGCTTTTAATTTTAATTAGGTCCCATTTGTTTATTCGTGCTTTTATTTCCAATAATCTGGGAGGTGGGTCATAGAGGATCCCGCTTTGGTTTATGTTGGAGAAAGTTTTGCCTATGTTATCCTCTAGGAGTTTTATAGTTTCTGGTCTGATGATTAGATCTTTGATCCATTTTGAGTTTATTTTTGTGTATGGTGTTAGAAAGTGTTCTAGTTTCATTCTTTTACAAGTGGCTGTCCAGTTTTCCCAGCACCACTTGTTAAAGAGATTGTCTTTTCTCCATTGTATATTCATGCCTCCTTTGTCAAAGATAAGGTGTCCATAGATGCGTGGATTTATCTCTGGGCTTTCTGTTTTGTTCCATTGATCTATATTTCTGTCTTTGTGCCAGTACCATACTGTCTTAATGACTGTGGATTTGTAGTATAACCTAAAGTCAGGTAGGTTGATTCCTCCAGTTCCATTCTTCTTTCTCAAGATTGCTTTGGCTATACGAGGTTTTTTGTATTTCCATACAAATTGTGAAATTATTTGTTCTAATTCTCTGAAAAAGACCTCTGGTAGCTTGATAGGAATTATATTGAATCTATAGATTGCTTTGGGTAGTATACTCATTTTCACTATATTGATTCTTCCAGTCCACGAACCCGGTATATTTCTCCATCTATTTGTGTCCTCTTTGATTTCTTTCATCAGTGTTTTATAGTTTTCTATATACAAGTCTTTTGTTCTTTATGTAGAAATACTCCTAAGTATTTTATTCTTTTTGTTTCGATGGTGAATGGAATTCTAGAAAAATAGCCAATCAAAAAGTGGCCCACAGAACTTAACAGACGTTTCTCCAAAGAAGACATAAAAATGGCTAACAAACACATGAAAAGATGCTCAACATCACTCATTATCAGAGAAATGCAAATCAAAACCACAATTAGGTACCACTTTACACCAGTCAGAATGGCTACCATCCAAAAGTCTACAAGCAATAAATGCTGGAGAGGATGTGGAGAAAAGGGAACCCTCTTACACTGTTGGTGGGAATGCAAACTAGTACAGCCACTATGGAAAACAGTGTGGAGATTCCTTAAAAAACTGCAAACAGACCTGCCATATGACCCAGCAATCCCACTGCTGGGCATACACACCGAGGAAACCAGAATTAAAAGAGACACGTGTACCCCAATGTTCATCGCTGCATTGTTTACAATAGCCAGGACATGGAAGCAACCCAGATGCCCATCAACTGATGAATGGATAAGAAAGCTGTGGTACATATACACAATGGAATATTACTCAGCATTAAAAAAAACTCATTTGAATCAGTTCTACTCAGGTGGACGGAACTGGAGCCTATTATCCAGAGTGAAGTAAGCCAGAAGGAAAAACAACAATACAGTATACCAACGCATATATGTGGAATTTAGAAAGATGGTAATGAGAACCCTGTATGTGAGACAGCAAAAGGAACACAGATGTATAGAATGGACATGTGGACTCTGTGGAAGAGGGCAGGGGTGGGATGATATGGGAGAATGGCATTGAAACATGTTAATTACCATATGTGAAATCAATTGCCAGCCCAGGGTTGATGCTTGGGGCTGGTGCACCGGGATGTCCCAGGGGGAGGGATTTGGGAGGGGGGACGGAGGGGGTTTCTGGAGGGGGAGCGTGTGTAGATCCATGGTGGTTTCATGTTATTGTATGGCAAAACCAACACAATAAAGTAAAGAAAATTAAAAAAAAAAAAAAAGAAAGCCGTCCTCAGTGATCAGTGCAAAGAAATAGAGGAAAACAATAGAATGGGAAAGACTAGAGATCTCTCCAAGAAAATTAGAGATACCAAGGGAACATTTCATTTATCAAGATGGGCTTGATAAAGGACAGAAACGGTATGGACCTAACAGAAGCAGAAGATGTTAAAAGAGGTGGCAAGAACACACAAAAGAACTCTACAAAAAAGATATTCATGACCCAGATAACCACAATGGTGTGATCACTCACCTAGAACCAGACATCCTGGAATGTGAAGTCAAGTGGGTCTTAGGAAGCATCACTATGAACAAAGCTAGTGGAGGTGATGGAATTCCAGTTGAGCTATCTCAAATCCTAAAAGATGATGCTGTAAAAGTGCTACACTCAATATGCCAGCAAATTTGGAAAACTCAGCAGTGACCACAGGAGTAGAAAAGGTCTATTTTCATTCCAATCACAAAGAAAGGCAATGCCAAAGAATGCTTGAACTACTGCACAATTGCACTCATCTCACACGCTAGTAAAGTAATGCTCAAAATTCTCCAAGCCAGGCTTCAACAGTACGTGAACTATGAACTTCCAGATGTTGAAGCTGGTTTTAGAAAAGGCAGAGGAACCAGATCAAATTGCCAACATCTGTTGGATCATCGAAAAAGCAAGAGTTCCAGAAAAACATGTACTTCTGCTTTATTGACTATGCCAAAGCCTTTGACTGTGTGGATCACAATAAATTGTGGAAAATTCTTAAAGAGATGGGCATACCAGACCACCTGACCTGCCTCTTGAGAAATGTGTACGCAGGTCAGGAAGCAATAGTTAGAACTGGACATGGAACAACAGACTGATTCCAAATAGAAAAAGGAGTATGTCAAGGTTGTATATTGTCACCCTACTTATTTATCTTATATATAGAGTACATCATGAGGAATGCTGGGCTGGAGGAAGCACAAGCTAGAATCAAGATTGCCAGGAGGAATATCAATAACCTCAGATATGCAGATGACACCACCCTTATGGCAGAAAGTGAAGAGGAACTAAAAAGCCTCTCGATGAAAGTGAAAGAGGAGAGTGAAAAAGTTGGCTTAAAGCTCACCATTCAGAAAACTAAGATCATGGCATCTTGTTCCATCACTTCATGGCAAATAATTGGGGAAACAGTGGAAACAGTGGCTGACTTTATTTTTCTGGGCTCCGAAATCACCACAGATGGTGACTGCAGCCATGAAATTAAAAGACACTCCTTGGAAGGAAAGCTATGACCAATCTAGACAGCATATTAGAAAGCAGAGATATCACTTTGCCAACAAAGGTCTGTCTAGTCAAGGCTATGGTTTTTCCAGTGGTCATGTATGGATGTGAGAGTTGGACTATAAAGAAAGCTGAGCACTGAAGAATTGATGCTTTTGAACTGTGGTATTGGAGAAGACTCTTGAGAGTCCCTTGGACTGCAAGGAGATCCAATCAGTCCATCCACAAGGAGATCAGTCCTGGGTGTTCATTGGAAGGACCTATGTTGAAGCTGAAACTCCAGTACTTTGGCCACCGGATGTGAAGAGCTGACTCATTTGAGAAGATAGTAATGCTGGCAAAGATTGAGGGCAGGAGGAGAAGGCGACGACAGAGAATGAGATGGCTGGATGGCATCATTGACTCAATGGACATGAGTTTGAGTAGACTCTGGAAGTTGGTGATGGATAAGGAGGCCTGGCGTGCTTTGGTTCATGGGGTCACAAAGAGTTGGACATGACTGAGCACCTGAACTCAACTTAAACCTCATTTTGGCAATTTGGATTCCTTTTGGAAAGTTCCTCTCTCCACTGCATGCAGCCTTGGTGAGAGTAGGAATCCAGTTAATGATCCCAGCATCTTTTCCCTCCCTGTGTCCATGTCCTTTGCCACGTGACATAGCAGTTACTCTCACAGAAGCAATGGAGTATATCTTCCCTAATACTTCCTTGGGCTTCCCAGGTGGTTCAGTGGTATAGAATCCACCTGCTAGTGATGGAGACTCAAGAGACACAGGTTCAGTCCCTGGGTTGGGAAGATTGCCTGGAGTAGGAAATGGGGTATTCCAGTGTTCTTGCCTGGAATATTGAGTGGATAGGCAAGCCTAGTGGGCTACAGTCCGTGGGTGACAAAGAGCTGTACATGATTGAGTACACACATTATTATATTCCTGAGTTATGAGTGTCCTCCAGGATGAGGTGGGGGTGAAAGTATGCCAGTCTGGGCATCAAACTAAAGAGACCTTGAGTATGCTTGCCCTTTCTCTTGTGTCTCTGACTTTACCTCTAGAACATGGTTGACCTAGCCTGATAGAAGAGAGATATGCAGAGTGTGGACATTTAAAGCAGAGGCCATCTTAGTTCATCCAACCACTAGCTAATGCTAGACATGTAAACAACTGCAACTAAAGATTAAATATCTCCCTTGACATACATATATATACTACTATATATAAAAGGTCAATAAGAACCTACTGTAGAGCATATGGGACTCTACTTGGTCCCATGACTTATATAGGAATGGAATGTGGAGGAGAGTGGATATGTGTATCAATATATATATGGCTAATTCACTTTGCTGTACTGCAGAAACTAACAAAATATTGTAAATCAACTATGCTCCAATAAAAAACTGATTGAAAAAAATGATTATTTTTAGCTGACCCTGAGCTAACTCTGGATACATGTGTAATAAAGACTTGGAGCTGTATGCCACTGAGGTTTCATGATTGTTTATTGTTATTACTATAGTGCACTTTTATGACAGTAGGTAACTGAGACAGTGAAATTACAAATAGAAACACTTTGCCTTTTTGCTCTCCAGAGGTAACCAAAAGCTAGGCTAATTGAGGCCTTAATCTTGGGTCGATATGGGGGAAGAGGTCATGTTTTAAAAACCACTCTATTCTGTCCATTTTTTCATAAATGACTTTTATACTTACTCTGGCAAAATAGGCTCATTTATTTCCATACCTCTCTCTAGGGCATAAGGCTTAAGGTTCCAGGTCAAGGATTTAAAAAATTTACATTTCAGATGTGGCTAAGACTCTGTGGATTTATTTCCTTGTTGTTCAGTTGCTCAGTCATGTCCAACTCTTTGTGACCTCATGGACTGCAGCACCCTAGGCTTCCTTGTCCTTTACTATATCCTGGAACTTGCTCAAATTCATGTTCATTGAGTCAGTGATGCCATCTGACCATCTCATCCTCTGTCACCCCCTGTCCTCCTGCCCTCAGTCTTTCCCCACATCAGAGTCTGCCAATGAGTCAGCTCTTCGCATCAGATGGCCAAGTATTGGAGTTTCAGCTTGAGCATCGGTCCTTCCAAAGTTTGTTTCCTTGGTCAGTTTCTTTTCATTTGAAACTCTTGGAACTAAGGGCAAGTTATTTTTCTCTGAAATATCAATGTATAATGGTGATACTGGGGTACGATATTTGCAATAAATCCTTTAATTCCAAAAGGGTGATGTCAGAGGCACCTTGTATTCCCTGCTCCATAGTGACTCTGGGGTCTCGGTGGGCACATGCCACCCGTTTGAGGGCTGTATTCTGCCCCTAAGACATAACTAATATTATTGCAATGAAAGCCATTGATTGGTAATTTATTTCATAGTGAAGAATAGACATAATCTTTTTTTAAAGAATTATAATTTTTCACTCTTTTTTTCTTAAAAACTATACCTACTTCCTGAAAAAATATTGAAAAAGATCTAAATTGCAATAATACCAGTTTTATTAGTTTGTTTCTATGAGATGGTAAGATTATAATGATGAGCTTTTTAAATAGCAATATGCAGGTATCTTTGATATTTATTTGATTTTGACTTTTCATAAGGATAAGAGCTAAACCCCCCAATTTACAGAGGCATACAAGGCAAACTGAATATTCATTTTCATATTTTGTTTGTTATCTGAGGGTAGTTGGTCTCATGAAATGCTTGGAAATCATGAAAGATTTCCAAGAATCTTTCTTTTGGAGTTGAATTCATGATTTCATTTCCCCTGTCCTCAAAACAATGAGGGTATCTTTCCAGAAGTTTCATCATTGGCCCTATGTATGTTTTCAGGAAGAACATTGTGAATCCCTTTTCCATCTCAGCAGAAGTAATTTTCATTAGACTTTTATAGTATTTCAGAGTGTCTTCAGACTTCTGACAAATTGACTAGATACTGTTATTTTCCAACTTCAGCCTGCTGAAACACTTCCTGCAGCATCAGACAGTTTTTCACAAACTGTGGATTCTAATCTCTTCTCCCAATGTGGCAAGTTGGCCGGTGGAATCTACAGATGTCCAGAGCAGCATTTACAAAGGTGACTGCAGAGCTCCAGTGAGATGATTTACCTCATTCTTAAGTGCCCAGATAGCTGCCAGCTGAGCCAAGACATAAATGAACTCCACCCCTTCTGACTATTCTGGGAATATGATTTACTTTTCTCATAAAAACATGCAATTTCTGCCCAAATTTCAATCAAGCTCTCCAAGACTCATGCTCTTTAAGCCAGGGGACATCTGTGCCGAGGACATCTTTGTAATCAGCCTACTCCCAAACAAAACCTAGTTTAGATGAGGGAGCCCATTTTCAGGGCAGCAGATGACATTCCCAGGGCTGTTGGCTATCTGATTTCAAGACAAAACAAAGAAACCTCATGATATGTACAGCTTCTTTATTAGAGCAGAGCAAGTTGTCATGTGTGACAGGTGAAATATCTGCAGAGAGCAGCAAGAATTTGTGTGCCATGGTTATAACTGGCAAATAAACTTTTCTTTTTGAGGGTATCATTTGTATCTATAGCTTCAAAAAGGACATTTTTCATAGATATGTTATCTAGGAAGTAAGTTTAAGTACTGGTGCCAAGGAGTGATAGTGGTATTCTACCCACTACTGTAAGAGAATAGGGTGCATTACTCTCTGAAACATACTTGAAAAGATACTCAACAGTTTTGAGGAAGATGCTATAACTGATAAATGCAGTACTTCAGTTTTTGGAATTTGGCCTTTTCTAGGTTGTGGGATATTATGGACTGAATTGTGTGCCCCCCTAATTTTTATTTTGAGGTTCTCACCCCTAGTAGCTCAGAATGTGGCTGTATTTGGAGATAGGGTCTTTAAAGATATAATTAAGTTAAAATGAGGTCATAATGATGAGTCCTAATCCGATATGACTGATGTCCATATAAGAAGGGGCCAGAGAGAAGACCACGTGAAGACACAGGAAGAAGGTGACCATCTACTAGACATGGAAAGAGGCTTCAGAATGGAAATCACCCCTGACAACTCCAGAAATAAATTTCTATTGTTTGAGCCACCCAATCTGTGGTATGTTGTTATGGCAGCCCCTGAAACTAATACATAAAAATTCTAAATGATCTTACCAATTATGGGCTGCCTTTTTTTGGTGGGGGGAAGGGGCTTGGAAATATGGCAAGTGTTCTTGAAGGGTATTTCAAAATTGTTCCAGTTTAGAAAAATCTCAAGTTTTATACAGTTTTTATACAATTAGTCTTTTCAGAACAAGTCTCCTTCACATGAAAAGATCTACAGTTTCTGCTTTCTTGACATGATGATCACTGAATTTATTTCCCTAATTGTGTTGACTTCAGCACTTGCCCTAGCATACACATGAACACATCAGTTTTGGTGCTGTCTCTCTGGAAGAGAGCAAAGCCAAAAGATACCTAAGTTTTATTTCATTGGCTCTTTCCGGTTGATGGTTATCCCAGTGAAAACTCAGAAGTTTCTCTAATTGTAATGGGAAGGTGTATTTTCACTAATTCTTTTCAGTGATAAGTTATGAACTAGTCACTTGGTCACAGCAGTGTGCGAAAAGGCTTGAGAATGTCTTGGAGTGCATAGCTTCTTCCCAGTCATGGCTCAAGTATCCTATCATATGTAGGATAGTTCATGCTGTGGTATGGGAAGGGATGAGTGGAGTTTAATGAAGAGCTGGCAGCCTCTGCCAAAGTACCTAACACTTATTTAGTACTCCCTGTATGCTAAACACTGCCCTAAGCCCTTACATATCATATGCCATTTAATCCTTACAATTCCAGATCCATTACAACTCCTAAAATATGGACAACAAATTGAGACAGAAATTAAATCAGCTGGTGATACTCACACAGCTAGAAATGAGGAAGCAGGATTTCAACCCAGCTCAAGTAATTAATTATTGTTTATAAAGGCAACTTTAAGGTCATGAAATAGTGGAAGAAGTGTGACTGTTTGGAAAAGACAATGAAGGGTATTTTCTCAGGAAGACAAGTCTGCTAATATGATCTAGCTAAGCAGAGTATTCCTAACTTTCCAAGATTTAAGTAAATCCATGTCTTAGTCTGTTCAGACTGCTGTAACAAAGATAACATAGACTGGTGGTTTACAAACAACAGTTTTTTATTTTTCATGGTTCTGGAGGCTGAAAAGTTAAAGATCAAGGAGTCAGCAGATTTGTTGTCTGGTGAAGACCCACTTCCTGGTTCACAGATGACCATCTTTTCCCTCTGTCTTCCCTTAGTTGAAGAAGGGAAGAGAGTTGACTGTCATAGTTTCCTTACCCCTCTAGACTATACGAATGTTTTCCTCTATCTAACTCTCATAGCACTCTGTATCAGCATTTGGTTCATTTGCAGATTTATTTATTAATTTACTTATTGATTTGTTCATCATCCATTAGCAAGCTTTTAGGCATTTATGATGTTCCAGTTATAGTGTTAGGTACTAGGGAAATACTGAAGAGAACATGAATTGTAACGTCAAAGTTTTATAGTACAAAAGAATATTATATGGGGAATAGACATTCAGGTTATATTGTTGTGAAATTCTATTATGTACTGTGTTTCACCAGTAAATTTTTGGATTATAATGTCTGTCACCCCTCTCTCTCATTATACCTAGCGCAGTAATAGTCACATAATGGGAGCTTGAAAATGCCTGTCCTTCTAAACATGCAAATTTAATTCTTTTAAGTAAGTTCACATGTATATCTGACTCATCTGTATTTTGGAATAATATTTTAGCACTGGTGTAAAAATATACCATGGAATAATCAGATACTCCATCAGAAAAATAGGGAAAATTGAGTTTAGTAGCATGATCACCATTTCATGTACCATATAACTGCCTCCAGGCCTGGCCAATTTCTGCAGATTGTGAAATTTGAAATTTGGAATTGGAGTATTGACACTGAGAGGGAAGGTGTCAGATGATGCCCAACCAATTTCTAACTCAAAATGTCACATTTGCTCACCTTTGACTGAGCTCAAAATAACTTGTATATTGTACTTAAAAATCAATTACAACTTACCTTTTTGTGAGAAGCCTAGTATAAAGTACTGTACATTTATAATACATGTATATGCAACACAAACACACATGATTAGAGGTAAGAACAACTATTCAATTATACATTTGAATGAAAATCTCAAAATACATTCTTAGAGTTTGGGAACTCTAAATAATTAGTCTATAATACAGCAAATGGTGAGAAGAAAGCTAGTTGTCTTATAAGCTATAACAGTCAATTCAAGAAGTGAGAAAAACTCAAATTAGCCAACTAGTTTGTGTTCAGTGCAAAATAATTTATCGGATTTTTCCATTGGAAATGAAAATTTTGGCAACAGCCTCAAACTTAAGCTTTTATTCTCTGTGTTTTTAGGCTTTTTTTTTTTTAAAAGAAATAAGATTACTCTATTGGGTTTGACTAATCACTTTCATAATGAATGTCTCTTTTGGTAAAGTGTAGGAAAATTTTGATTCATTGATTGGTACAATTTGGAGAAGTAATCTTTTATCCTTACATATCTTAATTATTAAGACAAATGAATATTTTGTTCAAATTAATGGAATGATTAATTATCCTAATCTTCACCTTAATTTTCCTTTAGTGATTTTTCTTGTTAATGCTCTTAGTAGAATAAGGTAGTCTCATAGAATGATTGTAGTTGCCAATCTGGGGAAATAAAGTCTTCTATTAAATACACACTTTATGGATTTTCACAGTATTTACTCATGCATTTTTTGACTCTTCATTCCCTGGCCCAAAACAGACTGAAAAAGAAAATCAAGTATTTGTCCAGCAAAATTTCTCTTGCCTGTAGAGAATTCTCACCCTCAAAATTGAAGCCTCCTTGTATTGTTTCCAGGTAACACAGTTTAGCTTTCATGAGAAGCAGATGAAGTGATGAGATTATGCCTCTTGTCTGTTTTTAAGCAAGGTGTGGTAGGCAGCCTCCAACATGGCCCCCAAAGGTCCCCTCTTGGTGCTCATGTTCCTGTTTAATGCCCTCTTCTATAATTTACTGCTCAGCCTCTAGCAAATGGAACATGGCCCAGAGGTGGAATTCACTCCTGAGACTAGGTTCTAAAAGATGCTAGTTGGAATCTAGAATTTTTAACATTTTCCATCCTGTATGTGATAGAATGAATCGTTTCCCTTCATTGAAGGCTATGTGTTTCCAGATGAATAGGGCCCACTGTATGCCTAGCAGAATGTAGGGAGAAAACCTACACCAAGGGCTATCATCAGGGATATGCAGAACATCAGTATTGCAAAGAGAATTCTAAAACTTCCAGATAGATGGGGGACAAAAAAGCAGGTCACACATGATCAGGAGTGATAATGACATGAAAATTCTCAATAGCGTGACAATAGAGAAATGTTTCCTGTCCTGAGCAAAATGACTTCTAACTGGAATTACATTCTCAGTCAGACAATCAAGAGCGAGGGTGGAGTAAGAACATTTTCAGACAAGCAGTCCATGAATTTATTGCCACAGCCTCACTTGGTGAATAGGGGCAAATAAAAGAATAAATGATAAAGCGTGAGATCCAGAAAGCAGAGGGTTCCCAAGAGCGAAGAGAAGGGAAAGAGAGAAGGCTCATTACCTCTGCCGTGCAGCACGTCAACAGGCGACCCAGCCCACATTGCTGCGCATGACTTGGGCTCCGTGAGCGATGTCCCCCGGGGAAAAAAGGAGATAAAAGTGTGAATGTGTTTGACCTTGTTGGGAAGTGGTTTGCAACTCTGACAGAGTTTGGGGAGGCAGCAATGAATGATCAGCACAGGGGACACTGAGCAGACAAAAACCTTGCCATACTTAGAAGGAGGAAATGAAGATAATGTCTATAACTGCAAAATCACAAAATTGCCAAACTGATAGCTTATGCAGAAATTAGATGGTAAATATCAGAAGAAACAGCTAAAGAAGTTGAAAATGATTACTCTGAAAACTGGGAAGTGAAAGCAAGAAAGGACAGAAGCGGACTGCTTAAAAAGATAGTTGTACTCTTTGACTCCTAGAATTATGCACTGATAAAAGTAACAGGTTCCCAGAACTTAAAATCGTGAAAATGCCTCATCTTACTATTTGTTCCTCCCCTTCACACTCTGGAGACCCTTGAGCTATTACATTCCTACTGATGTGTCCTGTTCGCAGAGACCCCAGAAGCTTCCATCCCCCTATTCCTGTGTCTTCATCTCCCTGTTTCTCCATCCTTTCCTCCTTCCCCCTCCTTCCCACTCTGTATCAGCAAGGCTCTCAGGGACAGGAGTTTGCATAAGCATGACCTTCTCTCTCTCCCTCTCCTTATCTAGAATTTCAGTCAGCCTCTGGCAGAGACTCAGCATCCTTTGGGGGGTCATGAAGAGGTCTCGCTAATGATTTTCCTCTCCTTCACCTTTGTAATGGTTTGGAAACAATAGATCTCCCATCGAGTCAGCCTGGTTCTTAGAGCACCTCGGGAGTTTTTCTTGCCTGTGTTCCTTCTCAGCCTAGTCTCTACTCTGGAAATTGAATTGTCTCTTCGCTCATTTAGACTTTTCAGTGAAATTTCATCCCATTAAGATGTGCTAAGGCGTGCCTGTCTGTCATTGATTTCTATGTGAATTCTGAAGAGTCAAGCTGTTAAACAAACATCGCTCACCGAGGTCCTTTTTTGAATGCACTCCCAGGAGGGAAGTCTACCAACTCCTCTCAAGGTCATTGTCACAGCATTTCTGGCTAGCCATTGGGAGGGGGGCGGGGAGAATGTATGCAGGGACTTTTGACTATAAATTTCTTTGCCCATTCTGAATTCCAGATACTGAATCTGATCCAATTCTTCAGTCAAATTCTGGTTTGAATTAACAAGAGGACAGTCTTCCCTTCTTTTCCTCTGTATTTTAAGTGACTAATCTGGTCATTCTGCATATATTTTTCTTTAACAATCTTGAGAAAGTCTGGATAATAAATTATTATTGTTGATACTACCTTGTTAGTAGATGCAGAGGTGAGATTTGAACTCAAGAACCTCATTGAAAAATCAGGGGCTTGTGAAATACAGTAGACTACCCAAATCTCTTTTCTACCATGTCAAATTTCTTAACCTCATTCTGTTTCATATAGGGCAAAACATATATATCCCACAGAGTTGTCGGGAAAATTAAATAATATAGCATAGGGACAATGTATAGCCTAGGGCTGACTCGTACTGCATGCTTAATAAATGGTAGTTATTATCATTTCCTTGTTCCAGTATCATTTCTCCTCTGCTGCAGTACTTGAAGAGTCATCTATTAGAAACAATGCAAGACAGTAGGCGATTAAAGGTTGAGCTTGCTGTCGGGGCTAGAAGCCTTGTAAGAGCACAGGGGTGATTTTCATGACGCTGTTCATATACCTTGGTGGTCTCTACCTGCTTCTTCTATTTGGTAGAAAGGATCGAAACAACATAGGTTTTTTCTGTGTCCAGATTCTTGATAAAATTGCTTTACAGACTCATGTTTTTCAACAAATCCTTTCTCTCTGATTTATTCAGCCTGAATACACTGACTGGAGGGGAAGCAGAGGTGCCAGCATGGAAATCCTGGCTTTCTTTACTTTCTAGCTATACTATGTTGGAGGCATTGCTGAAACTGCCAGTGCTTCAGTTTACCTGCCTATAAAATGAGAATAAGACTAGTATCTTATTTCAACTCAGATGGTTGAAAGGATTAAATAAGTTAATCCATGTAAATTGCCTTGAAAAGTTCCTGGAACAAAGTCAGGTTCAGTGTTTGTTGAGCATTTACTACATGTAAGGTTCTATTTTAAGTGCCAGAATCTACTGGTAACTGAGACAGACAGAGTCTCTTAATGTGATCTAGTAAGTACGGTGAGGATACTGAAACCGAATTTGTAAAATGAGGTGGTGTTTTGATGCTGCTTGATGAGACTGAAACAATAAATATTTCTGGCATTCCTTTGGGTTTGCTAGATTATTCAAAATCTTGGTGATATTTCCTTCAGCTTGTGGGCAAGGCTTTAATATTTTCTCAGGAATGACTTGCCATAAACTGGTACTTGTGGCTTCACAACAGGTAACTTCTTTATAAGAACCATTATGTGGAAGACAGATAAAGACAATTGTATGCTATAAGCCCAACAATTAAGGCTCTCTTGTTTTGAGTTTAGCTTTAACATATGGAGATGAGTTACTTACTTAAGTTAGAAGGACCTAATCTTTGTATCAGAATTTGCATATGCTGAATATAATTGAAACTCTGTTCTTGACATAGAGACATATAATTTCTAATATTTTGATAATCCAGATATAAATATCTTCCTTGTTTCTCCTGTAGCTTTATGTTTTTAAATAGCAAATGCAATCTGCTTTTAACTGCTGTACTTTTCTGACCCAGAGAAGTAATTTCCATTGAGTTGGAGCCAGAAATTTGGCAACAGTTGAATTAAGATTGAAACATTGCCTTTGTATGCATAACACACACACACAGATGAACAAACTCACAGAAAACTTGATCATTCTAAATCATAAAGGAGCTCGTTCTGTGTAGACAGTTGACAGCTCAATTTCAGAAGAAGCAGAATTTTGTTGGATAACTTATAGGCTGTGAACCAGTAGACATTATTTCCTTTGGCAATAATACACTGTACTTTGTCTGTGTCACTTGTCATAAATGGAGTGAGAAATTATGCATCCTAATAGCAGAGCATCACTGGCCCTCTATATGTGATGGACTCAGTCTGATTTGTGTGCTTTGTAGTGGCACAGATGCAGAATGCACAAGTCTGTCTGGAAATTCACTCATAGCACCTCTCCAAACATGCAGAAGGACTGAGAACCATTATAACCATTATATCAGACTTCAATTTTGGAGTTTAATAAAAAACACTCACAGTAGCCATTTATGATATTTCTTGTCAAAATTCCTTCTTCTGGGAAGTGTATGCTCAGCTCTCATCCTGCATCCCATCCGTTTATTCATAGGTAAATTTTATATCACTTAGCTTAAATCTAACTACAACCCACTATCAACCCATCACAGTAGTTGAGTTTAAATTTCAGTAGCGTGCTTTGCTCTATTACCAGATAAGGCTGATATTTTGCTAGTAGGTGTGGGTAAGTCTTTACAGACAAGTTTATAATATCTTGGGGTTAAGTGTTTTGAATATCTCCCTAGGTAATCTTGAGCTCTCTGAATGTTATCAGCTGCCTACAAACCTTTCCATATTCCTTTAGTCCATCTGTGTACATTTTTGTGTCTTTAACAAGTTAAGACTCTTACCAGTCTAATTCTAGAGAACTTCTAAAACCCACAGTTTTGGGGAAAATAATGGGCAATTCTTGTGCTAATCATTTTGGTAACATCTTCCTTGACACTTAATTAAACTATGGTAATTCACTAATGTTCTTTAACAAGTAAAACATGTTATAAAATGCTGGTGTGAAATTGTCTGTTAATCCACTTTGAGTGCCATCTGAAATCACTGAATTACTTTATTGAAGCATAGTAATTTTTATTAAGTAAAACAGGCACTTGTAAAATATCACATTTCTTTTTCAACTTAAAATGAAGTATGACTGAAGGAAATATATACTTTGGTTGAGTTTGTATGTCAGAATCCCAGTAACAGAAGAACTTGAAAAATTGATGTGCCTGAACATTTGTTTTTTCAAACCAAACATTTAGGGACTGGCTAACATGTGCAAGTGCTGACCTTATTTTAGACATTGTTTTGGGATGTGCATTAGCCCAGTTAAATAGACCCTATGTGATACTTACACTCATCTCTGTTTTATAGGTGAGAAAATTAAAACAGATGTATTAAAACTTATACACCTAAAACATGTTAATTATCATATGTGAAATCAATCGCCAGCCCAGGGTTGATGGTCGGGGCTGGTGCACCGAGATGACCCAGGGGGAGGGAGTCAGGAGGGAGGAGGGAGGGGGGTTCTGGAGGGGGAGCATATGTATGCCCATGATGGTTTCATGTCAGTGTATGGCAAAACCAACACAATAAAGTAAATTAAAAAAAAAAAAAAAACAAGACCAAAATGGGAGCACAGTTGTTACCAGATCCGTCTCAAATCACTCGCCTTGGTGACCTCAGCTCAGGATAAAAGCCATTGATGATCTTTGTGTCTTTTAAATTTGATTGCCGATTCTGTGTGAGAAATCTTGGGAGATACTACTGATGAAAGTAAAGATTAGATGCGTAAAAAATAAATAAATAAAATTTATACACCTAGAAGATAGTGGACCCAAAATTCAAACTCAGGTCCCTGGCTTGAGAGCTCATGCCCACTACTACCACCAGAGTGAGCCTCAAAATGAAACAGAGATTGGGATTAATATTGGTCTTTATTTGAAAGATAAACTATTAGAAAGCATATTTTATGTACTCTAACTTTTCATCTCTCACTCAACTGAGCCTACAAATTGCTTTGGGGTGTTAGCTGCCTGCATTCCAGAGCATTATCTCAACCCAACTCACCTATGAAAGTTAATTATTGCCTGTGCATCCTATCTGTTGTTTGATTCATGGAAGCTTGTTATACAGAAAGTTACTCACTAGTTCACGGAGCTATCAGTATGAGCTCTTCTGTGTCTTTCTTTGGCCTCATTTACATTTCTTATCACTGGTAGCAATTCGTGCTCCATGGAATAGCACTAGTTAGAGACAGGGAAGTTCTGGGTCAATGTCGTTGTTTGTTTGGCATGTTTTACATTAGAGACAGAATGAATTCTGTGAGACAGAATGAATCTGGATTGGAGTAACCTGGACTCTTAAGGTTGACTTCGTGAAGAACTTTTTATCTAGTTCTTAGTTTTTTCATTTGAGGATTTTCCTGTGCTAGATTATGCAGTACAGTTCCCACACTGAGTCCCTTTATCTATGTCAATATATAAAAAAGGGAATTCTGTATTAGTTTTCCATTTATGCATAAGAAATTACCACAGAAGTAGTACATTATGACAGTGTCCATTTCTCAGCTCACAGTTTTGTGAGTCAGAAGTCTGAGCAGAGTTTTTTTCCTGGGTGTCTCAGAAAACTATGTCTGGGTTCTCATCTGGGGTTCAAAGTCTTCTTTCAAGCTCCCTTGTTGCTAGCAGAATCCAGTGTCTTGTGGTTATAAGGAGTGAGGTTTCCACGTTCTGAGGTGGTCAACTAGGGCCATTCTCTGCTCTTGGAGGCTGCCCTCTGTCCCTGTCACGTGGCCTTTTCCACAACATGGCAGTTAACTCTTTTTATTTTTTAATTTATTTTATTTATTTACTTAGTTTATTTTTTCCTTTACATTATCTTTTTGGTTTTGCCATACATTGACATGAATCCGCCAACTCTTTTAAGGCCATCAGAAGGATCTCTTTTAATTTTGCGTAAGTCTGCCTTCTTTTATTCACCCAACTAAGTGAAGACCACTAAGTATAATCTCTCTTGGTTAGCTCAGAGTCAACCGATTAGGGATTTTAATTACATCTGCAAAAGTCTTGAACATTACATCATAATGGAAATGATACCTTAAATTACCACTGCTAGGTGCCATCACAACAGTGAAGAGGGACAGCACTACAGCAAAGGACACAGAAAATGGAAGCTTCTAGTACATTTATCATAACTAATGATGAATTACCTAATTCATACCTAATTTACCTAATTCTCCCCCAATAAAAGCATTGTTTATCAGGGTAGGCCTCTTTAAGCAAGTTCTAATCTAAGACACTTGAGAGTCATTTGGTCATATAGAGATGGGATAATTAATTTTGGAAATATGTAGATCATATAAAAATGAAATTTGACTAATGTGCCCCATACTGAGTCTGAGGGTCAGGGTGGTTGATGTTGGCATCTGTGATGCCAAGACAGCAAATGTTATACTAATTCCAAAAGAAATTGAAAAGACATGGTTGTTTAGTGAGTCAAATCTGAGAAATAATCAAGACAATTTCCTAGCTCTCGCATGCTCCCAAATCTAAATCTTCTAATTTGCTGAGCTTTTATGCTTCAAAACCCGAACAGAATTAATAAAATAGGAGTTATGTCTTTATCTTAATTGTGATTCAAATCTCAGACATATTTTATTTCATTGAAATAGTATTCCACATTAGATTTTGAACACCTACCAAGGTAGGTAAATTTTACCTTTTCATCTTTTGCTAGGGTTTTGGTAAATTTGGTAGGGTTGCCAAATTTCTTTTTGAACTACAGACCTTCCAAAAAGCACAGCAGAGTGACCAAAGACAATGAAGTTGATCTCAAGACCTTAACTGATAACAGTTTCCTATTTCTTATTTTTCATGCCCAGCTTGATGTGATACTACTGGAAACTTGTTAACTCAGCAGCATTTATCACAATTCTGCTTTGTTGTACAAGGACAATAGATTGTTTTTTTCTTTTAATCAATAAAAAGAGTGCAGTAGAGGAGAGAGGAATCTGATAAGTTTAATGATTTCTGACTTAAGGGAAAATTCGGCTAGAATATTACACTCACAAGCCTTCTGAGATATTTCCAGATAGTTTACAGCTTTGCTCCTGTACATCACAGCTGCTATTTCACCTCTGCACCAAGAGAAGATGCAGGAAGCATTTCATCCCATCGAGGTCTCTGTTAATTAGAAGATAGACTTCCGTCAGGTGGGGTGAATGCAGATTTCAAGGGGTGGGTTTGCAGAAGTAGAGGAAGGGACATATTGGAGGCCTATTTATTCATCCAGATATCAAAGAGACATTATTTAATTTACTCTCACTCATAAATGAAGAGTGTTCTAACCTCATTTCACAGATAAGAAAAGGCCTTTGTATCCATTGGTTTAGAAACCTTGAGTAATAGACTCGGGTTCCTGAGTCTGAAGATGCCAAATGTGGTTATAAGCTAAGTAATAAAGTCCATGTGACTCCGAAAGTCTAGTCTTTCTTCTTTATCTTTTTCCTCCAGAGACCACAATTCTCTTTCTGAGGATTTGTTTCTACAGTAAGGGGTGTGTTTGCAGTCACAGTCTATATTGATTATGTGAGTGGGAATTTTCCCACAGAATGGAACGTTACATCATTTGTTTGATGTCTCCTCTCAGCCTTCTTTCTCTGCAGTAAAATAAGATTTGAGGAGATAAAGACATGACTAATAAAGAGCTAACATATAGCATTGTGAACTCTACTTAATACTCTGTAATGACCTATATAGGAAAAGAATCTAAAAGACAGTGAGTATATGTATAACTGAAACACTTTGCTCTACATCTGAAACTAACACAGCATTGTAAATCAGCTATACTCCAATAAAAATTGTTAAATAAATAACGGAGGTGTGCGGTATAAGAAATACCAAATTGTATGTGGTATGAAAAGAATGTAAAGAGGAAGTTGTCTGAGTTCTGGTGAAGCTCAGGGTCACATGAGACCTTGTGGCTTTGTCTTGTGTATCCTGAGACATCCCCAGAGCCAGGTGAGAGGTGAAGTGATGGACTGGACAGAGCAGAGCTCTGGAGACAGACAGACTTGAGTTGAGTCAGGACCAACCCTGCCTAGCTCCCTGTGTCGTTTAATCTCTCTACACTTCAGTTTCTTTATTTGTCACACAGACATGATGATACCTACTTGGTGGGGCTGTCGTGAAGATGAAATGCAAGACTGTATTTAGAAAACATTGTGCCTGGTACATGGTCAGCCCTCAGTAAAAATGTGAGATCCCCATGTTCAACTGAAATGCTTATTGATAAACGAAATAGGGACCTCCCTTGCAATCCAGTGGTTAAGACTTTGCCTTCCAATGCCAGGGGTGTGAATTCGATCCCTGGTCGGGGAGCTAAGATCCCACCTTCCTCATGACCAAAAAAACTGAAATGTAAAACAGAAGCAATAGTGTAACAAATTCAGTAAAGCCTTTAAAAATGGTCGACATCCAAAAATATTAGAAAATGTTAGAGGGAGGGACTTGGAAAAAAATGGTGTGAACCAAATGACTCTTGCACACATTTATATAATTACAATTGCCTTCTAGCACACATGATTTATCCAATCTTTGGAAGGCCTGTGAACTAATGTTTGGGGATCAGGGGATATGAAAAATCCATCATTAGATTTCTTTTGGCTATTGTAGGCTTTTGTGGTTATATTTTGATCAGTCACTAGGTCATGCCACTCTTTGGGGCTTCATGGATTGCAGCATGCTAGGCTCCCCTGCCCTCCACTCTCCCCTGGAATTTGCTCAAATCCATGTCTATTGAGTCAGTGATGCTGTATAACCATCTCATCTTCTGCTGCACCCTTCCCCTTTTGTTTTTAATCCTTCCCATCATCTGGATCTTTTCCAACTAGTTGACTCTTCATATCGGGTGGCCAAAGTACTAGAGTTTCAGCTTCAGCATCAGTCCTTCTAATGAATATTCAGGACTGATTTCCTTTAGGATTGACTGGTTTGATCTCCTTGTAGTCTAAGGGACTCTCAAGAGTCTTCTCAAACACCACACTTCCAAAGCATCAGTTCTTCAGTGCTCAGTCTTCTTGGTTCAACTCTCACATCCATACATGGCTACTGGACTATACTGGATGTAACTTTAACTATACAGACCTTTATCAGTGAAGTAATGTCTCTGCTTTTTAATATACTGCCTAGCTTTCCTTCCAAGAAACATGTCTCTTTTAAAAAAATTTCATGGCTGCATTCACCATCCTTAGTGATTTTGGAGCCCAAGAAAATAAAATCTGTCACTACTTCCACTTTTTCTCCTATTTGCCATAAAGTGATGGGACTAAATGCCGTGATCTTAGTTTTTTTTTTTTTTAATATTGAGTTTCAAGCTAGCTTTTTCACTTTCCTCTTTCACCCTCATCAAAAGGCTCTTTAGTTCTTCTTCTGTTTATGCCATTAGAGTGGTGTCATCTGCACATCTGAGGTTGTTGATATATCTCTTGGCAATCTTGATTCCTTGATTCCAGCTTGTGATTCACCCAGCCTGGCATTTCATTAGATGTACTCTGCATATAAAGTAAATAAGCAGAGTAACAATATACAGCCTTGTCATACTTCTTTCCCGATTGTGGACCAGTCTGTTGTTCCGTGTTCAGTTCTAACTGTTGCTTCTTGACCTGTGTATAGGTTTCTCAAGAGGCAGGTAAGGTGGTCAGGTACTCCCATCTCTGTAAGAATCTCCCATAGTTTATTGTGATCCACACAGTCAAAGGTTTTAGCATAGTCAATGAAGCAGAAGTAGATGTTTTTCTGGAATTCCCTTGCTTTTTCTGCATGATCCAATGAATGTTGGAAATTTGAACTCTGATTCCTCTGCCTTTTCTAAATCCAGCTTGTACATCTGCAAGTTCTCAGTTCATGTACTGTTGAAGCAAAGCTTGAAGGATTTTGAGCATAACCTTGCTTGATGTGAAAAAAAAAAAAACCACAATTGTAAGATGGTTTGAACATTCTTTGGCTTTGCCCTTCTTTGGGAATGGGATGAAAACTGACATTTTCCAGTCCTGTGACCAATGCTGAGTTTTCCAAATTTGCTGGCATATTGAGTGCAGCACTTTCACAGCATCATCTTTTAGGATTTGAAATAGCTCAACTGGAATTCCATCACCTCCACTAGCTTTGTTCATACTAATGCTTCCTAAGGCCCACTTGACTTCACATTCCAGGATGTCTGGCTCTAGGTGAGTGATCACACCATCATGGTTATCTGGGTCATTAAGATCTTTTTCATATAGTTCTTCTGTATATTCTTGCCACATCTTTTTAATATCTTCTGCTTCTGTTAGGTCCATAGCGTTTCTGTCCTTTATTGTGCCCATCTTTGCATGAAATGTTCCCTTGGTATCTCCAATTTTCTTGAAGAGATCTCTAGTCATTCCCATTCTGTTGTTTTCCTCTATTTCTTTGCATTGTTCATTTAAGAAGGCCTTACCTCTGCTTGCTATTCTCTGGAACTCTGCATTCAGTTGGGTATATATTTTCCTTTCTCCTTTGCCTTTCACTTCTCTTCTTTCCTCAGCTATTTGTATATCCTCCTCAGACAACCACTTTGCCTTCTGCATTTCTTTTTCTTTGGGATGCTTTTGGTTGTTGCCTCCTATACAGTGTTACAAACCTCCATCCATAGTTATTCAGACTGCCAGATCTACCAGATCTAATTCCTTGAATCAGATGATCATAAAGGATTTTATTTAGGTCATACCTGAATGGCGTAGTGTTTTTCTCTACTTTCTTCAATGTAATCCTTACTTTTGCAATAAGGAGCTCATGATCTGAGCCACAGTCAGATCCTGGTCTTTCTTTTTTATGCTGACTTATACCACTTCTCCATCTTTGGCTGCAAAGAATATAATCAACTGATTGTGGTATTGACCATCTGGTGGTATCCATGTGTAGAGTCATCTCTCCGGTTGTTGGAAAAGGGTGTTTGCTATGGTAAGTGTATTCTCTTGACAAAACTCTGTTAACCTTTGTCCTGCTTCATTTTGTTCTCCAAGACCAAAATTGCCTGTAATTCCAGGTATGTCTTGATTTCCTACTTTTATACTTCAATCCCCTATGATGAAGGGACATCTTTTTTAGTGTTACTTCTAGAAGGTGTTGTAGGTATTCATAGAATCACTCAACTACAGCTTCTTTGGCATTGGTGATTGGGCATAGACATGGATTACTGTTGATGTTGAATGGTTTGCTTTGGAAATGAACTGAGACGATTCTGTTTTTGAAGTTGCACCCAAGCACTGCATTTTGGACTCTTTTGTTGACTATGAGGGCTACTCCATTTCTTCTAAGGGATTCTTGCCCAGAGTAGCAGATATAATTGGTCATCTGATTTAATTTATCCATTCCCATCCATCTTAGTTCACTGATTCCTAAAATGTTGATGTTCACTCTTGCCATCTCCTGCTTGACCATGTCTGATTTACCTTGATTTATGCACCTAACATCCCTGGTTCCTATTCAATGTTGTTCTTTACAGGAACAGACTTGACTTTCAACACCAGACATGTCTACAACTAGGTGTCATTTCTGCTTTGGCTAAGTGGCTTCATTCTTCCCGGAGCTATTAGTAATTGCTCTCTACTCTTCCCCCATTAGCTTACTGGACAACTTCTGACCTGGCCGACTCACTTCCATCATCATAGTTTTACCTTTTCATACTATCCATGGGGTTCTGAAGGCAAAAGTACTGGAGTTGTCATTTCCTCCTCCAGTGGACCATGTTTTATCAGAAGTCTTCACTATGACCCGCCTGTCTTGGGTTTCCCTGCACAACATGACTCATAGGTTTACTGAGTTATGCAAGCCTCTTCAGCATAAGGCTTTGATCCATGCAAGCATAAAGGCTTTTCAACTCAGTTCAGTTGCTCAGATGTGTCTCACTCTGTGTGACCCCATGGACTGCAGCACGCCAGGCCTCCCTGTCCATCACCAACTGCCAGAGATTACTCAAATTCATGTCCTTTGAGTTGGTGATGCCATCCAACCACCTCATCCTCTGTCATCATCTTCTCCTCCTGCTTTCAATCTTGCTAAGCATCAGGGTCCTTTCCAGTGGGTCACTTCTTTGCATCAGGTGGCCAAAGTATTGGAGTTTCAGCTTCAACATCAGTCCTTCCAATGAACACTTAGGACTAATCCCCTTTAAGATGGACCGATTGGATCTCCTTGCAGTCCAAGGGACTCTCAAGAGTCTTCTCCAACACCACAGCTCAAAAGCATCAATTCTTCAGTGCTAAGCTTTCTTTATAGTCCAACTCTCACATCCATACCTGACTACTGGAAAAAACATAGCCTTGACTAGACAGACCTTTGTTGACAAAGTAATGTCTCTACTTTTTAATATGCTGTCTAGATTGGTCATAGCTTTTCTTCTAAGGAGCAAGCATCTTCAATTTTATGGCTGCAGTCACCATCTACAGTGATTTTGGAGCCCAAGAAAATAAAGTCAGCTACTATTTTCACTGTTTCCCCATCTATTTGCCATGAAGTGATGGGACCAGATGCCATGGTTTCGTTTTTTGAATGTTGAGCTTTAAGCCAACTTTTCACTCTCCTCTTTCACTTTCATCAAAGGGCCTTTAGTTCTTCAAATTCTGCCATAAGGGTCGTGTCATCTGCATGTCTGAGGTTATTGATATTTCTCCTGGCAGTCTTAATTCCAGCTGTGCTT
Organism: Antilocapra americana; assembly: GCA_007570785.1. NCBI lineage: Eukaryota > Metazoa > Chordata > Mammalia > Artiodactyla > Antilocapridae > Antilocapra > Antilocapra americana. The sequence goes on from ML662438.1 coordinate 891,283, forward strand.
AATGCAGCCTGGCATTTCTCATGTTGTGCTCTGCATATAAGTTAAATAAGCAGGGTGACAATATACAGTCTTGACGTACTCCTTTTCCTATTTGGAACCAGTCTGTTGTTCCATGTCCAGTTCTAACTGTTGCTTCCCGACCTGCATACAGGTTTCTCAAGAGACAGGTCAGGCGGTCTGGTATGCCCATCTCTTTCAGAATTTTCCACAGTTGATTGTGATCCACACAGTCAAAGGCTTTGGCATAGTCAATAAAGCAGAAGTAGATGTTTTTCTGGAACTCTCTTGCTTTTTTGATGATCCAACAGATGTTGGCAATTTGATCTCTGGTTCCTCTGCCTTTTCTAAAACCAGCTTGAACATCAGGACGTTCACAGTTCTCCTATTGTTGAAGCCTGGCTTGGAGAATTATGAGCATTACTTTACTAGTGTGTGAGATGAGTGCAATTGTGCGGTAGTTCGAGCATTCTTTGGCATTGCCTTTCTTTGGGATTGGAATGAAAACTGACCTTTTCCAGTCCTGTGGCCACTGCTGAGTTTTCCAAACTTGCTGGCATACTGAGTGCAGCACTCTTACAGCATCATCTTTCAGGATTTGAAACAGCTCAAGTGGGATTCTATCACCTCCACTAGCTTTGTTTGTAGTGATGCTTTCTAAGGCCCACTTGACTTCACATTCTGGGACGTCTGGCTCTAGGTGAGTGATCACACCATTGTGGTTATCTGGGTCATGAAGATCTTTTTTTTGTACAGTTCTTCTGTGTGTTCTTGCTACCTCTTCTTAATATCTTCTGCTTCTGTTAGGTCCATACCATTTCTTTCCTTCATTGAACCCATCTTTGCATGAAATGTTCCCTTGGTATCTCTAATTTTCTTGAAGAGATCTCTAGTCTTTCTCATTCTGTTGTTTTCCTCTATTTCTTTGCACTGATTGCTGAGGAAAGCTTTCTTATCTCTCCTTGCTATTCTTTGGAACTCTGTACTCAAACGGGTATATCTCTCCTCTTCTCCTTTGCTTTTCACTTCTCTTCTTTTCACAGCTATTTGTAAGGCCTCCTCAGACAGCTATTTCTGCTTTTTTGCATTTCTTTTTCCTGGGGATGGTCTTGATCCCTGTCTTCTGTACAATGTCAGGAACCTCTGTCCATAGTTCTTCAGGCACCCTGTCTATCAGATTTAATCCCTTAAATCTGTTTCTCACTTCCACTGTATAATCATGAGATTTGATTTAGGTCATACCTGAAGGGTCTAGTGGTTTTCCCTGTTTTCTTCAATTTAAGTCTTCATTTGTCAGTAAGGAATTCATGATGTGAGCCACTGTCAGCTTCCAGTCTTGTTTTTGCTGACACTATAGAGCCTCTATCTTTGGCTGCAAAGAGTATAACCAATCTGATTTCAGTGTTGACCATCTGGTGATGTCCCTGTGTAGAGTTTTCTCTTGTGTTGTTGGAAGAGGGTGTTTGCTATCACCAGCCTGCTCTTTTCCAAAACTCTGTTAGCCTTTTCCCTGCTTCATTCTGTATGCCAAGACCAAATTTGCCTGTTACTCCAGGTGTTTCTTGGCTTCCTACTTTTGCATTCCAGTCCCCTATAATGAAAAGGACATCTCTTTTGGGTGTTATTTCTAGAAGGTCTTATATGTCTTCATAGAACCATTCAACTTCAGCTTCTTCAGTGTTACTGATCGGGGCATAGACTTGGATTACTGTGATATTGAATGGTTTGCCTTGGAAATGAACAGAGATCATTCTGTCATTTTTGAGATCGTTTCCAAGTACTGCATTTCAGACCCTTTTGTTGATCATGGTGGCTACTCCATTTCTCCTAAGGGATTCCTATCCACAGTAGTAAATATAACAGTCATCTGAGTTAAATTCATCCATGCTAGTCCATCTTAGTTCACTGATTCCTAGAATCTCAATGTTTACTCTTGACATATCCTGTTTGACCACTTCCATTTTACCTTGATTCATGGATCTAACATTCCAGGTTCCTATGCAGTATTGCTCTTTACAGCAGTTCTTATAGCTGCTTCCATCACCAGTCACATCCATAAGCGGGTGGTGTCTTTAGTTTGTCTCCGTCTGTTCATTCTTTCTGGAGTTATTTTTCCACTGGTCTTTAGTAGCATATTGGGCACATACTGACCTGGGGAGTTCATCTTTCAGTGTCCTATCTTTTTGCCTCTTCATATTGTTCATGGGGTTCTCAAGGCAAGAATACTGAAGTGGTTATCCATTCCCTTCTCCAGTGGACCACATTCTGTCAGACCTCTCCACCATTACCCAACCATTATGGGTGGCCCTACATGGCATGGATCATAGTTTCATTGAGTTAGACAAGGCTGCAGCCCATGAGATTAGATTGGTTACTTTTCTGTGATTGTGGTGTCAGTCTGTCTGCCCTGTGATGCCCTCTCCCAACACCTGACATCTTACTGGGGTTTCTCTGACCTTGCACTTGGAGTATGTCTTCATGGCCGATGCTCCTGACCTTGGACATGGGGTATCTCCTCTTGGCTGCTCACTGCTCCAGCACCACACAGCCACTGCTCGCCATTAGGGTGGTGTCATCTGTATATCTAAGGTTATTGATATGAGGCTCTTAGGAAATGGCATTTTAGGAGGAGAGGATTTTAAGGAAACTAGGGGCAGGAAGGTGGACCCACAAGAAACTGAATTTCACCTGCATCACCATCTGCTGAGACTGGCTTTGCTCCAGAAATCCCATAATGATGCCCATTGGAACCTGTAGGATGGCTGAGCTTAGACACACATTAAGTTTGATTTCATTTCTAGAGATGGCCAGTTAGGGCAAGTGAGTCAAGAAACTTACTACAAGGGGCCTGAGCCAAGGCTTTCTTTTTGCTGTTATACACCATCTCTCCCCTGGCAGTCATTTCCAGAGCATATTTTTAAATTCAAATGCTTTTCTGTCTCCTGCTTTCCTTGGGACAAAATATGAAATCATTCCAGGAGGAAGAGCCCCTTCTGGGAGGAAATTAACCTGACATGTGATAGAAAGAAATGGAATTTAATGGCATGACATAAAACCTGACTGTTTCTAGCAATGAGCTGGGTTTTCTGTGGCTATTTAGGACCTTCCAAGTACGCTGCCCAAGCAATGACTCACTTGCTTAGTGTGGACACCTGGAAACTTCAGCTCAAATATCATTATGATGAAGTATAATTTTCCAGGCTGTGGAGTTCGCTCTGACTCAGCTGACACAAAATCTACCACATTTCTCTCACTTGGGTCATGACTAGCACACACGCTGAACTTGAGAGGATTATAATGCTGTTTGTCCAAAGAAGAAACTAAGATTGTTATTGTATGGGGTCCATTCCACATGATACATTTGCCAAAAACAAAAGAGGCCACTAGTACACCTTCAGGTAGAAATACTTGAAGTATTGCATATACAGGTCCTCAGAAGCATCATATTAATTCTTAGATTCATTATTAGGTACCTGTTCTCTAGTGTTTGGGACCCATATCAAAACTCATAAAAAATAAATCATTTGAATGGAGACTAATAAAGTTCTTCATAAAACAGAAGGACATGGCCAGAAATCTTCATTGTGCTGTTAGTCCTAAATTTAAGAAGTAAGTTTGTATTGCCTCCTAGACATGAGCATATGTTATATGATAGAATAATATTTTTCAGGTATGTTCAAGCCTTGCCTGTCATTTCAAGAGATTTAAAAACATCTGGTTGAAAGCAAAGAATTCTTTATTTTGAAAATGAACCAGTTAAATTCAAATAACCAGTTTTCAACTAGTCATTAGCCAAAATAAGACTGTAAATTAATTGAGTCACTCATTGGGATATTCATAATGATTATAGAGATCAGGAAAAATTATTGAAGTATTTGATACAATAATATTGTGTTGTATCACTTATTTTCAACTATTTCATTTACCCAAAGCCTAGCATAGTGGTTTATCTAGTAGGTGTTGAATAACTCTTTTTTGAAAGAATGAATGACAAAAAAAGAGAAAATATATTATCTTGAAAAGAAGGCAGTGATATGAGCCTCTTGATCTTGAAGGAAGGCAAAATTCCTGTTAGGAAGGATAACTTTTGTTAGAGCAAATACCATAATAATTGATTTTTGATAATGGAAGTAGTTGTCCCTCCAAGATGTGTTCTGAAAGTGAGATCCTGTAAAATCAAGTCTCAGGAAGTTTGCTATTACTCACAGCAGCTGTTGAAGGGGAATGGGAGAGTGAGGGTCTGGGAAGGGTGAAAAAGCCAGAGAATGGAGTTAGGAGAAAGAGTTTGAGAAATTTGGCAGGAGACAGAATCCTACATGGTGAACAATATTTTTTTTTTTGATCTATGTTGGGAATAGATTTGAAATTTTAGGGAAGTAAAGTCTAGTCTTCAAACTTGTATTCATCATCACTGTATCTTGATATAAGCTCCCTGTTACCCCAAACTGTAGTCAAAAGGTTGTTAATGCTCAGGAGTACTGGGATAGTGTTTATTTTAAGAAAATGAAGGAAGCTTTGTGGTTTTCAGTATGAGGCTAAATGGTAGGATTATGATGAAAATAAAAAAGGATGAGAGTTGCAGAGGAGGTGGTATAAGGTAGACTAATAAACCAGTGGAAACAGAAAATTTGAGCAAACCCAGAGCAACCTAAATCTACTTAGAACCTTTGATATTTAGAACCTGAATGGTGTAGGGGGATGGAGGAGGTGCTGGCACAAGCTTTTCTCCCCACCACAACTATCCACCCATGTCTGTGCCTTTTGTCTTTATCAACTGCTTGTAATCATCCCTTCCTGGGAAGATCTAATGAAAAGTACCTTGGTCAATACAGTTAATCACTGCCAAGGATTCTAGTCTTCTGGCAGCAAAGTATATTTTCATTTGATTTCCATTTAATGAACTAGTAGCTGGCGAATATATTTTGTTGTAGTTGCCTTGAAGTAGGAATTCTAAATGTCCTGATGATCTGATTAATTTTGGCTAATGCATCTCTTATATCTTATTTGAATATGATTATTAACTAACTCCTAAATTCTAACAGTTTATCACCTTAGGATCTATATAAAAAATGCTCTGGTTTTTTTTGGTCACTGCTTTATGCTGAAAGCATTTCACTATTCAAATCTATGTCTCAAGCTTGTGTCTAGTTCCTAGAAATAAGCTGAGAAAACAAATTTTTTTTTCTTTCTTTATTTTTTTTATTGGTTTTGCCATACAATGACATGAAATCGCCATGGGTTTACATATGCTCCCCCTCCAGAACCCCCTCCCTCCTCCCTCCTGATTCCCTCTCCCTGGGAAATCTTGGTGCACCAGCCCTGAGCATCAATCCTGGGCTGGCGATTGATTTCACATATGATAATTAACATGTTTCAATGCCATTCTCCCATATCATACCACCTTTGCCCTCATCCACAGAGTCCACAAGTCTGTTCTATACATCTGCGTTCCTTTTGCTGTATCACATGCAGGGTTCTCGCTGCCATCTTTCTAAATTCCATATATATGCGTTGGTATACTGTATTGTTGTTTTTCCTTCTGGCTTACTTCACTCTGGATAATGGGCTCCAGTTCCGTCCACCTGAGTAGAACTGATTCAAATGAATTTTTTTTTTTAATGCTGAGTAATATTCCATTGTGTATATGTACCACAGCTTTGTTATCCATTCGTCAGTTGATGGGCATCTAGGTTGCTTCCATGTCCTGGCTATTGTAAACAATGCAGCGATGAACATTGGGGTACACGTGTCTCTTTCAATTCTGGTTTCCTCGGTGTGTATGCCCAGCAGTGGGATTGCTGGGTCATATGGCAGGTCTATTTGCAGTTTTTTAAGGAACCTCCACACTGTTTTCTATAGTGGCTGTACTAGTTTGCATTCCTACCAACAGTGTAATAGGGTTCCCTTTTGAGAAAACAAATTTTATAGAAACTGCTCGTCCCAGGCTAAAGTTAGGAAAGATGACAGAGATGGGATTTGTGTGTATGTGTGTATACACATATATATTTGTGTGTGTGTATTGGATCTGTTTAAGTTCTCACATTTTATTCTAAAAGTTAAGTGTTGTAGCTGGTAGACAGGCTCTGCAGTGGTGGGAACCAGAAATCCAGGTTTCGTTCTTTTGTTTCACACAGAATGTGGCGCAGAGTACAGTGCTTAAATTTCTGCTGACTTAAAGGAGGCAGAGTTTTCAGGATATATGAGGTCACTGTTTCTTTTTTTGTAGAGAAATCCACACAGAACCTCACTTACCTACCATAATCGTTTGAGCCTGGTAGCTAGGTTGACATTTTTCAATAACTATAAATTCTATAGGAAACACTCCTTTGACTGTCTCTTAAATCTCTTTCTACAGAGAGTAATGCTTGAAACATGGTAGTGTAGCCAGTGGGCAGCTCTCGATAGCACAGAGTAGACAAGTCTTTATTTTTCTAGCTTTCTTTCTCTGCCTTGATTCTAAACTGATTTTCCTTCTGATTCATCATTCTAGTGGGAGGAAGAGCTTAAACCCAAGTTTGGCTGCCATTAAAAAGTTTTCTTCTACCAATAGACTAGATCAGGGGTATTCTTTATTGAATTTTGAGTAATTTAACTCTAATTATGGATATCTTATTCAATTGGGATGGAGTTCAGAGAGCTGTTCTTACCCCTAAGTGGGTAAAACCATGATGCTCTGACTATTTAAGACTTTGTAATGAGCATCTTGCCTTGGAATACAGTTGCCTTCTTGTTTTACCACAAAGCAGTTTCTAAAAGTGGGGTGGGGGGGAAGTGGCGACATGGCTCAAAAAAACTGTAAAATCAGATTTTAAAAATTCTTTACACATTTTGAAGACAATCAGAAACCTTGGTTGGTCAGACTGCCAAATGCAAATTTCTGCAGTAATATTCTCTTGAGTTTCAAATGCAATATTCACCATGGGCACTTATAATTGCATATTTTGTACTGCATTATCAGCTCAGTACATGAGGGTAATAGCGAGATAATGGAAAACAGACTCTGTAAATGAATGGTGGATGTTAATGGGAATTCCCGTTCAAATTATGCTTTATTCAATTGTTGAACATCAAACTGTGTTATTAAGAGGCTCATAAGAATACATGTGGGGAACAGGGGAGAAGTAAGACAAAACTATAACTTGCCAACCAGGAGAAACTAAAAAGAAATGAAGACCTTTTGAAGTTAAATCTTTTTTAATTTCTTAATATTTTATAGGCAGTTATATAACAAATCTAATATTCATTGTTTTTTTTTTCTAGAGAAAAGATGATGCTAGTGGGATTCCTTTTATATCAGATGGCAGGCCTGGTATGTTTTAGCTATCTAGGTGCTTGCCAGTTCATTATTTTAATTATCAGAGCTCCCTTTTATGCTCTCAAATACCATCACCTTATAATACTAAAAAAAAAGAATAGTAACAAAAGTCCTTAAAGGAAAAAAAATCCAAGTTGACTGATTTTTATACTTCCCAAGGAGTTGTCTGGGCTAGAAATGAATCCAGAATATCTTAAGAATTGAGTCAAAAGACTCAAAGATTAAAAAAATGGGACATTTTGAGAATTTTAATTCTTGACTAATTAATTACACCCCCATGAAATGGAGACATACACAGAACTATGTCCTTTGCCCATATTGCTAAAGATTTTTAGAGAGAAAATAATTAAGATGATAAAATTGTATCTGTGTATAGATTTGTATAAGTAGGTGTGTGTGTGTGTGTGTGTGTGTGTGTGTGTGTATACAAGTCTGTGTATAGGTAGAGAATTCCCTTCACTTTGTTTTGTGCTACTCTTCCTTCTTTAAGGTGAAGATTGCCAGTGGCATCTGCCATCATGAAATTGGTTTACTTTCACAGCCCTGAAAGTACCCAGGTGACCTCACACCGGCATATCTGAGTGTGTGTGTATACATGCTCAGTTGTGTCCAGCCCCATAGGCTGTAGCCCACTAGGCTCTTCTGTCCATGAGATTCTCAAGGCAAGAATACTAGAGTGGGTTGCCATTTCCTACTCCAGGAGATCTTCCTGACCCAGGGATTGAACCTGAGTCTCTTGCATCTCTTGCATTGGCAGGTGGATTCTTTGTTGTTGTTTTTTTTTAATTGAAGGGCAGTCACTTCACAACATTGTGGCACCCCCTGCCACACATTGACATGAATCAGCCATGGGTGGAGATGTGCCCCTCCATCCCGAACCCCACTCCCACCTCCCTCCCCACCCCATCCCTCTGGGTTGTCCTAGAGAACCAGCTTTGAGTGCCCTGTTTCATGCATCAAACTTGCACTGGTCCTCTATTTTAGATATGGTAATATAAATGTTTCAGTGCTACTCTCTCATATCATCTGACTCTTGCCTTCTTCTGCATAGTGTAATAGTCTGTTCTTTACATCTGTGTCTCTTTTGCTGCCTTGCATATAGGATCATTGTTATCATCTTTCTAAATTACATATATATGTGTTAATAGACTGTATTGCTGTTTCTGACTTATTTCACTCTGTATATGAGGCTCCAGTTTCATCCACCTCATTAGAACTGATTCAAATGCATTCTTTTTTATTGCTGATTAATATTCCATTGTGTAAATGTACCCCAACTTCCTTATCCATTTAAAGTAGATTCTTTAACACTGGGCCACTTGGGAAGCCTGACAGATCATAACTAAATGGTCCCAGGGCTATCAGGAATCCTCTGAGCCTCTTAAGAGGACAAGTCTCTCTAGGCATGGATCCAGTAGAGATCTAACTACAACCACTCTTACTTTTTTAAGTAAAATATCTTTCATTGAAACCATCTGGCACACACTTTTAAGTGCATTCTGGTAAAGGAGATAATACAATATATAATAAAATACTCATTTTAAGTCAAGAAAGAAGGAATATCCAACCTGACAATATAGCCAAACTCCTTTGTGGTCTTCAGTTTCTTTTGCAACTTAAGTGATATAAAATTCTTCCCCCATCTTTGTATCTTCTAAGTCAGGCACGCTCTTATGATTTAAAGAGCCTCAGCAGATGCTTGAAGTTTTGGTGGCACAGGGCTTTGAGAACTTTCTCTGACTCTTTGAGTCTTAGGAACATGGTATTTTTCCAGGCTTTTAGTAATTCTGTTGACTTCCATTTCAGTATCCCTTGTCTGTTCTGGCAGGCAGCAGATTTCAGTAAGTTCTGAATCCACCATCTCAGGTATATGACTGTACTTGCCTTGTCCTCCTATTAGTCCCCTCTGTTGATCATGTTTTACTCAAAATCAAAAGAGGTAGAAAAACCAATGAGAAATCTTCTGTAAGTGAGCCTGACTTAAGCCCCTACTGATCTTCATGTGACCCAGTGTTTCAGATAATGTCTCTGGTTCTACATTCTTCTCTCGGCTCCTAATCCTATTTTGGCAGGTCAGCCTCAGACATTGTATGTTGACAAGGGTTTCCATATCCTGGTTTCCTACTTCCTCTAGGAAGCCATTCATAGTGCTCCCCACCCCAGCCTCTGATCTGGGTTAGGGCACCTAGGCTTTTTACTCCTGTCATTCAATGTTCTAACTATTGACACTGTAAAGTAATTGCCTGTTTCATGGTCTGTCATCCCTAAAAGGCAGGATTTTTTTAAGAGGAGGAACTATTCCATGTTCTGTTGTATCCTCAGTTCTTAGAACAGTTCCAGAAGATAGCAGGTACTCAGCTGAACTCAGTTTCATGAAGCCTGGCCTTCCCAAACATTTCTGACATTTAACAATATGCCATGGCTTTCTACTAGAAGGGACATTGCCACTTTTTGTTGTTGCTGTTTGTTTTTTCATGAAAACTTTGAAGTTTTGTTATGTCAAGAGCCAGCCAGGCACACAAACAAATAAGCCAGTTGTTTCAGAATTATAAGGCTGTGGTCTCTGTATCTTTGACTGGATAGCAGTCAGTTCTAAGAGTAGGGAGGAGAGGGGTTGGGCTAACCTCACAAGGGGGCACCAAAGTGAGGCTCTGAGGAGGCTGAGGCGGGGGCAGGCTAGCATTTCCCTCTTTTGCCAAGTGTCCTGGTTCAGTGGTCCTGCATACAGATTAGACTTTTTTAAGAGGCAGATTTTAAAAGAAGTACAGAAGGAAAATCAATAAGGAGGAGAGAACCAAGGAATCATCTTTTTAATCAAGAGAAGGAAGATGCCAGGAGAGTGCCCTGCCGTTTGTTATAGCAGCCGTAGAGACACCCATTAGACAGACTGTGACTCCGCTGAGAAACGGGAAGAGTTGACTTCTTTTTTCTTCATTGTTATTCTTCGTTGGAGTATAGTTACTTTACAGTGTTGTGTTAGTTTCTGTTATACAGCAAAGTGAAACAGCTGTCTGTTCATATATATCCTGTCTTATTTGGATTTCTTTCCTATTTAGGTCACCACAGAGTATTGAGTGGAGTTCCCTGTGCTAGACCACTGTGTGTGCTGTGCTTAGTCACTCAGTCATATCTGACTCTGCGACCCCATGGACTGTAGCCCATCAGGCTCCTCTGTCCTTGGGGATTCTCCAGGCAAGAACACTGGAATGGGTTGCCATACTCTTCTCCAGGGGATCTTCCCTACCCAGGGATCGAACTCAGGTCTCCTGAATTGAAGGCAGATTGTTTACCATCTGAGCCACCAGGGAAGCCCAGGTTCTCCTTAGTCATCTATTTTATATGTAGATACAATAGTGTGTATATGCCAATCCCAATTTCCCAATTGATCTTTCCCCTCCTTACCCCTTTGGTATCCATATGTTCATTTCTACATCTAAGAATTGACTTTTTTTTTTTGGTAATATTTTTTATATATATATATTTTCTCCCTTTTATTGTTTTTGCCATACAATGCCATGATATCACCATGAGTTTACATATGCTCCCCCTCCAGAAACCCCTCCCTCCCCCCTCCCTCCTCCCTCCCCCCCGGGAAATCTCGATGCACCAGCCCCGAGAATCAATCCTGGGCTGGCGATTGATTAGACATATGATAGTTAACATGTTTCAATGCCATTCTCCCATATCATCCCACCCTTTCTCTCATTTACAGAGTCCACGAGTCTATTCTATACATCTGCGTTCCTTTTGCTGTCTTGCATGTTGGGTTCTCGTCACTGTCTTTCTAAATTCCATATATATGTGTTAATATACTGTATTGTTGTTTTTGCTTCTGGCTTACTTCACTCTGGATAATGGGCTCCAGTTCAGTCCATCTGAGTAGAATTGATTCAAATGAATTTTTTTTTAATGCTGAGTAATATTCCATTGTGTATATGTAGAAGAATTGACTTTTTTTTTTAAAGTTAGTAGATATTATCATTCTTTGCAGGACAACGCTCATGGAATTCACATTTGTCTTTGCCTGTTTCTTCTCTCCTGAGATGAAAGAAAGCATCTTTAAAAAATATAGAGGCATCCTGAGTTCTGGAACTATTGCCTAGACCTTCTGAGGCTGGAGGCTCCTGGAATGCTTTTAGTTGCTGACTTAAAGTCATTACTCAGTCTTCATTACATCTGTGCCTATAACTCAGTGGTCCCTTCCCAGACCTCCTTGAGTGTCACCTAAATGGATCACACACAGACTGTCAGTACGAAAGGCATGGTGTACAATGCTGTGCTCACTCTTTGCATGTTGTTGTGGTAGTAATTATTATTACTATAACAATAATAACATTATTACTTTAGCACTTACTATGTGGCACACCTAGTGATGTATGGTTTTATATGTCCCAGTTAATTCTCATGACAGCTGTTTTTTTTAAGTGCCTTTATCTACCCATTTTATAAAAATTGAGCAAGTTGCTAAGAGTTGATCATCATTCATCTTATTCTACAATTAGTGTTGTTCTTACTCATTTATTATAGTGTGAGCTTGTGACATTTATCCTCAACTGAAAAAATGGGTATAATTCTAGAATATGTCTCCTGCTCTATAATCAGACAGTCTTATAACAGTTTTTCTTCCTATCTCATTACCTTGTGATAGCTTGTCTGGGACATTGTTTAAATCATGTCCCTTCTAGCTCATTGTTTTTTATCTTAATCTGAGGGACTTGGATTTACTGACAAAGAAGCCAAGAAAAAATCAGAAATACAAAAATTTTCCAAAGTCAAACCACAAAAAGTTTAGTCTTTAGTTGTATATAAATTACTTTTGCATCCTTCCACAATTTGCAAATACGTTAAATAATGTGCCATTGCATAGTCTGGTGGTCTTGTTGACAGACAAAATATATGCAGTATTAGTTTCATTGTGGAGGTGAATATAGTTCAAAGTTTATTTACCAAAAGTATTATATCTATGTTTTCAAAACTATGTATTAAATTCTTACTCTCAGAATCTCTGCTCTTATGAAATTTTCATGCAAGTGAATGGAGATAAAAAGTAAGGAAAGAAATGGGATAAGTAGAGTCAGATGATGATGACAAAAATGGGACAGACTCCATGACAGATTTCCTCCATGACCTTAGATTTGAACCTGAGGACATTATGCTGATTGAAGTAAGTCAGAGAAGGAGAAAATAGCTGATCTCACTTATATGTAAAAAGAAATTAATGAAGGAAGGATGGGAGAGAGAACCAAACAAATAAATTCATAGAAAACAAGTTGGTTGCCTGAAGCCAAGCTAGGGGAGGGGGCATCTTGGTGAAATAGGTGGAGGGGGATAAAAGGGACAAATTTTCATCCCCATTCCATTACATGGGGGTGTAATGTACAGCAGTGGGTACTACAGTTAGTAACACTGTATTGCATATTTGAAAGTTGCTGAGAGTAAATCCTAAAAGTTCTCATCTCAAAAAAAAAAAATAGGACAGAGAAGGATGGTATTTTCAGCTGATCTGAAAGCTCAGAAAGAGCCTGCTGTGTGAAATCTTGGGTAATGGTGATGAGAGCAGAAGAAAGAGCAAGTTCAAAGGCCCTGAGACTGAACTAGTACTGGCCAGTTTGAGAACTAAAGATGTAATGGGAGTTTGATAGTTAGGAAGAAAAGTAGCAGGAGTTGCTATCAAGAGTGCAGGGCACTATTTGATCCTAAAAACTCTTGGAGGACAAACACTTTATTCTCCATGTAATAGGACCACAAGAAGATTTTAATCATAACATCAATAGAAGAAGAAAAAGTCTGTTTCTCCCAAAGATATCTTAAGCACACCAGGCTAGGTGCTTGAATCCAGTGGAAACCAAAGCTTTTAGTTCTGTAAATCACTCTTTTTTGTCCACTGAGGGACACTGGGGTGCAAAACTTATTAGGTTCTAGCTGCCCTGGTCCCTTTTCCATTTGTCAAATATGCCAGGTTCATTCTGGACTCAGGGCTTTTGAATAAGCCCTATGGAATGCTAAAATACCATTCCTTTTCTTTGGCTTAACTCCTGCTCACGTATTAGGTCTCTGCTGGACCTTGGTAGGGAAGACTCTGTGATCCCTAGATTAGTCTAACTCCTTTGTGCTCATCATATAGTTGTTATTTATGTCATGTGTAGTTTTCTATTTATTGTCTGTCTCTTCCACTAAACTCTGAGTTCCCAGTGATGGTTAATTTGGTGCATCAGCTTGCTGGGTTATCATCCTCAGTTACTTCCTCAAATACTACTCCAGGGGTTGCCATGAAGGTTGTTTGTGGATGTGATTAACATCTATAGTTAGTTTGTAGAGGAAAAGAAAATGAAGTCACTCAGTTATGTCCAACTCTTTGCAATCCCATGGACTGTTAGCCTACCAGACTCCTCTGTGACCTAGGGATCGAACACAGATCTCCTGCATTGTAGGCAGATTCTTTATCCTCTGAGCCACCAGGGAAGTTTATAGAGGAGTGGGCCTCATACAGTTAGTTGAAAGACTTTAAGAACAAAATTGAGATTTCCTTGAGGAAGAGGGAGTTTTACCTCAGAAATGTTCCAGCTCCCTACCTAAGAATTTCCAGTCTGTTCTGTGGCTTTTGGTCTTGGCTGCCCACACAAATCACATGAGCCAATTCCTTAGAATAAATCTGTCTGTGAGAGAGGGAGGGAGAGAGATTTAAATAAGGGAAAGAAGAAACTTTTGGGACTGCTGTATGATACAGACCCAAGCATTCATATTAGTTTCAATCAAAAACAGAAGTCTTTACATTTGAAAGTCATGGTTTCAGTTTATATAACATGGCTCCCTTTTGCAAAAGTATCCCAGATCAAAGGACTGCAGGGATGAAATGGGGGTCAAGTTCTGTCACCTTCTCTTTTAGTGCCTGTTTTCTGTTCCCTCCTTTCAGATTGAATTTAGTTACTTGTGCTACAAAACTGTGTAACATTTTCCTTTTAGGCAAGCAGTATCTGCTTATGGTCCCTGGCACTGTCTGAAAGGTTTGTGAGATAAACACAGGTCCCGAGCAAACTTTCTAGTTTTGCAGAAATCAAAAGACATTCATTAGAAGGGAAAATTAAGCTAAAAAGTTAGACTATCAGGCCATGTCTTGTCAGTCACAAGTTATTGATATTATTCTAAAGCTACTTGTAGAAAGGGAGGAAAAGTTATCTGAACACAAATGAAAAATTTAAATTATTTACCAGGTTTTCTCTTTCTCTTTTTTAAAAATCTTATTTACTCTGGGAGAGTCAGTTTTTTTTGATAAAGGAGAACAGCTCTACTACTGTGATTCTGGGCTGTGAGAAATGATGAATCCATGATTATTTGGGCTGTCACCATCCAGCCATGCTGCTGAAAATCATTTAGCCAAAAATAAGAATTATTGTAATTTATGGTTTTGTTTTTACAATGGGGACAAGAAAAGAATTGATCATGTAGCAGTCTATCAGTCTTACTCAAGGCCTTGCTATTTTTCCCCTTTAAATTAAAATGAAAACCATGGAGAATATTGATCAAAAAATCTTCCAAATGTCATTTAACTTCCGACTCCATCTCTGAAACTGTGACTTCTTTTAAAGGTGAAATTGGTTGCTTATTAGCTGCTTTCCTGAGTCTGTTTCATATTATACTTCCCCTCATTATCTCTGCTTGACCATCCAGGTAAATTGTGTCGGTTCTCCTGTTTGTGCCAGTTCAGCTTGGGCCTTGTTGGAAATAAACAAGTTATTTACTGTGTACCTAGGTACCTTGTATCTACCATTGGGGTACATCTGTTGCGAGACACATAGAAGAGACCAAAAGTCCCTGCCTCTGTTAACTTGCACTTGAAGGGTATAGATATGTCTGTATTTAAAAATTCAAGTCACAAATGGAGAAATGACTGCAGTGTCTCAATATCCAGGTCTCAGTCTTGACTGTTTCTCTAAGTATAGCCTTGGGTAGGCTACTGGACCTCGCTAGGCCTTGGTTTACTCACATCATTCCTCTGACTCCTAGGTGGGCATAGTATGTTCTTAGGGCAGATATTACAAGAGCCAGTGCAGGAAGGCACTGTAGCAGTAAAGGTCAGGTTGCTTGGGATAAGCTGGCAAAACAGAGTTACATAAATGTTGAACACCTACTGTTTGCAAAGTACCGTGTATATCACTGAAGCAATAACTAGATATGTAGTGAAATACCATCCCTGTCCCAAAGGGATCACAGAATAGTGCTGAGGATGGGTAACAAACTGGGAGCCAGGGCTAAGGGTCTGACCTCTGGAGCCTAACCGTATTTGAATCTTTACTTGGTCAATAACTGGCCAAGAATGGATAAGGTACTTAATCATCCTTTTAGAGTTCCTACTTCAAGGCCTTATTGAAATGATTAAATAATTTAATTTATTCAATGGAAAAATATTTGGTGAGTGCCTTCTCTATGCTAAGGCTTCCCTGGTGGCTCAGACGGTAAAGAATCTGCCTGCAATGCTGGAGACCCTGGTTCGATCCCTAGGTCAGGAACATCCCCCGAGGACGGAATGGCAACCCACTCCAGTATTCTTGCCTGGAGAATTCCATGGACAGATAACCTGACAGGCTGCAGTCCATAGAGTCGAAAAGAGTTGGACATGATAGAGTGACTAACACTTTCGCTTTTCTCTATGCTAAAGACTAAAACAGATGCTTGGTATACATTGGTGAATAAAATAGACAAAGATATATGACCTCATAAGATCAGTTTCCAGGGAAAGAAGATCGAAACTAGACAATAGACATAATAAGGAAATGAATTATGTCATACATGATAAGCTGATGAATGATATGGGAGGAAAAAGAGCAGGGCAGAGGAAATTTGGAAATAGGGACTGGGGAGACAGGTACACTTTGAAATACAGGAATCAGAACAGGCTTCACAGAGAAAGTTCCATTTGAGCAAAGGAGGTAAGGAAGAGTGCCAGTCTATGTTTTGGAAAGAGCTGTTCAGGAACAGAGGACAGCCAAAACAAAGCCCTGAGGCAGGAGCAGGGTTGACATGTTGCAAAAATACAGTGAGGCTGCTGTGACTAGGGCAGTGGACGTGATGGGAAAAGTTTTAGGAAATGAGATGAGGTTAGGGAACAAAAGGGAGAGATCAGATTGTGTGGGATCTTCTAGCCTTGGAAGGGATTTTGCCTTTCTTCTGGGGGAAGCGGGTGGGGTGGTGTAGAGTTTCAATGAGGAATGACATCATCTGACTTAGAACATTTAAAGTTGACATGTAGGACATCTCAGCAGCCAGAGGTGGAGATGAATTCAGAGGCTATTGCAGTGATTCAGTCAAGGGAATATGGTGCTTAGGTTGGCATGGAAGCAGCTGAGGTGGTGGGAGGGAATGCAGTCTGAATTTATTTTAATAGGACAAATTGAGTCATTTGTAGAGACATGGATAGATTTAGAGCATGTCATATAGAATGAAGTAACTCAGAGACAAAAGCAAATATCATGTATTAATGTGGAAAATTCTGAAAGAGATGAGAATACCAGACCATCTGACCTGTCTCTTGAGAAACCTGTATGCAGGTCAGGAAGCAACAATTAGAACTGGACATGGAACAACAGACTGATTCCAAATAGGAAAAGGAGTACGTCAAGGCTGTATATTGTCACCCTGCTTATTTAACTTTATGCAGAGTACATCATGAGAAATGCTGGGCTGGAAGAAGCACAAGCTGGAATCAACATTGCCAGGAGAAATATCAATAACCTCAGATATGCAGATGACACCACTCATGGCAGAAAGTGAAGAGGACCTAAAGAGCCTTTGATGAAAGTGAAAGAGAAGAGTGAAAAAATTGGCTTAAGGCTCAACATTAAGAAAACTATGATCATGGCATCTGGTCTCATCACTTCATGGGAAATAGATGGGGAAACAATGGAAACAGTGTCAGACTTTATTTTTTGGGGCTCCAAAATCACTGCAGTTGGTGATTGCAGCCATGAAATCAAAAGACGCTTACTCCTTGGAAGGAAAGTTATGGCCAAATTATTGAAAAGCAGAGACATTACTTTGTCAACAAGGGTCCATCTAGTCAAGGCTATGGTTTTTCCATTAATCATGTATGGATGTGAGAGTTGGACAGTGAAAAAGTCTGAGTGCCAAAGAATTGATGCTTTTGAGCTGTGGTGTTGGAGAATATTCTTGAGAGTCCCTTGGACTGCAAGGAGATCCAACCAGTCCATCCTAAAGGAGATCAGTCCTGGGTGTTCATTGGAAGGACTGATGTTGAAGCTGAAACTCCAATACTTTGGCCACCTCATGTGACGAGTTGACTCATTGGAAAAGACCCTGATGCTGGGAAGGATTGGGGGCAGGAGGACAAGGGGACAACAGAGGATGAGATGGCTGGATGACATCACCAACTCAATGGACATGGGTTTGGGTGGACTCTGGGAGTTGGTGATGGACAGGGAGGCCTGGCGTGCTGCGGGTCATGGGCTCGCAGAGTTGGACATGACTGAATGACTGAACTGAACTGAATGCATATAATGTGAAATCTAGAAAAATGGCATAGATCATCTTATTTGCAAAGCAGAAATAGACACACAGGTGTAGAGAACAAACCTGGGGGAAACGGAGGTTGGGAGGACTTGGGAGGTTGGGGTTGACACATATACACTGTTGATTGTCTGTATAAAGGAGATAACTAATGAGACTATATAGCACAGGGAACTCTACTTAATGCACTGTGGTGACTTGAATGGGAAGGAAGTCCGAAAAGGAGGGGATATATGTATAACTATGGCTGATTCATCTTGCCGTGCAGTAGAAATGAACATAACATTGTAAAGCAACGATATTCCAATGAAATTGATGTAAAAAGAAAGTCATCAAGATGAGTTATAAGTGGTATATGAAAGAGAACACAAGTTAAGGACAATCCATAGCCTTTATCTTGAGTGAAAGAAAGTTATTAAGCAGAGAAAACATGTTAAAGCTTTGAAAATAACTCAACACAGTATTTGGCGTACAGTACATACTCAATTAAGAAATTAAGGTAATTTCTTAAGATAGTTTCCTTAAGAAATCAAGGTAATTAAGGTTCTAAATAACATTTAGAACTAACTCACCCATCTGCCTAGCTCTTTTCATCTTTGAAATGTTAGTTTAGGTACCATTGACCTAGAAAATTTTTTCCTGACTGAGTGAAGTGCCCTTTCTAATCCTGTAGGTCTCTCCAAGTCCTCCGCGTTATCACCTCTTATTTATCTTATGATTTATATAAAGCACCTTTAGAGTCTTCACATTTGCTCTGAGAGATCAGGAAGTGTTTTCATGGAAGAGACAACATTTGAGATGAGACTTGAAAGAAAGGTTCAGATACATGGCCTAAGTTGAGGAATAAAGTTAACGGCGTAAAATTTCATGTTTCCTGGTCAGAGAAATCTGTAGGAATGTCTATCTCATATTTCAGGTTGTTATTAGTGGCAAGAAATCAAGAAAAACAATTCCTAACTTGAAGTTTTTATACTGTATCCTCTGGTTTGGCTAAAGAAGGTCATCAGAAGGTGCCGGACGGAGGGCTGGCACGCTTCCATCCTGTGAATGCATATTGAATGTTATGCCTGTTGCTGGTGTTAGGAACAGATTAACGATGGTCCTCCTCATAGATGTTTTACATGTGTGTGAGCGTGAGTACGGTGGAGATAACCCTAAAAATGTATTTTCCCACTATTCCTTATTAACTTTCAGATATTCCATATGGCTCTGGGGCAAAGTATGGGAATAAGAGGAAATTAGGATTATATCTGCATATCACAAAAGATATTCAAACCCTAAGATAAGAACACTGCATAGAGTTATAGCTAATAATGTATGTAGGTACCTACTCCTTACCTTCTCTGTGGATATCTTAAGGATTAATGAGGTCTACATCTTGTATGTAGTTGTATTCCACAGAAAACTTTGTTAATAGGTAGACCCAATAAAGGCACAAGTCTTCACTGATTTATGATGCAGTATTATAAATATTGCACTATTAAAGTAGGAAAATAAAATGCAAATATATGCTTTTATTTCCAAAATATGTACAATCAAGCAAAATATAACCTCTTGTATCTTTTATCATTAAAGGATATTTTTTTCCTTACATGGAATAGACAGGTGCTGTTTTTTATATATAAAATGTGAGATAATTGAAAGTGAATTTCTTTTTCTGTTAACTCACTTGCAGCAAGCAAAGATAGTCTTCACTGTAACAACAAAGAATTTCAAGCTGTCTTGAAATTAGGTTAGTCTGTCTTGTAAATTCTTATTCTGTGTTCAATATGTATGAATATCTCTGATGTGACTGAAGGTGTAAAATGAATTTGGTTATTGCAATGAAGATTTTTATGACTTAAAGCTTTTTTTTAAAAAATGTAAATGTAATCCAAGTACTTGGAGATGGCCTGTAGGAAGCCTACTTAGCAGTAAATGGAGCACAGCAACATTGATTTCAGGGTGGGTGACATTGAGAAGTACCGAGAAATAATTGACATCAGAAGATTTTGTTCACCATTCCATGGTGGATACAGACAAAGGAATGGGGTCCAGAGGCAAACCTTCAGTTCCTAGTAGGGGAAAGTTTAAGTAAGGTAAGAAGCTCATTTTGTAGGAAACTGAGATCCCAAGCTATTTATCAGAGCAAGGGACCAAGGATGCATATCAGGTCAGAGCTTGTATAAGGCATAAGATGAAGTTGGCCTGGCGGGAAAGGTTATCTGTATCACAGGTCAAGAATGATGCTCTGAAAGAGTCTTGGAAGGCTCCAAGCTCTAATCTGGACTTTTCCTGGGAATAGGGAAAGATGGAGATGTGTAGGTGGCCCCAACAACAACAGAGGAGGAAAAGCTAATGAGGAACCTAAGACTGCAGAAAGTTCCAGGAATGTAAAGCCTATTACTCTCATAGGCTGCTGGTGGGAACGCAAATTTGTATAACTGTTCTAGAGGAAATGTTACCATTTAGCTTGAATTAAAAGATAAAAATCGCGCATACCTTTCACCTCAAATATTTAATTATAAGAGTTTTATTATGAGTAAATCATGCAAGTACAAACATGAAATATTCAAATATACTGCTATTTAAAATAGTAAATAGGTAATTAAAAGAAGGGAGGAATAAAGGAAACAATCTAAATGCAGTATAGGATTTTGGTCAATCGTATTTTCCTTAGCTTGAAAAAAGAATAAGTGACCTCTACTCTCACTCATCAATATGCTTCTTTTCATTTTTCAGATAGTTGCAGTATCACTTTTATTGTACACTTTTCCTGACTCCTTCGAGACTGGGTGAAGTGCCTCTTCTGCATACTCCTACAATTCTCCCTAATTTCTCCTTCATTTCACTTTTTACCTTACTGTATACTAAATGCCTGGTTTATTTTTCTAATACTATAAAAAGAAATAGGATAATATAGTAGAGAAGCCTTTCAAATAAACACAAGCAGAGCAATTTTATCAATATAGGATAGCACATAATAAATATTAAAGGAAGTGTTTTGCAGTAAAGAAAAATGATGTAAACACAGATAAACATTAAAGAAATATCATTGTAAATAGCAAATGTGTGGATAAATACATCAGACTGCCCCCACTTTTTTCAGACTGCCTTTTTTCCCTGTTAATTTTAGAGCCAATTTGCTATATAGAGCAAATTAATAGTAATAGATTTGTAGCACTAAATACAAGTAAAACCTATGAAAATGGGCCAAGAAAGAAAAAGGGGAGGTATATTTGTAAAGCCCTTATATTACACATGAAGTAGCATAATGTACTTTTAAAACTTTAAAACAGACTCTGGTAAATTAAGAATGCATATTGTAATCCCTAAAGCAATACTGAACACCTTTACCAATAAAATATAAGAGAAAAACTAAACAGCTAATAGTGTAGATAAAAATAAACACTTAAAATGGACTGATTTATCCAAATGAAGATAGGAAATGGAAAAATGATAACAGATGGGAGAAATAGGAAACCAATGGCAGGATGGTAGCTAAAAACTCAACTATATCGATAATTGTATTAAGTATAAAAGGAGTAAACACTCTAACTGGCAGAGATTGACAAAAGGAAGTTAAAAGCAAAGTACAATTACATGCTATTATAAGAGATGTATTTCAAATATGGGAAACAGATTGGCTGAACATAAAAGAATAGAAAAAGGTAACCCCATTAAATACTACTCAAAAGATACTTAGAATGATCATATTACACAAAGTACATTTCAGGATTTTAAATATAACAATAGATAGAGATTTTAAAAAATGATTTAAAGAATCAATTCATGAAATTATAATAATTATAAAAGTATGGATGCACCTGCAACAGAGCTTAAAATATACATAACTATAGTTATGGTTTGTGATTTTTTTTTAATTTATGCTATCTTATTTTTTTTATTTATTTTTTTTATTAGTTTTGCCAAACAATGACATGATATCACCATGGGTTTACATATGCTCCCCCTCCAGAACCTCCCTCCCTCCTCCCTCCCCCCGGGAAATCTCGTTGCACCAGTCCCAAGCATCAATCCTGGGCGGGCTATTGCTTAGACATATGATAATTAACATGTTTCAATGCCATTCTCCCATATCATCCCACCCTTTCCCTCATCCACAGAGGCCATGAGTCTATTCTATACATCTGCGTTCCTTTTGCTGTCTCGCATGCTGGGTTCTCGTTACTGTCTTTCTAAATTCCATATATATGCGTTAATATACTGTATTGTTGTTTTTGCTTCTGGCTTACTTCACTCTGGATAATGGGCTCCAGTTTCGTCCATCTGAGTAGAACTGATTCAAATGAATTTTTCCTTAATGCTGAGTAATATTCCATTGTGTATATGTACCACAGCTTTCTTATCCATTCGTCAGTTGATGGGCATCTAGGTTGCTTCCATGTCCTGGCTATTGTAAACAATGCAGCGATGAACACTGGGGTACACGTGTCTCTTTCAATTCTGGTTTCCTCGGTGTATATGCCCAATAGTGGGATTGCTGGGTCATATGGCAGGACTATTTGCAGTTTTTTAAGGAACCTCCACACTGTTTTCCATAGTGGCTGTACTAGTTTGCAATCCCACCAACAGTGTAAGAGTTCCCTTTTCTCCACATCCTCTCCAGCATTTATTGCTTGTGGATTTTTGGATTGCAGCCATTCTGAGTGGTGTAAAGTGATATCTCATTGTGGTTTTGATTTGCATTTCTCTGATAATGAGTGATGTTGAGCATCTTTTCATGTGTTTGTTAGCCATTTTTATGTCTTCTTTGGAGAAATGTCTGTTAAGTTCTTTGGCCCACTTTTTAATTGGGTTGTTTATTTTTCTAGAATGGAGCTGCAGGAGTTGCTTGTATATTTTTGAGATTAATTGTCCGTTGCTTCATTGGCTATTATTTTCTCTCATTCTGA
The DNA here is from genome assembly GCA_007570785.1 of Antilocapra americana. Lineage (NCBI taxonomy): Eukaryota > Metazoa > Chordata > Mammalia > Artiodactyla > Antilocapridae > Antilocapra > Antilocapra americana. The sequence goes on from ML662438.1 coordinate 914,011, forward strand.
AGGCTGTCTTTTCACCTTGCTTATAGTTTCCTTTGCAGTGCAGAAGCTTTTAATTTTAATTAGGTCCCATTTGTTTATTCGTGCTTTTATTTCCAGTATTCTGGGAGGTGGGTCATGTAGGATCCTGCTTTGGTTTATGTCAGAGAGTGTTTTCCCAATGTTATCCTCTAGGAGTTTTATAGTTTCTGCTCTTATGCTTAGATCTTTGATCCATTTTGAATTTATCTTTGTGTATGGTGTTAGAAAGTGTTCTAGTTTCATTCTTTTACAAGTGGCTATCCAGTTTTCTCAGCACCACTTGTTAAAGAGATTGTCTTTTCTCCATTGTATATTCTTGCCTCCTTTGTCAAAGATAAGGTGTCCATAGATGCGTGGATTTATCTCTGGGCTATCTGTTTTGTTTCATTGATCTATATTTCTGTCTTTGTGCCAGTACCATACTGTCTTAATGACTGTGGATTTGTAGTATAGCTTAAATACTCCTTGTCATTAACTGATAGAACAACTAGACAAAAAATTTGGTAAGAATATAGAAGAATTAATACTGTCAGAGATACTAATCCTACTTACATATGTGGAATGCTGCTTTCCCAAACTGCAGAATATAAATTATTTTGAAGTACATAGGAAACATTTATAAAAATAGATCATATGCTAGACTGTAAAAAATGTCTGAGTAAGTTTCAAATAATTTCTTCTCTGACCAAAATTAGAAATCATAACAGAGAGAATCTATAAAATTCTCAAATACTTGGAAATTAACACACTTCTAAGTATATCATAAAATCATAGGGATAGTTAAAATATTTCAAACTGAGTGATAAGGAAAAAGTTATATATCAAGAAGTGTGAATATAACTAAAGAACTGCTGAAATTTTAAATGCTTATATATGGAAGTGGGAAATTAGAAAACAGTGAGTAAATTAAGCCCAAAATAAATAGAAAAATTTATTAATAAATAAAATGAATAGAAATGGAGGTAACTAGTAATATTTAAAGTGACTTCTTTGAAAAGTTTAATAAAATTAATAACCCTCTAGATAAAATAGTCAAAAAAATAGGAAGCAGAATTATCAATATCAGTAATTATGGACTTTACCATAAATCCTACAAGTGTTTAAAAGATCCTGAAGAAATAATATGAATAATGTAAATATACTCTGACAATAAATTTGATTATTTAAATTAAAGGAACTAGTTCCTTGAAGGACACACATTTTAAGATCAGAGACAAAGAAAAAAAATTTTAATAGCCTTATATTTGTTAAATAATCTAAATTCATAGAGACCATTCCAGAAATGAAATTCATATCCATATGTAATCAATTATGTAAGGAGGAAACTTTCAGACATTTTCAGAAAATAAGGTAGCACCAACCTGACCAAACCTTATAAGAGTGTCTGTGTCCATGAGATACCAGTATATGGTGGACTGTGTATTAGACAGACTGTATATTAGCAAAAGAAAGAGCAATCTGTGAAAAGGATAATACAGTCTGGTGAAGTGGAGTTTATTCCAAAATATTGTTTCAATATTCGAACTCAATATAATTTGTCAGATGAATAGAATAAAGGAGGAAAATTATATGAAAATCTTAATAGACGCAGGATAACTCTAACTCAACACATTTATGGTAACAGACTGTCAGCAAACTAGGAATTAAGGGGAACTTCCTCACTTGGATAAAGGATGTCTTTAAAAAATCTCAGCTGACGTGATAATGGTAAACTTTTGAGCACTTAATCTTAAATTCCAGAAGAGTGCAAGGATTCTACTCTCATTCATGATCTATTCTCATTATTCAACATTATACTGCTGTTCCTAACCAGTGAAGGGAAGGAAATGACCACAAAGTCATACAGATCAGAAAGCAAAAAGTAAAATTGCTTCATCCTCAAATGATAAGATTTTCTATGTAGAAAATTCCAAGGAATCTACAAATACAGTAAATGACAAAATAACTCAGTAAGTGAATTTAGCTGTGTTACAGTATACAAAAATTAACTATTTCTATTTATTACCAATGAATAATTGGAAAATAAAGTGTTTAAAATAACACCATTGTCAATAACATGAAAACACAAAATACTTATAAATAAATGTAATGATGGATATAGAAGACTTACAAGCTAAAAATTACAAGATAATTCTGAGCAAAGAACAAAATAGGAGAGCTATATCATAATATTAGACTGGAAGATCCAATAGTGTGTTAATATATTATTATTTGGATGAGGGATGAATTGGGAGTTTGGGAGTAGCAGATGGGCAAACTATTATATATAGCAGGGATAAAAACAAGGTCCTATTATATAGCACAGGGAATTATATTCAATATCCTGTTATAAACAATAATGGAAAAGAAAATGAAAGAATGTATATGTGTGTCTATATAATGTATAATTCAGTTTTATATATATATTCATATATATATATAAACTGAATCACTTTGCTGCACAGCAGAAATTAACACAGCATTGTACTCAACTATACTTCAATAAAATAAACTCTAAAAATGAAAAGCAAGATAAAAATGGATACTATTATTCCCCAAGTGTTCTATAAATTCCATGCAACCTCAATCAAAATTTTAGCGAGCTTTTTGATAGAAATTGACAGTGATTCTAAGAAATTATATGCAAGTACAAAAGACTTAGAATAACCAAGATGATTTTGTAAAAGAAATTTGATGACGTATGCTGCCTAATTCCCAGACTTATTTATAAGCCTGTAATAATCTAGAAAGTATAATTCTGGCATAGTGTAGACAAAAGGAATGATGAAGACAGGTCTGCATGTACATATTCACTTGATTGATCACAGAGGTGCCAAAACAATTCTGTAAAGAAATTCTGTTCACCAATCAGTGCTGTAAAAACTGGATATGCACATGAAAAATAGCTTTGACTCCCACCACACATCTTACACAAAAAATTAATTCAATTTGAATCGTATATATAAACATAAAAGCTAGAGCTGTTAAGCTTCTTGGGAGAAAAAAAATACAATGTGTTTGTGATCTTGGAGTAGGCATAGAATTTTTAGACAGGACCCAGAAAGGAGTAAGTATACACTAAATGATAAATTGAACTTCATGAAAAGTAAAAACTTCCATTCATCCAAATGTACAAATGCAAACAAATATGCAAGCCAAAGAGAGAATGTTTATATATATGTGTGTGTGTATACACATACAAAATATTTACCCAGATGATAAAGGACTTATGAACAACTAAATTTAAAAATAAATGAAATACTTAATTCAGACCCTTCCTAAGGGAAAATATACAAGTGGCCAATAATAAAATGAAAATGTGGTCAATATTGTAATAATCAGGGAAATGCAAATTAAAGCTACAATGACATATCACTATATTCTATCTAGAATGGCTAAAATTAAAAAGTACTGAGAAAGCCAAACGTTGGTGAGGATATGAATCAACTGGAAGTTCAGGACATTATTGGTGAAATTGTAAATGGTACATCTATTTTGGAAAACAGTTTGTAAGTTTCTTTTAATCTTAAACATTCGTCTACTCTATGTGCCAGCAATTCCACTCTTAGGTATATAGCGAAGAGAAATGAAAACTTATGTCAGTAGAAAGACTTGTAAAGAAATATTTGTGGCAACTTTATTCATAATACCCAAGGAATGAAAACAGCTCAAATGTTTATCAACAGGAGAATGGATCGGCAAATTGTGCCCTTTCCATACAACTGAGCAATAAAACTGATACACACCAAAACATGGATGTATCACAACATTATCCTAAAGTGTAGGAGTCAGACACTGATGCACTGATGTGTACTTGCTGTGAAATTCTATTATGAGAAGTTTTAGAACAGGCCAAACGGATTTCTTGCAGTAGAGATAAATGGGGGTATCCTCTGGAGGGGAGGAGCTACTTTGAAGGGCATGTAGCAACTTACTGGAGTGATGGACACATTTCTGGATAATGATGTGGGTTATACAATTGTAGATATTTGTCAAAACTCATGGAATCATTCACCCTAGGTCTACAATTTTACCATATCAAAATTCTCTCAACTTTTTTCAAGACAAAAAAAAGAATTATATAATTCTATTTGTGATATATAATTAAGCAGAAACATAAAATTCATAAAATTAAAATAATCCCTCTGTGTAAGCAGGTATTTTATTGGTCAGGATTCATGATTATAAATTAACAGGAAAACTCGAGCTAGAGCTTTACTAAAAAATTGGTTAGTAGCACACCAAATATTCAGGAAGGTCAGAGAGTCATACTTGCCTCCTCACTGTTGCAAACCAAACAGAATCCCCAGCCACACTATGGGACTGTTCTAGGTGAACTCCCACTGCCACTGTCATCTGCTGGTTACACTTAGGATGCCAGGGTGGAACCTCCTTCAGAGCCACCCCAGAGAAGCGGATGTCTTCACTGCCATAGTTTCAAGGAGGTCTTGTTCCCCCATGTGAGTTTGCCATCTCACATTGCTCACTGCCCTCTTGCAAGACTTGTGTAGCCTAATCTGCTGTGGAACCCTTGTTCCAGAAGACCTGGGCGATACGTTATCCTGTTTCTAAAGATCAGGAAGCTACAGTACCAGATATGGTACAACCCTAAAGCAAAGTGAGAGTGGGTGACAAATGAGTTACTCTGATTTGTCTGCCACTTCAGTGTGCTTTGTACACATTCTTTCCCAAGTGAGGAATTCCACACAACAGTAGCACAGCGTGCTGATTTTTGACATATGGAGACATCCTTTACAAAAACAAAGTTGCACCTACTGTATCTTCTCCAAAGGGGAGGTACAGTCTTGTCAGTTACGACATTTACCTCTGGGTGTGTTTTTTCTTACCTTAGCCCAATCACAGTCTTGCCTTATATTTTATAACTCATGGACTAAGTCCAACCACTATCTAGATACTACAAAAATCCTGAGCTAAGAAGAATCTCAGTTCTGTACTTGTTCATGAGGCCTTTGGTGTTATAATTCCCTTTCTCTGTTATGCATTTCATGTTTCTTTCCTTTCTCGCTCGCTCTCTTTTTTTTTTTGAAAAATACCTTGAGTGGTTGGGAGTTTTCACCTCACAGGATGAACTAAGCTTACAATTCTGAGATACTTGAACCTTTGATGGACTTTCCGGTATGGGTTGCTCTAGTCTTAGATGAACATTTTATAGTGGATTTGAAGACACTAAAAGGTACTCAAAATGATCCTCAGTGGTCTAGAATGTTCCTCTTTGCCCTCATTATATAGCAGCAGTTTTCCATTGGTAATTATGGTTAATAACCCTGTCCGTCTCATAACATAAGGATCCCCAAATGGCCATGTGGTGTGGCAATTTTAACTTTAAGTGCTGTAGAAGAGTTACTCTTTTAGGCACTTAGACCTATAAATAAGCAGAGCCTGGAGTACAGTAATTCTTTTCTTTTTTTGTAAGTAGGTGAATTGGTGTAACAATGCAAGATGCCACATCATCTTTCATCCTTTGGTTTTGACCATGGGAGAAATAGCACAATATATTGATTGCTTTTCAGAGTATACTCATACCCTTTGCCTCTCAAAGTGACATTTCCAAGATGGTGTTTGACTGAGTCTTTGATAGGTTACTTTCTTATTCTTTAAGGTTTTCTTTTCTTAGGCAATCTAAAGATGGTATTGCTCACAGAAGTGTGACTGAAGGAAAGCCTGTCTACCTTTCCGATGCTCTCTACTACCAGGTAGCAGGCTCAGCACCCTAGAATGTGATACTATGTTAAGAAGTCATTTTGACAGAAGTCATCATTATTATTGACAAGAGTGAGACTTAGCTGTTTTAATGGCCAGGCTATATGTGGTGAAAGGAAGTTCATGTTTTACACGTGAACATTTTGTTTTTGCCAGCATGGCCTTGTTTTTGCCAGCATGGCCAGTTTGTTCATAGCAACCTCTGCTGTGGCAAGGGTAGGAAGTGAAATGACATCCATAGAAGAGACAATTTTTATGAACCTTATCAGAAAGTCTCTTTCACTCCTCTCTCAGCATGGGGACCCGAAAGTAAGCATTTATATGGTTATACATATTCTTACACACGGAACTCATTTTTTAAAAAAAAATTTTATTTCCTTTATTTGTTTATTTATTTTTTACTTTACAATATTGTATTGGTTTTGCCATACATTGACATGAATCCACCATGGGTGTACATGTGTTCCCCATCCTGAACCCCCTTCCCACCTCTCTCCCCATCCCAACCCTCTGGGTCATACCGGTGCACCAGCCCCGAGCACCCTGTCTCATGCATCGAACCTGGACTGGCAATTCATTCCACATATGATAATTTATATGTTTCAAGGCCATTCTCCCATATCATCCCACCCTTGCCCTCTCCCATAGAGTCCAAAAGACTGTTCTATACATCTGTGTCTCTTTTGCTGTCTCATATACAGGGTTATCGTTACCATCTTTCTAAATTCCATATATATGCATTAGTATACTGTATTGGTGTTCTTCTTTCTGGCTTACTTCACTCTGTATAATCGGCTCCAGTTTCATCCACCTCATTAGAACTGATTCAAATGTATTCTTTTTAATGGCTGAGTAATATTCCATTGTGTATATGTAACACAGCTTCCTTATCCATTTGTCTGCTGATGGACATCTAGGTTGCTTCCATGTCCTGGCTATTGTAAACAGTGCTGTGATGAACATTGGGATACACATGTCTCTTTCAATTCTGGTTTCCTTGGTATTTATGCCCAGCAGTGGGATTGCTGGGTCATATGGCAGTTCTACTTCCAGTTTTTTAAGGAATCTCCACACTGTTCTCCATGGTGGCTGTACTAGTTTGCATTCCCACCAACAGTGTAAGAGGGTTCCCTTTTCTCCACATCCTCTCCAGCATTTATTGCTTATAGAATTTTGGATAGCAGCTATTCTGAGTGGCGTGAAATGGTACCTCCTTGTGTTTTTGATTTGCATTTCTCTGATAATGAATAATGTTGAGCATCTTTTCATGTGTTTGTCAGCCATCTGTATGTCTTCTTTGGAGAAATGTCTGTTTAGTTCTTTGGCCCACTTTTTGATTGGGTCGTTTATTTTTCTGGAATGGAGCTGCAGGAGTTGTTTGTATATTTTTGAGATTAATTGTTTGTCCATTGCTTCGTTTGCTATTATTTTCTCCCATTCTGAAGGCTGTCTTTTCACCTTGCTTATAGTTTCCTTTGTTGTGCAGAAGCTTTTAATTTTAATTAGGTCCCATTGGTTTATTCGTGCTTTTATTTCCAATATTCTGGGAGGTGGGTCAGAGGATCCTGCTTTGATTTATGTCAGAGAGTGTTTTGCCTATGTTTTCCTCTAGGAGTTTTGTAGTTTCTGGTTTTACTTTTAGATCTTTAATCCATTTTGAGTTTATTTTTGTGTATGGTGTTAGAAAGTGTTCTAGTTTCATTCTTGTCCAAGTGGTTGACAGTTTTCCCAGCACCACTTGTTAAAGAGATTGTCTTTTCTCCATTGTATATTCTTGCCTCCTTTGTCAAAGATAAGGTGTCCATAGGTGTGTGGATTTATCTCTGGGCTTTCTATTTTGTTCCATTGATCTATATTTCTGTCTTTGTGCCAGCACCATACTGTCTTGATGACTGTGGCTTTGTAGTAGAGCCTGAAGTCAGGCAGGTTGATTCCTCCAGTTTCATTCTTTCTCAAGATTGCTTTGGCTATTTGAGTTTTTTTGTATTTCCATACAAATGGTGAAATTATTTGATATAGCTCTCTGAAAAAGACTGTTGGTAGCTTGATAGGGATTGCATTGAATCTATATATTGCTTTGGGTAGTATACTCATTTTCACTATATTGATTCTTCCCATCCATGAACACAATATATTTCTCCATCTATTTGTGTCCTCTTTGATTTCTTTCATCAGTCTTTTACAGCTTTCTATATATAGGTCTTTTGTTCCTTTAGGTAGATATATTCCTAAGTATTTTATCCTTTTAATTGCAATGGTGAATGGAATTGTTTCCTTAATTTCTCTTTGTTTTCTCATTGTTAGTGTATAGGAATGCAAGAAATTTCTGTGTGTTGATTTTATATCCTGCCACTTACTATATTCATTGATTAGCTCTAGTAATTTTCTGGTGCAGTCTTTAGGGTTTTCTATGTAGAGTTTCATGTTGTCTGCAAACAGTGAGAGTTTTACTTCTTCTTTTCCAATCTGGATTACTTTTATTTCTTTTTCTGCTCTGATTGCTGTGGCCAAGACTTCCAAAACTAAGTTGAATAGTAGTGGTGAGAGTGGGCACCCTTGTCTTGTTCCTGAATTTAGGGAAAATGCTTTCAGTTTTTCACCATTGAGGATAATGTTTGCCGTGGGTTTGTCAGATATAGCTTTTTTTTATGTTGAGGTATGTTCCTTCAATGCCTGTTTTTTGGAGGGTTTTTTATCATAAATGGATGTTGAATTTTGTCAAAGGCTTTCTGTGTATATGTTGAAATAATGATGTGGTTTTTATTTTTCAATTTGTTAATGTGGTGTATTACATTGATTGTTTTTGCAGATATTGAAGAATCCTTGCATCCCTGGGATAAAGCCAACTTGGTCATGATGTATGATCGTTTTAATGTGTTTTTGGATTCTGTTTGATAGAATTTTGTTAAGGATTTTTGCATCTATGTTCATCAGTGATATTGGCCTGTAGTTTTCTTTTTATTTGTGGCATCTTTGTCAGGTTTTTTATTAGGGTGGTGGTGGCCTCATAGAATGAATTTGGAAGTTTACCTTCCTCTGCAATTTTCTGGAAGAGTTTGAGTAGGATAAGTGTTAGCTCTTATCTAGATTTTTGGTAGAATTCAGCTGTTAAGCCATCCAGTCCTGGGCTTTTGTTGGTTGGAAGATTTCTGAATACAGTTTCAATTTCCATGCTTGTGATGGGTCTGTTAAGATTTTCTATTTCTTCCTGGTTTAGTTTTGGCAAGTTGTACTTTTCTAAGAATTTGACCATTTCTTCCAAGTTGTCCATTTTATTTGCATATAGTTGCTGATAATAGTCTCTTATGATCCTTTGTATTTCTGTGTTGTCTGATGTGATTTTTCCATTTTCATTTCTAATTTTGTTGATTTGATTTTTCTCTCTTTGTTTCATGATGAGTCTGGCTAATGGTTTGTCGATTTTATTTATCTTAAAGTACTGGCTTTTTCTTTGTTGATTTTTGCTATGATCTCTTTTGTTTCTTTTGCATTTATTTCTGCCCTGATTTTTAAGATTTGTTTCCTTCTACTAACCCTGGGGTTCTTCATTTCTTCTTTTTCTAGGTGCTTTATGTGCAATGGCACCCCACTCCAGTACTCTTGCCTGGAAAACCTCATGGACAGAGGAGCCTGGTGGGCTGCAGTCCATGGGGTCGCTAAGAGTGAGACACTACTGAGTGACTTCACTTTTACTTTTCACTTTCATGCATTGGAGAAGGAAATGGCAACCTACTCCGGTGTTCTTGCCTGGAGAATCTCAGGGAGGGCGGAGCCTGGTGGGCTGCTGTCTTTGGGGCCGCACAGAGTCAGACACGACTGAAGTGACTTAGCAGCAGCAGTTAGGTGTAGGGTTAGGTTATTTATTTGACTTTTTTCTTGTTTCTTGAGGTAAGCCTGTATTGCTATGAACTTTCCCCTTAGCACTGCTTTTACAGTGTTCCATAGGTTTTGGGTTGTTGTGTTTTCATTTTCATTCATTTCTATGCATATTTTGATTTCTTCTGTAATTTGTTGGTTATTCAGCAACGTGTTCAGCCTCCATATGTTGGAATTTTTAATAGTTTTTCTCCTGTAATTGACATCTAATCTTACTGCATTGTGGTCAGAAAAGATGCTTGTAATGATATGAATTTTTTTGACTTTATCAAGGCTTGATTTATGGTCCAAGATGTGATCTATTCTGGAGAAGATTCCATGTGCGCTTGAGAAAAAGGAGAAATTCATTGTTTTGGAGTGAAATGCCCTATAGATATCAATTAGGTCTAACTGGTCTATTGTATCATTTAAAGTTTGTGTTTCCTTGTTAATTTTCTGTTTAGTTGAACTATCCATCGGTGTGAGTGGGGTATTAAAGTCTCCCACTTTTATTGTGTTATTGTTAATTTCTCCTTTCATATTTGTTAGCATTTGCCTTAGATATTGCGTTGCTCCTATGTTGGGTGCAAATATATCTATAATTGTTAAATCTTCTTCTTGGATTGATGCTTTGATCATTATGTAGTGTCCATCTTTGTTTTTTTTTCACAGTCTTTGTTTTAAAGTCTAATTTATCTGGTATAAGTATTGCTACTCCTGCTTTCTTTTGGCCTCTATTTTCATGGAATATCTTTTTCAGCCCTTTACTTTCAGTCTGTATGTGTCCCTTGTTTCGAGGTGGGTCTCTTGTAGACAGCATATATCGGGGTCTTGTTTTTGTATCCATTCAGCCTGTCTTTGTCTTTTGGTTGGGGCATTTAACCTATTTACATTTAAGGTATTTATTGATAAGTATGATCTCGTTGCCCTTTACTTTATTGTTTTGGGTTCAAGATTATACACCCTATCTGTGTTTCCTGTCTAGAGAAGATCCTTTAGCATTTGTTGGAAACTGGTTTGGTGGTGCTGACTTCTCTCAGGTTTGGCTTGTCTGTAAAGCTTTTGATTTCTCCTTCAAATTTGAATGAGATCTTTGCTGGGTACAATAATCTGGGTTGTAGATTGTTTTCTTCCATGACTTTAAGTATGGCCTGCCATTCCCTTCTGGCCTGAAGAGTTGCTGTTGAAAGATAAGCTGTTATCCTTATGGGAATCCCCTTGTGTGTTATTTGTTGTTTTTCCCTTGCTGCTTTTAATATTTGTTCTTTGTGTTTGATCTTTGTTAATTTGATTAATATGTGTCTTGGGGTGTTTCACCTTGGGTTTATCCTGTTTGGGACTCTCTGGATTTCTTGGACTTGGGTGATTATTTCCTTCTCCATTCTAGGGAAGTTTTCAACTATTGTCTCCTCAAGTATTTTCTCATGGCCTTTCTTTTGGTCTTCTCCTGGGACTCCTATGATTTGAATGTTGCACACTGAACTCATTAAGAGTGACTCATCCACATATTTCTATAACACAGCTTTTTACCAAACTTAAAACTTGTTCATTCTTATTCTGCCATCAGGTATAGGGGAGTCAACTTTGCCACCCAAAAATGTCTCTTTGGCATGTAGATTGTTTTGAGTTGAAAACCGTCCGTGTCTAAAAGACCCAAGAAGAATCTTTGACCTTCCTCCTAACTGCCTGAAAGAAGGTAGATAGAAGACCTGTTCTGGGAAGGGAGCTATCCCTATAGATCATAAATATGTTGCATTAGTCACTCAGTCATGTCCGACTCTTTGCAACCCCATGAACTGTAGTTCACCAGGCTCCTCTGTCCATAGGATTACCCAGGCAAGAATACTGGAGTGGGTTGCCGTTTCCTCCTCCAGGGGATCTTTCAGACCCAGGGATCAAACCCAGATCTCTCATATTGCAGGCAGATTCTTTACCCTTTGAGCCACTAGGGACGATTGTTAAGGTTAGTAAACTCATAGATAAGTAGAATATAGTTTAAACATGGTAGATGAGAGGAAACTAGTAATGTATGTTAAAATTCCTCTCTGTGTCCCATTGTCTCTGCAGGGCCCAGCAAATACTTATTTACCAAACATAATGTTTTCTTTTCCATCTCTGTGTGAATTGCCTTCCTCCCCATTTGATGTCCCAAACCCCTTCCTCCAAGATCCTCTTTTGTCTTTAGCTGAAGATAGATGAAGGTTTTGGCTATTTTGGTGAGTGACTCAGTTTCTTGGGCCTCTCCCACATATTTTGTGAACTCGCTAAGTCATATCTGGCTTTTTGCGACCCCGTGGACTGTAGCACACGAAGCTCCTCTGTCTTCCACTATCTCCCAGAGTTTGCTCAAACTCATGTCCATTGAGTCAGTGATGCTATCTAACCATCTCATCCTATTATTAAACTTCTGTTTTATTTTTCTCCTGTTAATATCTCATGTCAATTTATTTCTTAGACCAGCCAGAAGAACCTAGAAGGGTAGAGGAGGTTTTCTTCTTGGAAACAGCCAATTCATGTAGCCATTACCCCATGGATTGATACAGAGATTCATCTCAGGCCTTCATTCTTTCCATGTGCAGGGGGCTGTGAGATGTACTTCTTATAGTTTTTCCAACTAGGAACATTTCCTACTCAACTGTACTTCAGACCTAAACTAAACAAGGCTATAATACCACAGGATTCTCCTTTCAGGTCAGCATATTATGCAGAGTCTCCTGTAAGTCAGTTTTTTTCTTAGTAAGTTGGTTGCTTGTTGGGAATTCTTCATGAGGACATAGGAGTGGATTAAGGAATACATGGCAGGACTTGGTGGGGGAACTAGGGGTGGGCCCATTGGTAGTGAGAGCCAGTTATGCAAACTGTCTCGAAAGACTTTCTTGAACTCAGTCTTAAATCTACAGCCCCTACTTGATCATGGATACTGCTGAGAATATGTAACTAAGGTTCTTTTAGGGTGCACAGTTCCCTACTCTGTCAGGGTGAGGTGTTCAGTCTCTCCAAGTCCAAAAGCAACCAAGAACTATTTTTCAGAAGCAGCACGGGGCATGCTTCTTCAAGCCTAAAAGGGACATGAACCTGCCTCCAAACCTATTGTGATTCGCTTTCTGAGGCTTGTAATAGGCCGCATAGAGCATCCATACAGCCACAAACATTTTAGGCATCTCCGGATCTACAGAGTTGTACAGGTCAAATGGCAGAGTTGGAATTCCTAAATTCCTTTCCGCCCAGTAGCCATACAGGATAATTAAATAAATGGGAGTAGCACATCTATAGGATATGTGTGATGTTTCCAAAATTGAAATAAAACTATTAAAATACTGCATTTTTTAGTAGATAGCATGAATTGCAATGATTTTCCTTTCTATTTAGAGAGAGTATACTCTCATGATCTAGAGTACTGTTTATGAACTGGTATATGGAAAGGAAATGAGGAGCATTCATGTGTTGTTTAACATATTAGAGTTTTATTTGTGTGTGGAACATGAATGAACTGGAATCTTAGTGGTCTACCATATACCAGTCCCTGGGGATGAGACTGTTTTGTTGCACAACTCCAGGGAGTACTATGCACCTAGTAACATGCACTGTATCAGCCAAAGATCCCTTCAGGTCAAGCTATCTTCTTTTGTTCTTTATCTTTTTAATTTGGCTGCATCAGGCCCCAGCCACAGCATGTGGGATCTTTATTGCATCGTGTGGGATCTTTCACTCTGGCATGCAGACTCTCTAGTTGTGGCATGCAGGCTCAGTAGATGTGGCCCTCTGGTTTACTTACTCTGTAGCATATGGGATCTAAGTTCCCTGAGCAGGGATTGAATCCATGTCTCCTGGATTGCAAGGCAGAGTCTTAGCCCCCGGACCAGCAGGGAAGTCCCTCAAGCTATCTATTCTCTTTTCCGTGCTAGCCCTGTTGCAGATTATTGCCACCTGCCCCACCGTACGGCTGGTAGTGAAGTCGCCACCATGGGATCTCATCATTCTCATTGTAATAAGGGAGTCCGTTCAATGGCAGCACTTCCTGCCTTTATCCAAAGTACATTTACTTTTCGAAGATGATGGCACTCTCCTCCCCAGTGTGTTTCTCAGTGTTGTAAGAAAAAGAATGTTCTCTTGCAACTTGTGGGGCAGGTAAGGAGTGGTTAAGTGACTCATCCATGATTGTACTGTACAAATGCAGTGAAAGGAAGCAGAATTAGGATTCAAATTCAGCCCTACCTATTCCTAAAGGCTGTGTTATTTCCACACATTTCCTATGCTGCTTCTGCATAGGTCTCCAGGTCCCCTTTGAATCTCTAGTTTCTCTTATAACGATTTCCTTACAGTGACGTTGATACATACTATGTATCTCAGGCAAAGTGGCCCTTGCAGCTGGTCACTAATTTTCCCGAGGACATCTGGCTGTGGGCAGGTCTAATGACCTGGGCATATTTTCCAGGTGAAACAAACAATTGTGATGTCTTCTAGCATTTCATGGCTGGCATAAAAAAATGAAAGGTGACTTTACCCAGATAAAGTGATTCTGCCTGCACTCCTCTAAAGTGATTTAATGTCTAGTAATTCTGTGTGCCATTAAGGAGCAATTAAAAGCAAGCACGTTATGTTTCAATTCTCTAAACATTTCAGCCCTCTGTCACAGATCTTGATCCTCATTTCATTTGTTTTTTAGCAGCAAGGCAATCAGGGTCCAGATCTTTCTTATTTTTTTTCCTGTTCCTCATCCTTCATATCTCTCTTGCCATTTAAGGGACATTGTTTCTGAAGGACTGTCACAGGGAGAAAGTGATAGAGTCTTGCCAAGTGGTGCAGGGATTGAGGAGGCACTGGAAATAATGACAGAAAATTCCAGAGGCCCTGATTTCCAAAATGGTGCCCTCATCTGAGATCCCTCTTGTTTGGCTCTTCGACCACACCTGACTGAACTAGCCTTTTATTACACTGGATGAAAGGGCTAAAGCCAAAAAATGGTCCCGCCAGAGGAAAACTTACTGATAGGAGCATAAATGGTGCCTGAAAGTGAAAGTCACTCAGTCATGTCCGACTCTTTGCGACCCTATACAGTCCATGGAATTCTCCAGGCCAGAATACTGGAGTGAGTAGTCTTTTTCTTCTCCAGGGCATCTTCCCAACCCAGGGATTGAACCCAGGTTGCCCACATTGCAGGCGGATTCTTTACCAGCTGAGCCACAAGGGGAGCCCTAAATGGTGCCTAGGACCAGATTTTTTTCTTTCCTGAGAACAAGCTTTATTAGGGCAAAGAAGAGGAATGGAGCTCACAGCTTTGAATGCCTCTCTGCTCCTTCCAGCACTGGGATAAACTCTTGAGATATTTAATCTTCATGAGACTCCTGTGAACTACATATTTACCATCTGGATCTTACAGTTGATGAAATCAAGGAGGTTCGATTAGTTGCCTAAAGGCATACAGTTGGAGAGATTCTGGAACAGGATTCAGCCTTGACTTTCAAAACTGATCTCTGTCTTTGGAGGTCTTCACACTTACAGTTAACATTTATAAATAAACACTTATTGAGCAGAGCACTGTTTTTGGTATTGGAGACATGGAAAAACAACAAACAAAACCCCACTTAGAAAGGAATGGTCCTTTCTGTTGGAAATGGGAAACTTTTCCTCCTTTGTGTCTTGCTGCTATTTGGAAGGACTCTTTAATAGAGTAACACTGGCTACCTGCAGGATCCCTTGCTCTTCTGGGCAGGGGCAGGGGCTTGGACACTATGACTAGTGAGAGAAGAAACGATTGCGCACAATTCAGCCCCCTCCCTTCTGTTTTGGGAACTGCCTCCTGGCAGAAATGATGTATCTTTTCTCATCAGCTCTCATCCATATGACTTCAAAGCCCTACCTGTGAGTGAGGCTGGGCTTTCCAGTTAGCCGCTGAAGGGTGAGTAAGCTTACCTCTAGGATGTATTACTAATAAGCAAGTCAATTCAACCTTTCCTTATGCCCTGATGTTTTTTAGTATTAACTTTGATGATAAGTCATTAGTTCCAATCTTTCTCTGATTGTTGCTTTGTCTTTCAGTTAGTGTCAAAACTAGTTACAATCCCCAAATCCTCAATGGATTCACAGTCTCGTAGGAGGACCCAAGTGTATCCCATGCTAGGTAGCATGGCATCTGTCATTAGCATGTGATAATTTTTGTGGGAAGAACCACACATACAGGTCTGGGCTTCATGGGCTTTGCTAAAATAGTCTCTAGATTGAATAACTGTTTTGGTTTTTAATTTAAAAAGTGTTAACGGTAAACTCTAGTATGTATCAACACGAAGGATTCTAATGAAGGGAAAAGTCAGAGAGGTCAACTATTTCTCAGCATCTAGGGAAACATATTTTCCTTCTTTCAACCAGAAACTTTGACCTCTAGCAGACGTTGTCTTTCTTCTGACCAGCTGTGGCCACCATTATCCAACAAGAGGGCAGATTGCCAGTGCAAAAGCAGCAGAATCAACCATATTCATTGTAAATCCAGCAACACATTCAGATGATTGACATATTCCAATGGTTATTATGATGTTTTGGTGATTTGGTAGTGTGGCCATCTTTCAAACAAGTATTTTTTTTTAAGCTGTCACTCTGAGCATCACATACACATAGATTAGCAATATTAGGCTGTTATCTAAACATTTTGACAGATATATTTAGTAGATAGCATAAGCGAGTCTTTTTCTCCAATAATCTGGGTCATTCAGAAAACTTTAAGATAATTTTTTAGCCTCAAGTACTCAGGTAAACTTCTAGATATCACCTAGTTCTTATTACTGTGAACTCATTTGGCCATGGTCAGAAGGTGGTTTTAAAAATAACCAAAGCTCTAAAGAAAGATGACTGAAATCATAAGTAGATATTTAGATATATCAGAATTGAGTCATCTATCTCCTTTTATCTGCTTTTTAAGTGGAAGCTTTGATGCTATATCTGTTGCCTCTTCAGAAAGCAGGCATTAAAGGAAATACATTACAATCAGAATTTAATTCTCATATATTTTACCTAGTGAGTTACCTAGGTAACTCTGCTGATTCCCAGTGGTTCTTAAAACTTACATTTTTATCTGGGAAGAGAAATGGATTATATAAGCTTGGAGGATTTATAAAGGATGCTTTAATATCTCAAGAGAGTCTGTGGTAATCTTTTGGTTTGCACGTAACCTCTACTATGTGAATGAATTACTTGTATATTAATTGAGCCTCTACTATGGTCCAGCACTAGCCTGGACATTGAAATAGATAGTCATAACATACTATATTGATCATTTCTTCATGATTTAGAATTAATGTATATTAGATATATATTACAGACAAATTATATGTATACACAGTGTAGTCAAACTATTTCATTTGCATTTTCACCAAGATGTTTCTTGGTCATTCTCACTACCACCTCTTTGCCAAAGGCATTTATGCCTTCTAGGAATGTCCTCTTCATTGTCTTGTGCCTGTCTTAACTCCATCTTCCTTTCGAGGAAGATCAGCCATCATTCCTTCTTACAAAATCTCTGATTATTCCTCGCCAAAATGATGATTCCCTAATATGGACACTAACACCTCATGACTTACTAGGTATGATACTGGCTGATACTATTTGTCTTTTTCTCTTCTAGAGACTGTGGTTAATAACGTAATAAGGCTTTTCAGTAGCTTTATTATACAACTGTGTTTACAATTTCATAGTCTGGTGTAGTCTTATCTCTTCATGTATATTTCATTCCTCTTATAGGATAGAAACACAGTCTTACACATTTTTGCCTCCATATATCACCAAGCACAGTACCTGGTACAGAGTAGTCTCTCCATAGGTCATTTTTGAAAAAATTTATTGTGGCAACAGGTATAGTAGAAATGGTACTGGACTGAAAATCAAGAGACTTGGATTTGACTCTTCTGATTGTGTCCTGCTGAGAAAATTACTCACATTTTTCTGGACTTGTTTCATCTTGATAATGAGAGACCTGATGACTTGATCTTTAAATCCCATTTCAACAATAGCAACATATATTGCTTTGGTAATAAACGTCTTATTTCTCCTTCCAGCTCAACAAATGCTGGAGTTAGTAGAATTTTGTATAGCTGCATGAAATTTATAAGAGATTGATTTTTCTCATGTAGCAAGGGAGACAGACTTTGTACTCCAGAACTGGCTCAGGTTCTTCTTCTCTTTTTGCTTTCCATCTTTAGCATTTTAAGGTTTTCTCTCTCAGTCACAAGGTGGCTGCTGTACCTCCAAGCCATCATTCATGCTCTCTTGCTAGGAGGAAAGGGAGGGGAGGAAAGGAAAAATGTGTCAACTGAATGTCCCCCTTTGTCATCAAAACAATAGTATCCCTAGGAGCCCCATCTGTTAGACTTCCTTTCTCTATTCCCAACCAACTGTATGGTATGTGGTTACCTCTGGTTAAAAGAGACTTAAGGAAATAACATGTGTAGTTAGGCATGGTCATCTAAGTAAAGTTAATCTCTCCCCCCTCTTTCTCCCCCATGCCCAATCAGTGAGGGAGAAATGGAGGATAAATTAATAAGATCATTAATAATGCCATTGCATAAATGTTTATATCTTCACATATTTACATTTTATTAACTATTGCAATGAAACCTATAGTCTATAAGCAACTAAAAGCTAGTAGAACATTTACAGGAGGGGAGTTAATTGAAACAATTTAATTTGGTGATATACTACAGAGTGTCTCCTGACCTTTGGATTTCCTTGTCCAGAAGGTTCTGTTCTATTTTTTAAATTGTATCTTTGTTGAGGTATCATATGTATGTAATAACTCCTATCTATTTTAAGTGTACAATTTGAGTTTTGATTGATGTATACACAAATGAAACTACTACCAAAACACAATACCAAACATTTGCATCACTGCCTCCCAACACAAATTTCTCGTGCCCCTTTGCAACCTATACCATTCTTCATTCCCTACCTGGAAAACCAGTCATCTGCTTTATCCTACTCTAGAAGGAAATGGCAACCCACTCCAGTATTCTTGCCTGGAGAATCCCATGGATGGAGGAGCCTGGTGGGCTACAATCAATGGGGTCGCAAAGAGTCGGACACGACTGAGCGACTTCACTCAATTACTTTCGTGTGCAGTTGTAAGTTTTTACATGAATAGAATTGTTCTGTATCTGGTCTCTTCTCTGGCTCCTTTCTCTTGGACTAATTATTTTGAGATTCATCCATGCTATTGCATGTGTCAATAGTTGAGTTCTTTTTATGGCTAAATAATATTCCATTGTATGGGTATACCAGATAATTTTTTCATTCACTTGTTGATGGGTTTTTCTTTCTAAGAATAGTGTGCTATGAACAAGTCTTTATATGAATATATGTTTTCATGACTTCCTGGCTAAATACCTAGGGATGGGATATATGAACTGTCGGGCAATGTAGATCTCATTTTTAGGAATCTGCCAAATTGTTTCCAAAGTGCTGTGTCATTTTCATTCCTATAAGCATTTCCTAAGAATTTGAGTTGCTCTGCATTCTTGTTAATACTTGTTGTGCTCAGTCTTTAATTTTAGTCCTTTTGGTGGGAGTAGACCATTGAATTTTTTATATTCATTTTGGTCTGTTCATGTGGCTTGCCTTTATTTTTAGTGGTATATTTCTATTAAATTGATTAAATTTTTGAAATAGACCACTGATATTACCTGAAAATAATGATAAGTTTATTCCTCGTTTTGAATTATAGAACTCATTTAAAAATGTTACATATTTATGTAGTGTTTAGACTCCTAGAGTTAAATAATATTAATTATAACAAATGCTCACTGTTTACTCATATATATTTGTTCTGTTTAGTTCAGTCACTGAGTCATGTCTGACTTTGCAACCCCACAGACTGAGCACACCAGGCCTCCCTGTCCATTGCTAACTCCCAGAGTTTACTCAAACTCATGTCCATTGAGTCAGTGATGCCATCCAACCATCTCATCCTCTGTCATCCCCTTCTCCTCCTGCCTTCAGTCTTTCCCAGCATCAGGGTTTTTTCCAATGAGTCAGTTTTTCGTATGAGGTGGCCAAAGTATTGGAGTTTCAGCTTCAGCACCATTCCTTCCAATGAATATTTAGGACTGATCTCCTTTAGGATGGACTGGTTGGATCTCCTCGCCATCCAAGGGAATCTCAAGAGTCTTCTCCAGCACCACAGTTCAAAAGCATCAATTCTTCAGTGCTCAGCTTTCTTTATAGTCCAACTCTCCCATCCATACATGACTACTGGAAAAACCATAGCTTTGACTAGATGGACCTTTGTTGGCAAAGTAATGTCTCTGCTTTTGAATATGCTGTCTAGGTTGATCATAATTTTTCTTCCAAGGAGTAAGGGTCTTTTAATTTCATGGCTGCAATCACCATCTGCAGTGATTTTGGAGCCCAAGAAAATAAAGTCAGCCACTGTTTCCCCATGTATTTGCCATGAAGTGATGGGAAGAAATGCCATGATCTTAGTTTTCTGAATGTTAAGTTTTACACCAACTTTTTCACTCTCCTGTTTCACTTTCAACAAGAGGTTCTTTAGATCTTCACTTTTTGCCATAAGGGTGACATCGTCTGCATATCTGAGGTTGTTTATATTTCTCCCAGCAATCTTGATTCCAGCTTGTGTCTCATCCAGCCCAGCATTTTGTATGATGTACTCTGCATATAAGTTAAATAAGCAGGGTGACAATATTCAGCCTTGAAGTACTCCTTTTCCTGTTTGGAACCAGTCTGTTGTTCCATGTCCAGTTCTAACTGTTGCTTCCTGACCTGCATATAGGCTTCTCAAGAGACAGGTCAGGCGGTCTGGTATGCCCATCTCTTTCAGAATTTTCCACAGTTGATTGTGATCCACACAGTCAAAGGCTTTGGCATAGTCAATAAAGCAGAAATAGATGTTTTTCTGGAACTCTCTTGCTTTTTTATGATCCAACAGATGTTGGCAATTTGATCTCTGGTTCCTCTGCCTTTTCTAAAACCAGCTTGAACATCTGGACGTTCACAGTTCTCGTATTGTTGAAGCCTGGCTTGGAGAATTATGAGCATTACTTTACTAGTGTGTGAGATGAGTACAATTGTGCTGTACTTTGTGCATTCTTTGGCATTGCCTTTCTTTGGGATAGGAATGAAAACTGACCTTTTCCAGTCCTGTGGCCACTGCTGAGTTTTCCAAACTTGCTGGCATACTGAGTGCAGCACTCTTACAGCATCATCTTTCAGGATTTGAAACAGCTCAAGTGGGATTCCATCACCTCCACTAGCTTTGTTTGTAGTGATGCTTCCTAAGGCCCACTTGACTTCACATTCTGGGACGTCTGGCTCTAGGTGAGTGATCACGCCATTGTGGTTATCTGGGTCATGAAGATCTTATTTTTGTACAGTTCTTCTGTGTGTTCTTGCTGCTGCTACTTAATATCTTCTGCTTCTGTTAGGTCCATACCATTTCTTTCCTTCGTTGAGCCCATCTTTGCATGAAATGTTCCCTTGGTATCTCTAATTTTCTTGAAGAGATCTCTAGTCTTTCTCATTCTGTTGTTTTCCTCTATTTCTCTTCATTGATCACTGAGGAAGGCTTTCTTATCTCTCCTTTCTATTCTTTGGAACTCTGCATTCAAATGGGTGTATATTTCCTTGTCTCCTTTGCCTTTTGCTTTTCTTCTTTTTTTTTTTTTATTTATTTATTTTTTATTATTGTTTTTGCCATACATTGTCATGATATCACCATGGGTTTACATATGCTTCCCCTCCGGGTCCCCCCTCCCTCCTCCCTCCCCCCCGGGAAATCTCGCTGCACCAGTCCCGAGCATCAATCCTGGGCTGGCGATTGATTAGACACATGACAATTAACATGCTTCAATGCCCTTCTCCCATCTATTCGAAGCTATTTGTAAGGCCTCCTCAGACAACCATTTTGCCTATTTGCATTTCTTTTCCTGATGGTCTTGATCCCTGCCTGCTGTACAATGTCTTGAACCTCTGTCTGTAGTTCTTCAGGCTCTCTATCAAATGTAATCCCTTGAATCTATTTGTCACATATTTGTTATTCCTTCTCTAATGAAAATTTCTTTAGTGATTCAGCACTAAACTGTGATGAAAAAAGTACCATTTGTGATAGGTGTTTATTTCATCATGTTAAAAAATAAGCTTTTGAAAATTAGTGACAAAGGCTTTTTTAAAAAATTATAGCTGCATGATGAATTTTTAAAAATAGTTTTTTGGCATCTAGTGACATTCAGATCCCTTAGATGAAGTCTTGAATACATATTACTATAGGTTTTCATTTGTTATTATTTCATTTATAATTTTTTCATTAAAAATTGGCAGGGTTATTGATCTCTGTTTGCTAGGTTTTCATATTAGCATTGTACTATCTTACAGAAATCAATATGGAATCTTTCCAGCTGCATTCATGCTCTGAAGTAACTTATACAGCATTGATAGATTGTTTCTTAACTCTTTGAAAACTCATCATATGAATTTACATTTGCTTTTGAAAGAAAATCTCCAAAAACCTTTTGGAATGTATTCCATAGTTATTAAGCTATTAACATTTCCCACTTCATGAGTCTTTATTAGCTTTAACCACCCCCTGGTCTCTCTGCAAACAATCATTATTTCATTGTATAGTTAATTTCATTAGCACAAGACATTTATATGCTTGGCAATTTTTAAAAATCATTGTATTCATGGTTTGGCTGTTCCCTAGTTTCTGCATATTATTAAATTATTGATTTATTATTTATTAGGTTTTCTTAGTTTTGCCAAAATATTGTTGGATGTGGTTATTCATTTAATTCATTTATTTTTTAAAAAAATTAATGAGTGTTGACTTTCCTTTCTATACCTACTTGCAAGTAGCATCTAATGTAGTCGAGAGTTACTTTTCTTATCTCTACTCGTAAGAGAATGGGGCGTAGAGAATATATCACTCCAATCCTTCCAGTCTTGTTCTGTCTGGTTTTGGGCCTTGATTCATGTGTTTTCTCTGGTCAGTTCCATGTTTCTTACTATTTTACTTCTAAATATTCACTTATTCACTTATCAGATATTTTAAAAGCATTATTAAACCACAGTCACTGTAGCACTTGTAATCAAGGCTTAAACTAAAATGTATGAATTCTCTGCTTTCACAAAATTCATAGTCCAATAAGGAAGAAAGGTAATCAACAAGAGATAAAGTGTAATGCAAGGTTTCATTAGGAAAATACGGGGTGCTTTGGGAGCAAACCAAGAAAATGTAACCTAGATCTGAGGTTTTGTTTTTCTTTTTCTGATTTTGTTCTAACCATTTGTTTGCCATTATGGCCAGGAAGAAGCCACCCACTGGGTTTTATGAGATTCTGTGAAACCATGCAAGATTAAGTTTTGTTTCTCATCCTCAGGTTATTTCAATTTAAGCTACTTTGTGTGGGAGGAAGAGCTGAATCAATAATATCAATAAATCAGTAATGTTTGTGCTTCAGATCTAAATTGCTAACAAATCCTTGAACAGAATTAAAAATAAATGTAACAGTAGTAAGATTATAATTGCAGGGAGATGGAATAAAAATACTAAGAATGACTATGTGACCACTGGACTTGTGTTCAAACATAATTCATGAGAGAGTGTTAATCTTTAAATGGATAAAAATCGGTTTGACTGTGTGGTTGGGGTGAGAGAGAAAGGAAGAACAACACATTCTTTTCCTCCCCAGTGTTACTGTAGCTACAGAGGTGTTGAGAAGCTTAGCATTTCTCAGAAAGCAGGAGTCCAACAGCTGCTGCTAAAGGTAGGAACAGCATCTCTCGTTGGAGGGAGCAACCTGTCATTAAGTGAAAGACACCAAATGTGGTAGCTGCAGCCCAAAACATGAAAAAATAAGTTTCAACATGAAAATCAGGTTACAGAACTGAGTATTCAGTACTGATAGGATTTTCAGTGAGTGCAAACACTCACCACCCTTTCTTCTATAATCTGAACCTATAGAGAAATACCTACAGTAGCCTGGTGAGATGGAAAGTACAGTATTTTTCTTTGCTGATAAAGTGAAATTGGAGAAGTCAGTTGGAATTGGGACCTCTAACATGCTGAGGTTCTTGACTTTGAGATTCAGTGACGGTGATGAGTAGTGAGGGGAGTTTCTTGCTTAGACCTCAGTGTTAGACCATGCTTCCTAGGGCTCTGTTGAGTCTGCAAGTCCCAGGGTGAGGGCTCATTTCTCCATAACAACCTTTAACAACATAAATCCTCCCTCATGGAGAAAAATGGAAGGATGACTGTCAGGCTCTTATTATGTCAGCAACCAGATGACTCCCTCACCGTGGAGTATGTGCATAAAAAGGATGGGAATTACTACCCCCAGTGCTTCTCTGAGAAGATGAAGATTTGGGGAGTTTTTTTTAATAGTATGGGCTTCCCTGGTGACTCAGCTGATAACTGCAGTGCGGGAGACCTGGGTTTGATCCCTGAGTTGGGAAGATCCACTGGAGAAGGGAAAGGCTACCCACTCTAGTATTCTGGCCTGGAGAGTTCTATGGACTGTATAGTCCATGGGGTCACAAAGAGTCGGACACGACTGAGTGACTTCCACTTTCACTTTTATTGTATGAGTTACTGTGGGAAAGAAAAGGACTGGTTCTCTTCAAGAATATGCAAAAAAAAAAAAAAAGTGTAAGCGCATAGTATAAACACATAATTCCTTAAAAAAAGATACCAGGATGAAAAGTAATCAAAATTTTGAAATAAATATCTCAGTTAAATGAGAATATGAGTGATTTTTATTTCTATGTTTTCAAATTATTCTCCAAAGATTATGAGTCTCTTCCATAAGTATGAGAAGGGTGGCACTATTTATCTTTAAACTATATTCATAGTGATGGATTGTATTTTGAACTTTCCCATAATAAAGTGGTTCCTGAAAGCCCTTTACTTGGCAAGCAGAAGATTAAAAGTTTCCAGAAGGACAGGAATTTGGTATAAACAGCAAATCAGTAATTAGACAGTTATTTGATACCTCCCACATACCAGACATCATTTTATGTGTTGCAAATGCTCTGACGAACAAGACAAAGTCTCACCCTTCTAAAAGCTTTTGTTCTAGTAGGGGTTATTGTTTAATCACTAAGTGGTATCCAACTCTTTGTAACCCCATAGACTGTAGCCCACCAGGCTCCTCTGTCCATGGGATTTCCCAGGCAAGATTACTGGAGTGGATTGCCATTTTCTTCCCCAGGGGATCTTCCTGACCCAGGGATCAAATTCGCCATCTCCTACATTACAAGTGGATTCTTTACCACTGAGTTACCAGGAAAAGCCCTCTAGTAGGGGTACACACAGCAAAAATATGAACAAAAAAAATCTGAATCTGGTCCTGTTAAGTGTTAAGATGAAAACAAAGTAAAATTAGGTTAATACTTGGAGGTGTGATTTTTTTTTTCCCCATTCAGAAGGAATTAAAAATAAAGGGTCTGACAGTTGGAATTTTAAAACCAAATAGTGGTGGGTAAAAAAGCAGATAAAATGAGGTAATATGGAGCAGTGGGAACTCTGATGATCCGGAGAGTGTAGGTCTTGTATGAAGGATCCGGGTATCAGAAATACAAGCTTAATATTATTGGATATTTTGATTTTTCTCTGGGAAACCAGAAACCCATATTCTTAAGATGTCTCCCAATTTTTAAATGTTTGCAGTCATTTTACAGTATTTTGAACCAACAATAAGAGTACAGAAATGTGTCTGAATTGAATCAGTGGGCTTCCAGTTCCCAACTTCTTCTATAGACCATAGAGTTTAAAGGATCTTAGCGACCAGGCGTGCATGCAGTCACTTTGGTTGTGTCGGACTCTTTGAGAACCCATAGATTGTAGCCCATCAGGCTCCTCTGTCCATAGAATTTTCTAGGCAAGAATACTGAAGTTGATTGCCATTTTCTCCTCCAGGGGATCTTCCCAACCCAGGGATCAAATCCATGTCTTGCAGCACTGTTTATAATAGCCAGGACATGGAAGCAACCTAGATGTCCATCAACAGACAAATGGATAAGAAAGCTGCAGTACATATACACAATGGAATATTACTCAGCCATTAAAAAGAATACATTTGAATTAGTTCTAATGAGGTGGATGAAACTGGAGCCTATTATACAGAGTGAAGTAAGCCAGAAAGAAAAACACCAATACAGTATACTAATGCATATATGTGGAATTTAGAAAAATGGTAACAATAACCCTGTATGTGAGACAGCAAAAGAGACGCATATGTGTAGAACAGTCTTTTGGACTCTATGGGAGAGGGCAAAGGCGGGATGACATGGGAGAATGGCATTGAAACATGTAAATTATCATATGTGAAACAAATCGCCATTCCAGGTTTGATGCTTGATACAGGGTGCTTGGGGCTGATGCACTGGGGTGACCCAGAAGGGTGGGATGAAGAGGGAGGCAGGAGGGGGGGTTCAGGATGGGGAGCACATGTACACCCATGGCAGATTCATGTCAATGTATGGCAAAACCAATACAATATTGTAAAGTAAAAAAAGAAAGAAAGAAAAAAACCCCTGTGTCTCTTGTGTCTCCTGCATTGGCAGAGGTTCTTTACCACTAGCGCCACCTAGGCTGCCCCTTAGAGGTCGTAAAGTTCACCTAAGCAGTAAATATGTGAGAAAGTTGAGGCCCAGGTAGATAAAGTGATTTAACTATTGATCCTTAGCTGAGGAAGTTGTTCAGGTGGGATTCATACGTGACTCAGAGCTCTTTCTGTTATATGGCAGTATCTAATACATGTCTTATTTTCTCTGACTCAGACCATGGATTATTTTCCTACTGTACTGTCCTGATTTATTTTGTTTCCTTTCCATGTAGAGATATCTGTGGGGGCAAACCAAATGAGCACATCTCAATTATGTTTAATAATTACAGCAATTACTGGCATAATGGAGGGGATATTTGATGTGAGATCAGCATCTGAAAGAGACAAAACAAAGGGTGTAGGTGTGAGAATATTACAGCACCTAAATAATAATTGAGTCCATTCAAAAATGAGTCAAAAGCAAGGAAGTCACCCACTTTGGTGTTGGATACTTTAAGGTATGCTTTTCCTTAGAGGAGGGCCACAAGGGAATGCCTTGTAGAGTTCAGAGTAGCTGGTAGAGAGATTTGAAATAAATGTAGCCTCACTTTTCCTCTGCATTGTTTTCATGAATGGTGGTGTTCCCATTCTCATGTGTTTTTTTATTATAATGTTTTATGGCAGAGAGAGGTAACATAATAACTAATGAAATAGCAGAGAGCATTAGAGCGCTCAGTCTGGACAAAAAGCACTCTGAATTTCCATTTTGTAGTCATTTTGCAGTTGTGTTTGTTAATCATTAAGGTAAATGTTGGCTTCCTAGGAAATTCCATTTCTGTCTGGTTTTGGCAATGTCTTATATATGGAATGAATGAAAGAATGAAAACACAAAGGATAATATTTAGCATAATGCATAACTTGGGCCAAAGAAAAATCAGTCTGAAAATTGTTTAGCATTTGAATACCCTGGAGGGAAGTAACTACTTAGTGCTGAGCAGGAAACAAAGACACATCAATAGAATTGGAGTGGACAGTTTCTTTGGGACATCAATGGGCCCCATTTTGTATTCCGGAGATTGGTTCTATTATGGAAAGTCAGAAGGCAGTGAGGCTTGTAATTTAGGAGACCTATATAAGTGCTGGATCTGTGGATGCTAAGTTTTGGTTTAGTTCTTAAATTTTCTATATCTGTTCGCTCATCTTTCAGAGCCAATAAAAAATGTGCCATGTGATACCAGACCAGAAGCTTTAAGGACAGAATGTGCTGAACCAAGGCCTGGGTACTGAAGAGTCTCCATTCATATGAAGAGTGTTGGATGGAATGGTTCTTTGAAGTTGGTTCTGTCAGTCAGCTACCTAGTTTTTTTATTCTGAGGATGTGTTATGCATTCTTAGGTGCAGCTAAGAACTGTCACCTATGTTAAGTGAGGCAATTTAACTCGAAAACACTCCCATGAGTACACTGACATATACATATGTATCATATATGTGTATGTGGTTTGTGTGTATCTCAGAGGGGAGTGTGTGTGTGTGCTGGTTTAGAGAATTGAAGAGAAAAGCTGTCAGGTTGCTATGTTCATAGCTTCCCAATTGAGTCTTAACTTGGAATTTCTTTAGGTCACTGTGACCCATCTTCCTCCCTCCCTCCCTCCCTCCCTTCCATCCATCATATATTGGTAACGGACTAGATCTAGGAGATTGACTTATGTTAACTAAGCTCTCAAGCATTTCCATAAAACCAGTTTGGCATTCACTCATTGTTGATTAGCTTACTCACGTACCATTTATACCCCCCTCTCTCTAACCACTCTTTCAGTTAGGGTGGCTGTTGTCACAGATCTGGCTAATAGATGTCAACAGAAGTTTCTAGCATATGTTTTCTAGGAAGTTTCTTCTTTTTTGACTAAAAGGTGCAGATTCAATAGGTACCCCTGTTGCCTTTCATTCCTTATCTATCTTCTTTTTTTCTGCTTGGAATGAGGATATGATGCTTAGAGGTACAGCATCTCTCTTGTGACCATGAGATTGCTGATGTAATAACAGAAGCCAAAAGAAATATATAAAGAACCTGGCTTCCTTAAGATGATGCCTTTCAAACTGTGATCAAGATCATTTAAAAAACATCTAGTCTATGTGCACTGATTAAAATACAGTAAAGTAAATAGAAAATGAAAAAGATTTATAAAATATAAATGCAAATATTTTATTACATTCAAAAGGCATAAAATAATTCTCTCAAATTGTTATCCAAGTTTCTAAATGTTTATTCTGATTTTCTGTGCTTATCTATATTCATTAGCTAGGTGGCCATAACAGAATACCACAGACTGGGTGGCTTAAACAACAGAAATTTGTTTTTTCACAGTTCTGGAGGCTGGAAGTCCAAGACCAAGGTGTTGGCAGATGGGTTTTTCCTGAAGCCTCTTTCCTCAGCTTGCAGATGGCCATCTTCTCACTGTGTGCTTACTGTGACTTTTTCTCTGTATGTCCCTGGTATTGCTTCATCTTTTTATAAAGACAAAAACCATACTAGATTAGGGCCCCCTCTTATGACCTCATTTCACCTCAGTTACCTCTTCAAAGGCTCTTTCTCCAAATACAGTCACACCGTGGGTTAGGACTTTGATATATAAGCACTGGGGAACATATGTCTGTCTATAACATTATTACTTACCAATAACATAATAGCCAGCAGCTCTTGGGCCACACTTTAAGATCAACTACCCTAAGATGCAAATAGTTACTGCACCAGTCCTGGATTGGTACCTCCAGAATTCTTGCTCAGTGAGAAAAACACACTTCTATTTGTTGAAACGATTGCCTGTCAGGTTTCTCTTATTACAACTGAAAGATTCTGAATGGGAATTACCAGGAAGCACATTTTTAAAATTTTCATTAGGAAACATAACTGACTTGGGAACTAAGCCGGTTACATCCATTGGAGAGTTTTTTCATTGGTTACTCTGCATTCCCAGCATCTGTTCTTCCCTCTTCTGGCAAAAGACCTTCACTTTACTCAAGGAACTCTTCTCAGACATTGCATAGTTTTCATAGGACTGTCAGTCAATGTGCTTTGCCCTCCTGGGGACAAAAGATTCATATCAGTTCCTACCTGTTCTATGAACTTTGACTTGCAAATAGATCTGCTAGTAGAGTAGCCTAATTCAGAAGACTAAATGAGGATTATGAAGTTTGTTTCATGAACAGGAAATCTCAAGAAATGGAGGTACTTAAAGCATCGGCCCAAACGCTGAATCTTCTGAGAAGCATCTCTAGCTGATTCCAATACTTGAGATGCTTTGTCCTCTGTTTCTGTTAGTTCACACAGATTTTCCCCAGAGTGATTGTTCATTACATTATTTAGCAAATGTATGTCTGCATTGCTCCTGTCAACTTAGCATCCTCCATAGAAGACCTGGGTCTTTTAATCTTTGTATTTCTAGTACCCAGAATAGTTAAGACACATGGTTTTGTGTTAGTCTTTCATTCCTGTCTGACTCTTTGCAACCCCTTAGACTGTAGCCCACCAGGCTCTTCTGTCCATGGAATTCTCCAGGCAAGAACACTGGAGTGGGATGCCATTCCCTTCTCTAATGATCTTCCTGACCCAGGGATTGAACGCTGGTCTGTTGTATTGCAGGCAGATTCTTTACTATCTGAGCCACCAAGGAAGCCCTGTAGAGATGCATGCATAATCGGGACTTAATAAATAATTGCTGAATTGATTATTTAAATTTATTTAATTATCTATAAGTTCAGTTAAGAAAAATGGTTCAGCATCTAGTATGCAGTGTGGAGGCAGTGTTAGGACTGTGAAGTTGGATATGAAATGAACCTAACTCAAGAGCTTTGTCATCCATGGAATAGAAAGGTACAGTAGAATAGCAAACGCCAGAATACTTACTCATTCATCCATACAAGTATTATCTGTGTAGTATTATATCCAAGTTAGTCATCATGAGCAAATATATACTAGCTGTGATGCAAACTTACTTCCAAAGCACCTCCTGGAAAGGTCAGAGAAAGCTCATTTGAGAAGGCAACACCTGAGAAGAACCATAAAGAATGAGGACTTAATTTGAAATAGTTACTGAAGATGATGTGAGTTAGTTGAGGACACAAAGAAATCCCACTGAATATATGTTAGGTCCCAGATGATGTTTGAGACAGTAATTTGTGGTATTGTCTAAGTCTATAACTGTGATTTTCTTTAATGTTCAGCTATAGTGTCTTAGAAGCCAAGAATGTAGATGGATTTTAACAGTAACCCAACATTAGGGATTTATTGAACAATGGCATTGACTGTGGTAATGAGATAGTGGTTCACATAATCAACCTTTAGGTCCAGCCCGGGTATGGAAGGACAGCCAGGAAGTAGGGTACCAGAGAAGAAGGGGACCAAAAATGGAGGCTCCACTGATTCAGAGAGCTGGTCACGCTACACATATATGTATGTACTTAATATGTATCATCTCACTTCATTCTTACAACAGCCTTAAGGAGATAATTTTACTGCCTGAATATTTTTAGGTGGGAAGAAATTGAGGTAGAGAAGTCTAGTCACTTAATTGAGACCACATATTCAGTAAGTGTAGAGAAGATATTAGGATAGGATCCAGCATGCAGTTTTCATAGGACTTTAAGTCAATACTAGAGCCTGAATTTTAAACTGTTATGCAGAAAGTAGATTAGTCCTCAAAAAAGAAAAAATAAAAATATTTCTTAAAGGATAGTAGTATAGAATCAACACATGTTCTCCCAGAAGTGAAGCTATATAGGCATTGGCATATCTTTCCTGTTACAGAGTTTGCTTTTCTCAGCTATTAGATTGAAGTATCTGACGTTACTGAAATTTCACCACTTCTGGCCACTAAAAACATTTAATATGGTTCAACATAACACTGCAATGTCATAGCATTGTATTCTCGGCCCTCTTGGTGTAAATAGCATTAACTTCTTATTAGGCACATGATGATATGCTTGGCCTGGTGACAGTGTCCTTTGTCCATTGAGTTCTATTCTTTATGGAGATCTGTTTGCTTTGGAGACACTTTAAAAACAATGCAGAAGCAAGCTCCTTCCAGCGTGTTCCTTTGAATGAGGACTTATGAATCCTTAGAGAGCATCTTGTGTGCAACTGAGAGCCTGTTATATAATTATGAGTCCTTTCTCCTCCATGCCAAGTGCAATAAGAGTTTAGGTGAATAAGAATTAGAATAAGTCCTGGACAACATGGGTCTTGTAACTGATTATTCTGTTTTGGTTACTTAATATCTGACAGTGATGTTTTAAAGTTATATGAACACAACATTAACTGAGGCTTGGAATATTGCTTTGAAATGACCTGAGACAGTGTGATAAATAAAAACAGCAGAAGGAGAACGTTTTCCTTGGAATACGTTATGTAGAAGCGTTTGACTTGATGCAAACAGGTATTGAAAATGAAACCCTCGATTGTTGTTTGTCCTTCATTTACTAGTAACATAGCAATAGAAAGCCATCAAATAATTGTGAAAACAACCTCAGAAAATCACACTTACTCCCTCTGAAAAATAGCTTACTTCACTTTGTCACCTATTGTAGACCTGTCATCAAGAGAGACTGACCTAGTTCTGTCTTTTCTTTCTTGTCACCCCTGCTAGAGAGAGGAGAAGAACATTTACTGTATTAATTAAACAAATTCTTTATCCCCTGAACACAAAAAGAATACTTTTCTCTATTACTTTTGATTATATAATTATCCATTATTGCTGTTACTAAAATCTTTTCTCCCAGTTGTGCAAGATTTTTGATATATGCAATCAAAATATGCCCAAGCTGCTACTTAAATTAAAAAAAAAGCAATTTTCTTAATCCCTAAAATCTTTCTTCTTGGCTGCAAAAACTTGTAATAGCGAACTTTGAAATATGCAGTACATCTTCTTTGAAGATATAATAGACTGTCAAATACTAGAAACATTGACCCTGTTTCTTTACTGCAAGGTAGTCATGTGTTGGGGTCCTTCCTATCTTTTTATACTGATGGGATCATTTTTTTTTCCCAGAAGCATTTTTATTGCTTTGCCTGGAAGTAGTGTTCTAAAGGCAGCTGTTAGAACTAATTAGGCAACCAAATCATTTAAAGCAAATATTTACTGGGATGTTATTTTCTTATATCTAAGACAAGGAAGTATTGAAGTACTTTTCTTAAGAGATGGTTTTCCCATCCACAGCTGGGGAGAAGGGGTCATATAATCCATGGACATGTTTGAGTTGATACGGTTTTGATAGGTGGAGGAATGGTGGCTTAGTAACGTTCAGGGAATACTCAAGTTTGCCCAGCTGGTAAATGAAAAAAACAGAGATAAAATCCAGACATTTTGGCTCTGAATCCAGTTGTCTTTTTGGTGTCCATTATGGATGTAGTTTTTTTTGAAGTATGTTACCTATGCTGTCTCCCTATTGCAGAGAGACTGCCAAAGAAGGGTCACCAAACCCTTAGATTCACATTGTGCAGTGCTTAGTCATTCTGTCATGTCCGACTCTAGGTGACCCCATGGACGGCAGCCCACCAGGCTCCTCTGTCCATGGGGCTTCTCCAGGCAAGAATATAGGAGTGGGCTGCCATGCCCTCCTCCAGGGGATCTTCCCAACCCTGGGATCGAACCCAGGTCTCCCACACTGCAGGAGGATTCTTAACCATCTGAGCCACCAGGAAAGCCCAAGAATACTGGAGCGGGTAGCCTGTCCATTCTCCAGGGGTACTTCCCAACCCAGGAATCAAACTGGGGTCTCCTGCATTGCAGGCGGAATCTTTACCAGCTGAGCTACCAGGGGTTATATGAAGATAAAAAGTAAGAACTCCCCTGCCACATGTGAAGGGTCTTCCAATGAATGCCTGTGACAACAGGGATTCTGTGTCTGTCACTGTTGGGAGGCTTAATCCTCTGTGGTCTTGAAGCTGTGACTGCACATCGGGAGCTCTTACCAGGGGTGCTTCTCCCTGAGAACTAGGCCCTCTTCCCCACATCCGCCACAGGGGGAAGCAGTAGTGTGAGCTCTAGAAGACCCCCAGATGAAGTTTCTGGTTTTTGCTTGTAGTATTACACTTGATTCTATTTGATGAGTTGGAGGAGTTTTGTTTAAGGGTTTCCTTTATGATATGATTCCTGCTACTCAATTTCTTTTTAGGTTCCCTCTTCTGTCAACCTAACTTCCTCTGCGTATGAATCAGTATATCAGTTAACAAATATTTATTAAGCATCTGTCCATGGGATTTCACTGGGAAAAATATAACTTCTACGTACAACAGAATCATAACTCAGCAATTCCAAAAGTGTGTTCAGAATGATATTAACCAAAGAGATATGTAGACAAATATATTTATAAAAATCTAGATTAAATAAGGGTAAACTGAATTCTTTACTGCAGGAATTTTCACGACTTCAGGTATGCTAAATATGGATTATAGTCCTTCCCAGGGGAACATATAATGCAACATTTTCCAAATGTAATGAATCATTTGAAATTACTTTTTATGAAATAACTCAAAGGATGATCTTTGCTTTGATGACATTCAAATAATTTGAGGTGATGTGTTCAATACAGTGAAATACTATCAAAATCTTCCTTCACATAGCTTAAATTCTATTCATTTTCCTGGTGAAAACTGATTGTGTCTGCAGTAATCTAGAATAATCTAGGGGCATGCAGATTCCTAGGATATATGGCATTTTCCAAGGGATATCTGACGAAATGGATACCTTTTATCACATGTTATTTCTATTTTTTCCCACATTTTTACCTGGGAGAGAATGAACCTGAGTTTGAAGAATCCTGCTTTTTTTCATACTTTCACCTTACAAAAAATTCCTGGCTCTCATCCATCTAGATAGTCTCCACAATCTTAGAGTGAAATCCTTATTCTAAACCAAAACTAAGAGACAGGTGGGATAGTTGGTGGATTGTTGAAAAGTTCAGTTCAGTTGCTCAGTTGTGTCTGACTCTTTCCAGCCCCATAGACTGTAGCACGCCAGGCCTCGCTGTCCATCACCAATCCCCAGAGCCTACTCAAAGTCATGTCCATCGTGTCAGTGATGCTATCCAACCATCTCATCCTGTGTCGTCCCATTTTCCTCCCACCTTCAACCTTTTCCAGCATCAGGGTCTTTTTGGTTCTTCACATCAAGTGGCCAAAGCATTGGAGTTTCAACTTGAGCATCAGTCCTTCCAGTGAATATTCAGGACTGATTTCCTTTAGGATGGACTGGTTGGATCTCCTTACAGTCCAGGGGACTCTCAAGAGTCTTCTCCAACACCACAATTCAAAAGCATCAATTCTCTGGCTCTCAGCTTTCTTTATAGTCCAACTCTCACATCCATACATGACTACTGGAAAAAAAAAAAACATAGCTTTGATTAGAGGGACCTTTGTTGGCAGAGTAATGTCTCTGTTTTTTAATATGCTGTCTAGGTTGGTCATAACTTTTCTTTCAGGGAGCAACGGGCTTTTAATTTCATGGCTGCAGTCACTATTTGCAGTGATTTTGGAGCCCAAGAAAATACAGTCTGTCACTGGTTCCACTGTTTCCCCATCTATTTCCCATGAAGTGATGAGATGATCTTATTTTTCTGAATGCTGAGTTTTAAGCCAATTTTTTCACTCTTCTCTTTCACTTTCATCAAGAGGCTCTTTAGTTCTTCTTCACTTTCTTCCACAAGGGTGACATCATCTGCATATCTGAAGTTGTTGATATTTCTTCTGACAATCTTGATTCCAGTTTATGCTTCATCCAACCCTGCATTTCACATGATATACTCTGCATATAAGTTAAATAAGCAGGGTGACAGTGTACAGCCTTGACGTACTCCTTTCCCTATTTGTAACCAATCTATTGTTCCGTGTCCAGTCCTTGTTGTCCTTGTCAAAAAAGAAATGGCTTTAATGCCTAGGTAAAATTTTCTCTGCAAAGCAGATGATTTCAATTCAGTAATACTGCAAGAAGTATCTAATTGACTAGTCATCTGATGAATCATTGAAAATAGTTTTGATATGGTCAGTGTATGAGATTTTTGGAAGCTGTTCAATGCATGAAAGGAATTGGAGAATTGAATGCCTGATAAAATTAAACTCCTTCCATTCCCATTCATTTGTTTAGATGAATTGCATGTCCTTGAGCTTAAATCTATAAAAAATAAAAACTACAAATGGAATTAGGGATGAGCCCTGTCTTATAATATTTATAGTAATGGTAATATGAAGTATTCATCTTGGATTATGAACTATACACGGGAAAGCCCCAGCCCTGTACATGTAATTAAGAGGTTATTACCACTAATAGTTTATTTATTGTGCTAATAATTATTTATGTTTAAAAATTGAGCCCTATATTATTTATAATCATAACTCAATACAGAAATACTTTTTAATACTTTAAAGCCTTCTGGTCACTCTGTTTAAAAATAATTTAACTTTCAATTTACACACATATTTTCATTGCACTGAGTATAATTCAGGGAAAATTAAAGGCTCTCAAGCACAAAATGTCCTTTTTCAGGATACAATTCTGTAGGGAATGGAAATGAAAGTACTTTAGGGGGAGTAAAGAATGATGTGAAATTTTAGAGTGGAGGAGTATGCTTTAATTTATTAAATAGTGGTTGTTTCCCAACTTGCTGTTGTGTTTGGATTACTGTGGCTACATAATCTAATAGTATAATTTAAAAAGTGTCATTATTTGTGATTTGTCAGAAATTGTACCTTTTGTAATTAGTTACAAGCTAAAGAGGAAAATTTATTCATTTATTTAGGTAACACTGCTTTATAACGTTGTATGTTTCATGTGTACAGCACTGTGTTTATACTTCTGTGTGCATTGCAGTGTGCTCACCACCACAAGCTTAGTTGCCATCCATCACCATATACTTGACTCTACCCAACCTGCCCTCCACTTACTCCTTCCAAACTGGTAATCACTACTCTGTTTTCTGTACCTACGTTTGTTTTTCTTTATTTTGTTCATCTGTTCTTTATTTCTTAAGTATCAAGTTATGCTTTAAAATTTATATATTTTTGGCTGTGCTGGGTCTTTGTTGCTGCTCAGTCTTTTCTCGAATTGCAGGGCATGGGCTCTAGGGCACTGGCTCAGGAATTGTGGCACAGGGTTTAGTTGCTCCACAGCATGTGGGATCTTCCCAGATAAGGGATTGAACCCATGTCTCCTGCATTGGCAGGCAGATTATTTACTACTAAGCCACCAGGGAAGTCCTGTTCATTTATTTACATTTTTAAAAATTCCATTTATGAGTGAAATCATGGTATTTGTCTTTCTTCATCTAACTTATTTCACTTAATCCCCTCAAAGGCCATCCTTGTTGTTACCATGGCAAGATTTCATCTTTTCTTATGGCTGAATAGTATTCCACTGTATGCATATACCACATCTTCTGTATCCATTCATTCATTGATGGGCATTTAGATTGTTTCCTGATCTTGGCTATTGGAATGAGTATAGGGACGCATGTACCTTTTCAAATGAGTGTTTTTTGTATTCTTTGGATAAATACCCAAAAGTAGGATAGTCAGAGCATATGGTAGTTCTATTCCTATTTTCTGAGGATTCTCCACGTTGTTTTTCATAGTGGCTGCACCAGTTTGCATTCCCGCCACAGTGCAGGAGGGCTCCCACTTCTCCACACCCTCATCAACACTTCTTATTTCTTGCTTTGTTGACAGTAGCCATTTTAACAGACATGAGATAATGGTGAAATTTTAGATGTCATAGTACAGATGCACAAGTTTTTCCTGAAGTCTTTTTCATGGAAATAGGAGCAAACAATGTCGAAAGACCACTGACTTAAGCCACAGCCCATGATTACTAACTATTTTGCCATTGTAATCCCCTCATTTACTATGACTTTGCAGTTTGCTCTGTGAATTTTCATTGTTTTGGAATTGTTTTGAATCATGATCTGTGTTCTTCAATATATAATTGTGACCTGGATACCTCCACACATAACTACTTCTTAGGATATTCTTCCCTAAACTGGTATTAATGTGCCTTTCAGTGCAGTTTTGACTTCTTTTAAACTGTTATCACCATCATTCCTTGTCTCTGAAGATCTGAAGTGTGAAGAGCTGGCTTATGCAAATGGCTTCAGGTTTCTAGAGAACTGTGGGTGAGGTAGACGTGGTATCAAAGAGTGAACACCAGTGTTTTGAGACTTGGATTCAAGGTCTATACCACCTTTGATAAGTGATATTCCTCCTCACAGCTTTAACAGTTAATGGATTTATCAGGAAGAGCCTTTTTAGCACTAAGATAACTTATCTTTTATATTAATTTTTTTCTGATTTTTGTAAGAACACTTAACTGAGACCTACCATTTAACAAATTATTAAAATTTTTAAACTTCTCATTTTGATCTAATTTCAGACTTAAAATGTTACAGGTCAATATATTGAAATTTTGTATACTTTTCATGTGGCTTCCTCCTATGTTACCATCTTACATAACAGTATATTTATAAAAATCAAGAAATTAGGTTAGAAGGTAGAAATTAGGTATCAGTGTTAGAGACTCTATTCAAATTTCACCAACTGTCCTGTTAACATCTTCGTTTCTTAGTCCAAGAGCCAATCCAATCTCTTGTTGCATTAAGTTGGCATGTCTCCTTAACCTGGAACAGTTCTTAAATCTTTTAAACATCTGAAATAGTTCCTAAGTCTTTCCCCCCCCATCTCTTTCATTGCCTTGACCCATTAAGAGAATAGTGACAATGATTCTTTTTTTGAACAACTTTAGCCAGGCCCCTGAGCCTTCTCTCAGTTCTGTCTGTGGACTTCCTTATAAAATATGGTTTTAGCAAGAACCCTGCTAAGTCAGCTTAGCAAGAATCACCCATCTTCTATATCAGATCAGATTCCCCATTCCTCACATTTCTCCAGGTGCTGTCTCATCACCCTAGCTTGTCTTCAGCAAGAATCCTGTGAGGTCAATTTCCTCCTAGCAGTTTTCCATCCACTGGCCTCCAACTTGCTCCTTGGCTATAAATTCCCACTGGCCCATGATATACTCAGAACTGAACCCAAACTTTCTCCACCTCCTGCAAAATCTCATTGCAGTGGTGTCTATATCTATGGCTAAGGTGCTAAATAAAGGTGGATTACCATCTTTAAAAGTGTCATAAACATTTTTTTCTTTGAAAGTACACACCAGTTATTTTGTAGTGTGCATTAGCTCATTTTTCTTCATGACCAAATTCAGGTTATGCATTTTTGGACAGAATGTCACAGAAGACATTGTATCCTTCTCAGGACAGCCTATAAGGAGGCATCTAATATCAATTTGTCTCATTACCTGAGAGGTTAACTTTGGTCACTTGGTTAAGGTCTTCTCTGTTGGATTTTTCAATGAAAAGATGAATTTTGAGTTCTTTATTAGCATAATTTTCCTTTACAAATAAAAGTCTGGCATGGGACCTTCCAACAGTTCTCTCTTTTTTAAACATCAAACATATATAGAATCTTGACTTATGGTGGTTTGTGTTCATCTGTGACTTCACATTTCTTTACAAAGAATTGTAACATGGAACTTTATTTAGACTTTTCATGGTGAATCTGTGCCAAACTACAGGCATACAATTATAGCATGACATTTTAAAGAACTTATTTGAAAAAAAAAATACATAGTTCTGTGTTAAAATAGCTAATCTTATTCCGTCATCCAATTTAGTATTTTTTTTAAAAAGCGATTTTTGAATCAGAAAGCCTAGGATTAAGTTCTCACTCTGGTTTATATTAGTTTCATAAACTTTCTGTATTTTTGCTTTCCAATTTCCTCTTTTATAAACTGAAAATATTTGCTTAAACCTACATGAGTTAATCTTATGGAGCTCTTATGACATTCAGAAATGATAACCATGTAAGTGATGTGTACCCTTTTGGGTATCTGCATGTCTGCAGCAGGAAGATGGGAGAGAATGCTCCCATGCTTAAATGCCCTGTACCCTGTGCAATCAGAACGTACCCAGGGTGGTCAACAAATTTAGTTTCAACAATAGTGGAAGTAAGGTTTTAGAATGAGCTGAAATGGAGTAGTCAGTAATATTGTAGATGTTCTTACACATACACATGCTGATACACTAAATACAGATATAATCAGTCATTGAAAACAAACACCTGGTATTTAAAACATCATGCTGGTATTGAAAACAAACACCTCTTCATTAGATATCAGTCATTAAAGGAAATATCGTACCTGTTTTAATGACCTAGGCTGAGTCATATCAGCTTACATTGGACTTACTTCCTTATGGCAATTTCTCTGATTGTAGAGGACCAGTGTTTGAATTTAAAGGGTCAACAGCTGAATTTTTGCAGCTCAATTATCTTCTATTTTTTTTACCAAACAACTCCATGTAAACACACCAACACCAGTACCTTTGGCTCTGTATTTCACAGAGTGGTTATCAAACCCTCCTAGAGCTGTCCAGGCATCCCCCCATTCAGTCTCCACTGCTGTCATATGCTGCTGCATTTTATTTAGGAGATTGACTTTTACAAACGTCTAAGATATTATCTAAAAAAGTACCTTCCTCTTATTCCCTCCAAGTTATTTCCTTGTTAGTTATCTCCTATACTGTTCCTTCCTTTATGAATCATTCAATAAAATTTCTTGAGCTCTTCATGTGAGTCAAGCACTGTTGTAGGAGGTAGTGGTCTCAAGATCTCATGGACGTTATAGTCAGTTTCAACAGATAAACGTAAAACTCTCCCCTGACCTTCTGTGACTTTGCTCTTTGACAATTTGATGCCCATTTCCATGTACATTGTAAAATAAGTGTTGCAAATGGTAATGTTATAAAAATGGATTATAGTTATTGATGTTGCCTTCACTGTATGGTTACTATTGCTAAGATACTTGATCCAGGCGACCCACAGTCAGGCAGTCAGCAAGCAGAAACACAAATGTACCTCCCGAGTGGCTGTGTTATATCTCGTGCCTCTGCTTACACTCCTTGATAGTTATCTTTAGTCTTCAAGAAGCATTTCCATGCCAATCCCTCTTCCCCATCGGGAGCCATTTAACAAAGCCTCTGCAGCACACGTCAGCGTGGAGGACATCCAGACCTCCTCCTCTGTATGTTCCTCTTGGCTCCTAGAGGTTAATGGGTCCTCTGGTACCTCCCCTCTGGGCTCACTCCTTGGGTGTTTACCCAAAGGTCCCTTAGCCTCATAAGTCATAGAACATCTTAAATTCTGACTCAGTGGCACTGGAGTGAAATTTGGGAATCAGCATGTTTAATGAAGACTGGGGGTAATTCTGTTCTAACTGGTCAGTTTCAATAAATTGTAACTTGGCAAAACAGTGACATAAACCATGTGTC
Source organism: Antilocapra americana (assembly GCA_007570785.1). Lineage (NCBI taxonomy): Eukaryota > Metazoa > Chordata > Mammalia > Artiodactyla > Antilocapridae > Antilocapra > Antilocapra americana. Next base: position 954,492 of record ML662438.1, read on the forward strand.
TTCTGTTTTTAAAGTTTTTGGTGGTTTTTGTCCCTGCAATAGTGTCTAGAGTTTTCCACTATTTAAATGGCTGTCATTACAGGATACAGTTTTAGACATGGACATAAACTGTTTTAGACATACAGTTTATGTCCATATCTCTCAGGTGCTCAAGAAAGAAAACTAACGTTACCTTGGGAACATGACTTCTCATCAATTTACTCAAATCAAGATGTTTGTCATCTGGCATTGGTTTTCAAAAAACCATATTATTTTAAATGGAAAAAAAGATGGAAATTTTGAAGCAGTCATTTACTTTTTGATAGAAAAGTACTAACACCATGTTCTACCAGTTCTGTTTTATTGCCAATAAAGGCTTTATTTAAGTAGCAGAGGACTAAGATGAGATTCACTTACCAAGAAGAAGAAGCTGAAAAGAGTCAGTTGATGGTCATTGTATCTAGATTTGTGCTGGACTATTATACATGTTTTGCTTTTGCACTTTCCACTATCACGTTTATATCACCTGAAATGCTAATAACGGGGGTTCTAGCTGGAAAAAAAATCATTGTTGCTGTTTTTGTATCTGGAATCAAAATCTAATAGACTTAAGTGGGCATGAGTTAAGTTATTTAAGCATGTTGACTTCGGTGTGTGTCTGTACAGAATGTGGCGGTTGCCATGGTACCTCTGTGCATGATTTCTGTGAAGGTGGTGTTGACTGAGTCTATAAAAAGACGAGCACAGAAAAAGATGTTTATAAAGACCACTTTCTGATGAAATTATCAGAGTGATGCCAATCTCTGTGTGTTTTGTTTCAATCCACATTCCATTATTAAATGTTTCTCTGAATTGTAGATATTTAAATTGTTGGATGGTTGGTTGAGTCTCTTCCTGATGATTTATTAAATCGTAATGCTCACTGGTGTGAGCTGAGACTGAAAGGTAGTTATTTATACAGTCTGGTTTACTTGTATTCTTAGCTTTTATGCATGTACTATGTCTCTGAAAAGGTGGGTTTAATCGAATTTTTACAAATCAAATGAGACATCTGGCAATCTAAAACAAATCTATTGTAATTTCATACATGGATGATTCTTTTTTTTTTGCAGGATAAACCTAATAATTACTCTTCCTGTCGCCTACCATGAGTCTGAATGACAGGCTGAATTATTTTAAGTTTAGTTTTTGAAAGTCAGAGATTGGACTAAATTCTACCCCTACCTATGGGATCTGAGGCCAATCACTTCTTCACTCTGGGCCTCAATTTCTTCTGCTCTAACACTGAAGTGATCAGCTAGCACAACTGGATTCCTTTCAGCAGTTAAATATGAATTTGTGTGCCCATGCATATGTGTGGGTATGTATGTGGCAAACATACATTGTTACACATCAAGTTTGTTTAAAGGAAGGGCCACTTTTGTTAAAAAGCTGATAGTTCATACCTAATGTGTTTCAACATATCACAATTTGTTGAAATGAAGAGAATGGCATTTGGTTTCCTTTCCTGTTCACAGATTTGTTACTAATTTTAGGGTAAGATGCAATAGGAAGAGGAATGATGCTGAAGTCAGACAAAATGGACCTGAAACTAAGCTCTGAGTATGTGGGAAAGAAAAAATGATGGGACGCGCTACACGTGGTTTTCTCTCAAATGAATTGAAGGGGCTGAAAAATCTGAGAAAGATGTTCAGAAAAAGAGACGTATCCACAAAGAGGGGCTTCTCAGATACTTGGGACATAGCTTTAGAGTCAGTCATTTATGAGCCAAGTTTCATTTCCACTGGAAAGGAAGCATATTAATACTTTTGGTCACATGGAAGTGAGTGGGTCAAAAGTTTATCAGAGCCTTTACATATCTATTGAAAATAATGGCTTATTGTCTTGGATTGGGTTCCTGAGCAGCAGACTTGGCCATGGAGAATTGTGCAGGGAAATTTTAAAGGGGCGTACTCAGGGAGAGACATACCTGCATAAGAGGTGGGAAATGGGGAAGACAGGATGGGGCAGAGAGATGCAGACCTATTTTGTGGATGCGACTGAGTGCTTAGCTGCCCCTACAGGTCCTGGAACTGGAGGTTTCTTTAGATTTGTTTCAAATTGAAAAGAGGGAGGAGTCATTATATTCTGCCATCAGCCCATCAGGTCAGCCTCTGGGAGGCAATTCCCTGGAGCTGAGGGCAATAGCCCAGTGAGGAGCACAGTTGGGAGCACTTGGCCACGACATTTTCAGAGCGGGAGATGAGTAGGTTGGCCCTGAGGCAGATCAGTGGGGAGCACATGGTATCCATTAGGCTTATTCATGTCCACACAAAGCAAAGTGCTTTATTAAATGGTCCTCAGAGATGAATTTTCTATTAAAGTAAATTGGGAAAACATGTTCCCCTAGAGAACGATAGACCACGTTATTATGCTAAAAGTTCTACTGTGCTTAGTTGCTCAGTCATGTCCGACTTTATGTGAGCCTATGGACTGTAGCCTGCCAGGCTCCTCTGTCCACGGGGATTCTCCAGGCCAGAATACTGGAGTGGGTTGCCATGCTCTCCTTCAGGAGATTTTCCCAATCCAGACATTGAACCCAGGTCTCCCGCATTGCAGGTGGATTCTTTACTGTCTGAGCCACCAGGGAAGCCCAAGAACACTGGATTGGGTAGCCTATCCCTTCTCCAGGGGATCTTCCTGATCCATGAATTGAAACAGGGTCTCCTGCATTGCAGGTGGATTCTTTACCAGCTGAGCTACCAGGGAAGCAAAAGTTCTATTAATACCTATCAACACCTAAAACTTGTATTACTATATGTTCCTCATCTTATTTCACTACAGGAGTCTATTTTGGCACACTATCAAGTAAATATGCAAAATTAGATTCTATAAAACATTCTTTGAAAAATGTTGATTTACTAATAAATTACTAGAGTGACATCTATTTATTTATTTTTTTATTTTTATTTTTTGGTTCCAATAATATTTTATTTATTTATTTATTTATTTTTTCCATACAATGCCATGATATCACCATGGGTTTACATATGCTCCCCCTCCAGAACCCCCCTCCCTCCTCCCTCCCTCCTCCCTCCCCCTGGGAAATCTCGATGCACCAGCCCCGAGCATCAATCCTGGGCTGGCGATTGATTAGACATATGATAATTAACATGTTTCAATGCCATTCTCCCATATCATCCCACCCTTAACCTCATCCACAGAGGCCACGAGTCTATTCTATACATCTGCGTTCCTTTTGCTGTCTCGCATGTTGGGTTCTCGTTACCATCTTTCTAAATTCCATATATATGCGTTAATATACTGTATTGTTGTTTTTGCTTTTGGCTTACTTCACTCTGGATAATGGGCTCCAGTTTCGTCCATGTGAGTAGAACTGATTCAAATGAATTTTTTTTAATGCTGAGCAAAACATCTATTTATTAATAATAGTGTCAGTACTTAGAAAATATTTTATCATTGCAACCACCCTAAAGAATTAAATATTAAACCCACATACATAGGCACACACACATGTATTTATGATTCTACCTCTCTAATGAGTTGGATGACTTGGGCTGGCAGAAGAAAGACCAAAGTTAACTCTGTATTCTAGCTTAGATTAGTTTTGTTCTATAAAAACTTATCTAGCTCTTCATACATTTTGTTGTTTACTCAACCATCCATTTATTCAGACAACATTTACTGTGGTCTCAATGGCTACTATGGAAGCGAGAAAATAAGCTCCATGGAAGCAGACCTCTTCTGTCTTGTTTACCACTTCTACCCTTAGAGTCAGGCATAGGGCCTTAGCATCACACAACTGTTTGCACCACAGAAGCCTGTATCTAGTGGGAACCTTAGTAACAATGAAAGATTTAGGATGGAACTTATTATGTAAATGATTTTTAAAATATTTGATAATTCAGAAGATCCCACACAGATAAAATATGCATTAGATAATTCCCTTCTCATGCATATATAATACTCGAGGTCTTAGAATAATAAGCCATGGATGATGATGTTTCAGTATCATGTTTTAAGGCTGCTGGGAAGTGGGATTGTAGGATGGGAAGGAAAGAGGTGGTTGGTAAGAATTGGCAAATAGTGGTGGGAAAGTGACAACGTCCTTAGTGCTGATTGACATTCTTTCTAGTTTTCTGAACATGTAGTTAAATGTGCTGAGAGAATTTAGGGAGAGTGAATTATAAGATTTGGAATCTATCCTAACCCTTAAGTTGATAATGTAATTCTTACTGTATTTTTCCAACCCTCTGAATAGTTCTAGAGCCAAGGCATGCCAGCACATCTGCCAGCAGTGTCTTTCAAAGCTGCTAACCTGATCTCCTCTACGCTGTGGATCTTTTCAAACAGATAATCTCCCTTCCCAATTCCAAGATCTTGGCGTTGGGTTGTCAGCAGCCAATACATTCAAAAACAGATGGCTTAGGATCTAAGGGAATAAACATCTGTAGTATGGCCAAGGCCGGAAAACAGTCAAAGGTAAAAACGAGAAGATGGTTTGGCAAAATATCATTGTATACGAAGAAAGGAAACGAAGTAATGGTGATGATATTTGGTCTGATTCATTTAATTATCATTTAATTCAGTCTTTGGTCTCATTGTCTACATATTATCAGGTGGAAATTTATGTACTATGTTAGAAACCTAAAATCTAAGTTGTCAGTCTCCTTTGCTATTTCTGCTTTTTACTAGATCAGGATGTCAGTTTTCTTCAGGCTATCTGATACTCTGTCTCTCTAATTCATAGAAATGTTGATAAAATTTGGACATAGAAAGTAATAGATTAGCAAGTTTTATATTTCAGATTCAGTTTTTACTTTTCTTATCGCCTTCAGTTCAGTTCAGTCGCTCAGTTGTGTCCAACTCTTTGCGACCCCATGCACCACAGCATGCCAGGCCTCCCTGTCCATCACCATCTCCCAGAGTCCACCCAAACCCATGTCCATTAAGTCAGTGATGCCATCCAACTATCTCATCCTCTGTCGTACCCTTCTCCTCCCACCCTCAATCTTTCCCAGCATCAGGGTCTTTTCCAGTGAGTCAGCTCTTGGCATCAGGTGGCCAAAGTATTGGAGTTTCAGCTTCAACATCAGTCCTTCCAATGAACACCCAGGACTGATCTCCTTTAGGATGGACTTGTTGGATCGTCTTGCAGTCCAAGGGAGAGTCTTCTCCAACACCACAGTTCAAAAGCATCAGTTTTTCAGTGCTCAGCCTTTATAGTCCAACTCTCACTTCCATACATGACCACAGAAAAAACCATAGCCTTGACTAGATGGTATTATTGAAAACTTTAATCTTGTTGAAAAAATTTCTTATTTTTGTCCTCTGTTTTTTCATTGTTTTAATTTTTTTTTCAGTAATAAAGATACATCTGTGTCATTAAGATAACGTCTTTCTCTAAAACAGACTCAAAATTGGACAGCCCAGAATTGAAATTGAACAGCACAATTTACTACTTCTTTATTCTAAATCTCAAAGTTTCCTGATAGAACTTTTGAGTTAGTGAGGATTACTGAGTCTCAATGTTTCCACACACTTGAATTAATTCCACGCACTTAAAAATTCAGATTCAGGATGAAGTAGCTAAATAGAACGTAGAAGAGAAGTCAGAGAAATAGTGTTGCCTGGGTACAAATAAGAACGTTTGGCTAGATGAACTGTATTCAACACAGCAATATTTAGTCTTGAGATGAGAATTTACTTAGGCTTTGCTACTGTGTGCTTTCTCAGTTCCTTCAGAAGGTGGATGGCTAACTCCCAAAAGCTGACACCCTAATTTTCCCTCTGGCTGATTGTATAATTTGTCTTTAAATAAGCTCTAACTTAAAAAAAAAAAACAACAACAGCAAAACAGGACTTCTGCAGCCATTGAAAAAATCTGCAGTCAATTTTTTAATTCAGTCTTGGGTGTCATTTTGCTCTGGCCAATCTGTGGAAGTGACAGCCTCCCTACGCTGGTCGTCATTTCTCTCCCTCAGTAAAGATAGTTCCAAATTCCAATCTGTGCTCTTCCTCCAATCTCATCTTGCTGTATAACTTTTCGTCATAGAAGGAAAAATAAACACAGTTCATGAATTATTTTCCCTCTTGTGTTTGTGACTTAAGAACTAAGTACCTTTGGATCTGAGAACCAGTGCTTAACTGACAAAGTGGAATTTCTAAACACTTTTCTCAGGGTGTCTTACTAGCTCATATTACCTTCTTTCTTAATCAATAGCTAATTAACATGGTGAGACTTATTGTTAAAATGATAGATGCCCTGCAGTTTTAGACCATCCTAAAAACTGATTATCAGCTACATTTTCCTAAAACAAAAAAGAATTCTCAATGTATTTTTAACCAACAGAGCAACAGAAACAGTAGTAGATTATACAAACCCATAATTGTGTATCTATAAATACATTTGTAAGGGAACAGAGTTGAAGGTAAAGTGAAATCATTATCTATCATTTAAAAATACCTCATTTTGTCTAACACTGTAGTATTGAATAAGCACAACATAATGAATAAAAGACTAAAAGCAGCTCTACTCAGTCTAAAGATAGTCTACAGGGCAGTGTGTGGAGCTTCAGTGAGTCCTGTCTTCCTGGGAGGCAACCCACATGGATAAAGAGAACAGACTTTGCAACCCACCGGCCTTGGTTCAGATACTTACTCTGCTGCTTTTTAGCTGTGTGGGCAAATTACTTAGTCTCTCTGTACCACTTTTTGAAAACGGAGATGCTCATAGCACCAGCCTCATAGGGTTGTGAGCCTTGCATTGGCTGTTACATGCAATGCCCTAAGAAACACATTTGACATGTGTTAAGTGCTCTGAATGTGCCCCTCTATATCAGACTTTATTTAAAAAATGTAGCAATAGTCTATTAGGAGATAGGAGCACTCTGTAATTGAAATCTAGTAAGTCAGCTTTAAACTGTATCCAATATTAACTGTTTTCTTCCTGTTAACTCTGATATTTCTTGGCTTCATTTTTCTCTTGAAATTTAGGATGGAAGCACATCATGTAGTGCCAGGCAGGGAGCAGTAACTTTTCCCTTTGGCCCTGTTTCTTCCGTTTTACACAGAAGATAAGGCTTTAAGCTGATGCCTCTCAAGGGAGTCCTGGGCTGCAACTAAAGCTCAGTTGCTATTTGCAGGATGACCTAGGATGGTTTTTAGTCTGTGTGGATTTTGAGAGCCTGGGAGGTCTAGATCTGCTTTCAAATAAGAGAGAAGCAGGGGATGCTGGATCAGGTTCACTGTAAATATGCTTTCCCAGTCTCCTTTTCCCATTGTATTCCTACAGTGCCCAAGCTCTAAAGCTAGGTCACTTGGTTTATATTTGGAGGTTTTGCATATGATTTTAAAAAAGATCAGGTACCAAAAGTGCTGAAAACATCTTACCTATGATACAGATTTAGACACGCTCATACAAGTAAACTTTGGTAGCAGTTGTTTGAGATGATGATAATGGGGATGATACTAATAATACCAGTAGCTGCTATTTATTGGCTAGGCAATGTACTAGATGTAAGGCATTATTTCAATTTTCTTATTGTTGTTATTCTGTCACTAAGTCATGTCCAACTCTTTGTGAGCCCATGGATTGCAGCAAGCCAGGCACCCCTGTCCCCCACTGTCTCCCAGAGTTTGCTCAAATTCACTGTCCATTGAGTCAATGATGCTATCTTAACCATCTCATCCTCTGCCACCCTCTTCTCCTTTTGCCTTCAGTCTTTCCCAGCATCAGGGTCTTTTCCAGTGAGTTAGCTCTTCCCATTAGGTGGCCTAAGCATTGGAGCTTAATAAAGGAAAATAAAATCAAAGAGGCTAGTAGTTTTCAAAGGGTGACACAGGCAGTGGATGTTTACCAGTCTCTAAAGCCCAGCCTCCTTCACCTATAGTAGCATCATTTTATTTCCCATCAACCATCCACTTACAAATTTCTGCTTGGAAATGCCTTCACTCCTCTCGAAATCGAGATACCTTGTCATCTCCTTTATGTGTTTTTCTCTACTTCTTGCTAGCCAATTCATGTTTATATAAATTGCCTTTGTTGACTTCTGGGTATTAGGTTACTTGCTGCTGTTATTCTAATTTATGCCCTTTCAAGATGCAGCCACAGAAGAAAAAAGACCTTGCAAAGCTCATGCATTTCCAGATGAGTTTATAAATAGAAGCAACATCATCCAGTTTCTTGAAATAGACACCAGGAGAGAGGCCATTTTCAAGCCTCTTTCGCCTTGACCAGTCACTTCTTACTGTGTCCTCATTGGCGAGTTGAAAGTAATTGATCCCCACTGTCTTTTGATGGTTTACTGGGTGCTGTTTGCTATAAAGAGAAGTAACAGAATCCTGTTAGCCTCTGCCCATTCATCTCTTTTTAGTTGCCAGATAAAGCCACAGTAACAGTTTGCAAAAAGACTATGGAATGGATTTAGCCTGGTTTTATTTAAATCAACAAACATAGCAAATGATTAGTTAGTTTTTAAGTGTAAAATACCATAGAGCACATTTATAGCCTGAGGTCATATTTAACTCAACAGTAGTGATAATAGTAATTCAGTGCAGTCTTAGACTGAGTCATTCAATAATGGATAAAATGTGCACTTAAAAACTAGCAATCATTAAGTCCCAACTACTTTTTAAAAAAGTCAAAACAAGACATTTTCTAGCATTTCCTGGCTTCTTCTCCATCTGCAGCTTGTGCTGTGTATATTTGTTTACCCTCTTCCACTCAGAAGTTATTGGTTGGGAATTCATGTGAGGAAGATAACGGAATTTTCAGTCTTCTGATTGACTGCCTTATTGATCTTGATGCATTATATTAATGGGACCATGGCAGCAGAAAAAGTTAAGGGCTTTGGTGGTAAATAGACTTGAGTTGAATTCCTAGTCCATATCTTACTGTTCTCCATCTCTAAAAAATAGACATAAGAATTCCAACCTTTTGTGGTTATTGTAAGAGTTAAGTGGGATGAGATATGTAATAGGCTAGACCAGCGTGTGTGTGTGTGTGTGTGTGTGTGTGTGTGTGTGTGTATGGCACCCTATGTATATATATATTGCTTGTTATAGATGTCATCTTTCATTTCTCCATATGAAAGATGACATCTATACCACTGCTTACATTTCCTGGTTCTAAAGAAGCTTGAGTCTCATATTCATATGAGAATAGAGGTTCCATAGTCAGAGTCCAGACTTCAACTTCTATGTCTACTGCTTACTTGCTTTTTAGCCTAGAGCAAGTGTTTCGAGTCTCTAAATTTTTGTAATAACGCCTGTTCTCTAGGGTTGATTTTACATGAGATAATATATATAAAAGGTCTAACACATAAGAAACACTTAACACAAGTTTAACATGACTAATGGGAAAGATGATATTCAAAATGACCCAATCTTATAATAACAAATAATGGCCTCTCTTGTGACCAGTACAATTCCAAATTTATTGGTATATTGAGTGTAGGACTTTAACAATGTCATCTTTTAGGATCTGAAATAGCTCAGCTGGAATTCCATTGTCTCAACTAGCTTTGTTCATAGTAATGTTTCCTAAGGCCCACTTGACTTCACAGTCCAGGATGTTGGGCTCTAGGTGAATTGTCACACCATCGTGGTTATCCAGGGCATTAAGACCTTTTCTATATAGTTAATCTGTGTATTTTCCCCACCTCTTCCTCATCTCTTCTGCTTCTGTTTTGTCCATACCATTTCTGCCTTTTATTGTGCCCATTTTTGTATGAAATATTCCCTTGGTATCTCTAATTTTCTTGAAGAGCTCTCTAGATTTTATTGTTTTTCTCTATCTCTTTGCATTGTTCTTGCATTAAATCATACAGCTTCTTCAATAACCCAATAAGGTAGGTGTTGTTGTTTATAAACATGCCCATTTTCAAGATGAAAAAACTGAGGCCAGCAGAGAGTAACTTTCCGAAAGGCTCACAGCTAGGAAGTGATCGATGTGGCATGTGAATTCTAGCTGCTGAGTTTCAGGGTCCATATTCCTAATCATTTGCTGTATTGTATCTTTCTCATATGTTGATTTTGTAACAGCTCAGTGTGGTAGGTAGGTAGGGAATGTATATGTCACTGTTTATTATTTTGTAATGAAGAAACCAAGTATCCAGTGGATCAAGCAACTGCTCCTCTCAATCGATGAAACAAAAAGGCCAAACCTTCCTTTGAGGTCCCCAAAGATCACTAAGAATTCTTGACCCCCTATTTTCTGAGCATATAGGGAAGAATGGGGAGATATGCCTTAAGTGAATGTCTTATTTTAAAAATTAATCTAGATGAGCATTTTACTCTATAATGTTTGTTTGAATATAAAAAAATACTTAAAATTTCTTTGTGCTTAAGTATAATGGAAACTCCAAGAAGATGTGTCATGTTTTCCCAAGGAATTTTGTGTCTCCTGGTTTGAGAAGTTAGCCTTAAATATAACGATAGTGATGCCAAATCATAGAAACTCTTGGGCATTAGTAAGACTCTATGTAACTTAATGTCAGCATTGGGGACCTCTTTTTTATGCTATAAAGATGTCACCTAAATGGTGTGTATAACAGAAGGGCCAACATAAGCACATTATCCTGGCAGCTATCCTGGTGAAGAAAGACCTCTTTGACTGAACTCTTGAATCCATACATTGGTTGCTGAGAAAAAGGACTACCAGCACAAGTGGAATCATTGCCCAAGGCTTCACTCATGGTAAGGGAAGGAGCTCAGAAACTGGTGAGCACACTCTGCCATCATATCTGCTCCTGCCATCATCCTGGCTGTTTTAGTTGTGCCAGATAATTGTGTTCCTTTGAGTGCTGTATGCCTCCTCCCACTTGCCACCTTTGCACCTATTAGTCCCTTGCCTTGCAGTATCTTTGCCAACTTTGGAATCCAGCACATATTAATACAGACTTTTTAACTCCAAAACATTGAGTAAATTCGAATAATTCCTAGTGAAGAGCATGATGGTGGTGATATAATAAGTCAGTGTAACAAATGTTTATTGACTATTTGTTGTGTCAAACATTATATAGGGATCATTATAGACCTGGAGCCTATAAGCTTTAAATTCAGTTTAATAAATAACTATTCAGTATATGTTGAATCAGTGAGTTCATTGGGTGTTGGGTAAACAAACATTCACAAGATGTTTTCCCTTACTTGGAAAACCTTTCAGATTGTCAAGGGAACCCAGCATACCAACAGAACCCACATTAAAGTGAGAAGTGTTAATACCAGATAAAAGCATGGTAAGCTCTGTATGATTGGATAGCATCACAGACTTGATGGACATGAATTTGAGCAGTCTCCAGAAGATAGTAAAGAACAGGAAAGCCTGGCATGCTGTAGTTCATGGGGTCACAAAGAATCAGACACAATTTAGCAACTGTAAAACCACCACCACAACAAAAGCTCTGTATGGGGCAGAGTGGATGAAAGGCCTAAGAAAACTCTATCATAGGCAGATACAAGGACTGGACCACTGAAGAGAAAATACAAGTTTGCCATGCGAAAGTGATTGAAGAGGACATCCCAGAGAGAGAAAAGAGCATGAGCATCTTGCAGTTCGGTGCAGGACTCAGGAAAGGGTTTTGTCGGGAATTATACAAACAGTTGGAAAGGAGGTGGAAGAGAGCAACTCAAAACTTTTGATTTTGTGATCATACCTCCACGTCTGTGGTCAACAGGTGGTTACTGCTGCATCTTCAAGGTTAGACATTGGACCACAGTGGATGGAGTACAACTGCTATGAATAGTCATATCTATAGAGCTAACTTGTCCACTGTGCCTCTGTTCTTCATTTACTTTTGAGTTTTGCATTTTTAACTCTTATTGTCAGAACCTCCACTGTATGTACAACCATAGCCACAGATGATATTGCTGGTGTGCAGAGGACATGATATATTGTTTTTAGCTTTCTTTCTCCAACACAGGGTGAGAAGAACATAAAAAGAGGTGGAAATGGATGCTAAGACTCAATACATAATATCTCACTCACAGAATATATAAAATCTCTTTACACAAAGAAAGTGCCTTTTATGCATCAGGCATAAAGGACTGAGAATATTAAGATGAATAACTTGTGGACCCTGGGTTCAGGCTGTTCCCTTTGTAAGCATAGGAAAAGATGGTTTGAAAGACCATGGTGCTAAATGAGGATGGAAATTGAAAAGCTTTATTTACAGAAAATAATTCAAACAAAGGAACTAGTTTGGAGGTCACTAGTAGAATTTACCCTTCCATCACTAGTACACCAATTAAACCCCTCCTCTGTCTTCAAGAATCAGAGATCTAAACACATCCGTGGTCAGAGAAGCTCTAGGTCATAAAAAGCAAAAGTATTAGAAAGTGTAATCAAGGAGTACTTAATATAATTTAAACGGAACTCTCCAGCTACTTGCAGAGAAATGTTCTGTTTCATGCCAGGAAGCCTGTTTGGCAGATTATAATGTCACAAGTAGTGAGAAAACATAAGTCACCTTGAGAACCAATTGAATATAATCAATGATTAATGGCAAATTTGTGGTCCCTTTAATGACCAGAGCTAAATCAAATCAGATTGAACCATAAATTTGGATGCTCTCTGAAATTGGGTCATGTAAAAGTAAGCTTTATGAAGAAGAAAAATCAATTTTGTAATACTACTACAAGCAGAGTCATAACTCACAGCTTGGAGTTTTTTATTTGAGGAGTTTTGACTATCTGTTTTACATATTAGCATATATTTAATTGGAATGGCAAAGCTGTTTAAACGTAATCTCAAAGGGTTTTAGTCAACAGCCATACATTTTCTTTTCGTTGATTTTATTTCAGCCACATGCACTAAAATCAGCATGGATTCAATACTTAAGAGTAGAGATGCTTTAATTATCATTTTAATGAAAGAGATAAGGAAGTAGACTAGCTTAGTTTGCAGTACTCAGGCCTGCTTGAAATTAGTTGGATGGTTTCACGTCCTCCAGAAGTCTGATGACGTCTCTCATCAGGATGAACTGAGCAAAATTGTAATCATGTTTTGAAAAGTATGCGATTGATCTCAAGATTTATTACCTGTATTGGTAGTATCTTTGAGGCTATTGTGTCTATTTGTAGTTGAAATTTAGGAGTAAACAAAAATGGCCCTTTATTGTATCATCACCCAGTTCAGAAAGTGGGGATGCTAGATTTGGGGAAATAGGAATTTGTAGCAAATGCACCCCTCTGCTGCATGATTTGATTTCCCCCAGAATAGTTGTAGTACTCCTGGTCTCACTAACTCCCATGTACACCCTAAAATGTTCTTCTGTAGACTGCCACAGGCACAAATAGCAGAGAAAAGGGACAGATTACCTGTCTGTCCTCTTTTGGGTTTAGCACCAAGAATCAGAGGCTAAGAGAAGAGGCAACACAAGGATTAGGCCATCAAGAGAAAACTGGAGATGAAGAAGGGGGACCTTGGGTGGGTGAGGGCAGACATACCCAAGCTGCAGTCACTCTTCATCTGTCACTGTAGCAAATGATATAGAGAAAAGCTTACCCCCTTTCAGTCAATCAAAGGTGATACCAGTGACTGACATTTGATTGAAATCTTAAGGTTCTGGCCTTAGAACCACTATAATTAAAGCTCATTCCGTAGAGGGAGAATGGGATTGTAAGGCATCTTTGAAACAAAGAGGCAAAGATGGTTATGTTATAGAGAAAACAGTCTTCAGCTTTCCAAGCTAAATCATGGCATCCCTGCAGATGAGTTGCCATAGCATGAGATACCAGCATTCACCAAATTGCTCTCATCCCCCAAACTAGACTCGTTCTTGGCACTTTTCTTCTCCCCACACTCATCATCTGTCATTACCATCCTTTGGAGGCACCCGTCAACCTGTTTCACCAAAGCTGTCCTTCTGTGGCATTGTTATCACCCTCATCCTAGACAGTGGACTACTGTCACCATCAGTGGGACACTTCAGGGACTCTTCCCTCATCTCTCTTCTTGCACCGAAACCAAAACTTAAAGTAAATATCTGATAATGTTCCTTCTAGATGAAAACCCCTCCAAAGATTTCCAGTCTGCAGTTACATAAAACCAAATAATTCAGCATGCTTGTACGCTTCCCGTGACTTGTCCTGCTTACCTCTTCTAATGCCAGTTCCTATTTCTCTCCACCTCATATGGACTCCTTCCCATTCACTCACTGAGCGTGACCAGTATGTTTCCTACTCAGAGCCCTTGCACTTGTGTGTCCCTCTTCTTGAAATAGTCACTCCAATAATGTTATCATTCATGTCTCTGCTCAGAAGTGATCTCCCCAGAGAAGCCTTCCCTGATCTATTCAGTCCCCCACCCCACTACACTCAGAATTTTTTCCTTACTCTGCTTTTATTAAACCTTATGACACGAAAATAACTGATTTGACACTGTATCTTTTTTATTTAGCAATTTTGCTTATCACTCATAAACTCCTTGGGAATAAAGACTTCATCACTTAGAATAGTACATGTCATGCAGTAAAAAAAATAAATGTTTACGGAGTAATTTTGAATAAAGAAATGTATGAATTTTCACTTAAAATCAACTGACGAATGGATAAGAAAGCTGTGGTACATATACACAATGGAATATTAATCAGCATTAAAAAAATTCATTTGAATCAGTTCTACTCAGGTGGATGGAACTGGAGCCTATTATCCAGAGTGAAGTAAGCCAGAAGGAAAAACAACAATACAGTATACTGACTCATATATATGGAATTTAGAAGGATAGTAACGAGAACCCTGTATGCGAGACAGCAAAAGAAACGCAGATGTATAGAACAGACTCGTGGACTCTGTGGAAGAGGGCAAGGATGGGATGATATGGGAGAATGACATTGAAACATGTTAATTATTGTATGTGAAATCAATCACCAGCTCAGGATTGATGCTCGGGGCTGGTGCACCGAGATGTCCCAGGGGGAGGGAATCGGGAGGGAAGCGAGAGGGGGATTCTGGAGGGGGAGCATATGTAAACCCATGGCGGTTTCGTGTCATTGTATGGCAAAACCAACACAATAAAAAAATAAATAAATAAATAAATAAAAATAAAATCAATCCTGTTTCACTGTTGTATGTTAACTGCCAGGATTCTCATAGGCAGTCAAGTTTCAGAACCATGACTTAGATAATATAGCAAGAAGGGCAATGTATTACATAATCTACCAACATGATTTAATCATTCTGGTTGTTCCAGTTGTACTGAAGAGGCTCCTTTGTATTTTGACTTCACCATGGAGATTTACAATAGCTAGTTTATGTTCATGAAGAAATAGAACATTATCCACACATAAATATGCTTTAATCCACTTTGGTCTATTTTTAAAAATGAAATATTTTATATTTTCTAGAATTGTCTTTTATTTTCTTCCAACTCCAAATATAAGAGATTCTGTAATTCCAGGTCCAATATTGACTACAGTATTAAATCTTTCCCTCCTTTCTTCTTGGAGTAGTACCTTGAGTGTTCTTTCTGTTGTAGACAGCTTAAAATAGAGTTACACAGAAGATCACAGCAGCAATAAACTTGAAAAGGATTCTAACCGTGGCATAAAAGGAAAAGCACAGTTCAGAGGAAAATTGCCAGAACATAGAAGAGAATTTACTTTCTACAGAGAGATATTTTTGGACCTTTCTATGGCAGTGTTTGGGGGATCTGACTGCCTGGCAATATCCATCATGCCACAGAAAAGTTATCATTCTCAGAGATAGAAGACAAAGATACTTGCCTGAGGTGATTTTAAGATTCTAAACATCCTTGTTAGTTATTATTTTTTCTTAAAAATTATTTTCACTTTGTATTTAGGCAGTAAATACCAGAACAAACATTTCAATACAATGTTGGTGGGAGGAAAGGAATGCTAGAAATTAAACTAGAAGCCATAGATTTAAATGATTTGCTCTTCTACTTAAAGCTACATGAACTAAACTATTCAATATGGTGAACAGAGATGCTTGTTTTTCCCCATGTGCTTGCCCCTTCTTTCTGGGAACACAGCCCTGAGTAGCTTGTTCTGAATGGCCATATGACCACAGTTTTTGCTATATTAATTTTCTAGTGCTGGTGTAACACAGTACCACAGACTGGGTGGCTTAAGCAACAGAAATGTATTTTCCTCCAATTCTGAAGTCTAGAAGTTCAAGATCAACATGTTGTCAAGTTTTGTTTTTATAAAACCCCTCTCCTTGGCTTATAGAGAGTCATCTTTCCCCTTCCTTTGTCTTCAAGTTATCTTTCCTGAATGTGTCTCTCTGTCCAGATTTCCTCTTCCTGTAAGTTTATGAGTCATATCGGGTTAGGGTGCATCCTAATAACCTTGTAATTTAAAGCCACATTCTGGATGCTCTCAAAAAGTTTACAAACAATAAATACTGGAGAGGATGTGGAGAAAAAGGAACCCTCTTACGCTGTTAGTGGGAATGCAAACTAGTATAGCCACTATGCAGAACAGTGTGGAGATTCCTTAAAAAACTGGAAATAGACCTGCCATATGACCCAGCAATCCCACTGCTGGGCATACACACTGAGGTAACCAGAATTGAAAGAGACACATTTACCCCAGTGTTCATCGCAGCACTGTTTACAATAGCCAGGACATGAAAGCAACCTAGATGTCCATCAACAGACGAATGGATAAGAAAGCTGTGGTATATATACACAATGGAATATTACTCAGCCATTAAAAGAATGCATTTGAATCAGTTCTAATGAGGTGGATGGAGCCTATTATACAGAGCGAAGTAAGTCAGAAAGAAAAACACCAGTACAGTATACTAACGCATATATATGGAACTTAGAAAGATGGTTAATGATGACCCTATATGTGAGACAGCAAAAGAGACACAGATGTAAAGAACAGACTTTTGGACTCTGTGGGAGAAGACGAGGGTGGGATGAGTTGAGAGAATGGCATTGAAACATGTATATTATCATATGTGAAATAGATTGCCAGTCCAGGTTTGATGTGTGAGACAGGGTGCTCAGGGCTGGTGCACTGGGATGACCCTGAGGGATGGGATGGGGAGGGAGGTGGGAGGTTCAGGATGGGGAATACATGTACACCCATGGCTGATTCATGTGAATGCATGGCAAAAACCACCGCAATATTGTAAAGTAATTAACCTCCAATTATTTTATTAATAAATTATTTTATTTATTATTAAAATTAAAAAATCACATTCTGAGATACCGAGGTTAGGACTTCAGAGCATATGAATTTTGGGAGGGATGCAGTTCAGCCCATAATATTCACTAATGATGAGCAGAAGGAATTGTGTACAACTTTCATTTCACCCACATAAAAGATGCTTGCCCTAGACTTGCTTTCTCTTTTCCCTTAACTGCCTAGAAACAGTCATGTATAAGATCACCTTAAAGGCCCACTTGGATTGGGGACTTGGTTACAGGAATTGCCGAGATGTCTTTCTCAGGTAGACCTTTCATTCTCACTTTGGAATATGCTGGAAAGAGAAATAGCCTTGAATTATTTGACATCATCCTGCTGATGTCTGTTGTTATAGTAACTCATTGTTGACTCTAACATATTTAACTGTTTTGTTTAAGCCCAGCTTTTCTCTATCAAAATATGAGAATAAGGAACTTGCTCAGACTGTTGTGATGAGAGGTAAAGTCTATGTATGAAAGTACCCAACGTTGCAATGAAGCTAAAATTATATTAGGACTGATTTTCTGCATTCTACTTGGAAAAAATCCCCATTGTGTTTAATGGTTGTAAAATTGCTTTATAAGTTAAAAATCATCTTTCAGATTTCAGGATTTAATTTTATTAATCTATTCATCTCTAAACTCTGATTGAATTTAGCAACAGGTTTCAAGGTCTTTAAAAGCTGAATTTTTAGCATGTGTGGTTATTTTTCTTCTTCAGAGGGTTCATTGGCTTCATAAGATTCTCCAATGCATTTCTGATTAACAGTCCCTGAGTGGTGGATAAAATCCAGGGTATCTGAGGGATTGGCCCAAAGGTGGTAGTAGCGGATAATAATATAACCCTAGAGAACCAGAATAGAAGGACCAGTACTGGAAGGGGATGATAAGAGTTGAGGGAAAGCCTCACAAAATCATTAGGATCCTACAAACAGAGGTTAGGAAAGGAGGAAGGTGGAGTTGGAGGTATGGATAGATTCTGGGGAAACTGCTGTATCTTCCCATCTTTGTCTGAGGATTTACCTGTCCCAGTGACCCTCAGTCTAGCTGCCCCTCATTTGTGTGCTGGGTATCATCAAAAAGATGCTGTGAAAGGAATCTAGAGATTTTCTAGTTTAACACCCCCTTATGTAGACTGAGACCTATAGAACTGAGACCATGGGAAAACAGGGAAGAGTTGTAGCTAAGATCACACAATTAGTCAACATAACCTGGCTGGAGTCTGGCTCGTCTATGCTCGGTCCACCGTGCTACATGCATTTCAGCATCATTCCCAAAGGAATGAATAATCCACTGGGTCCCTCCAATAGGAGAACAACAGAAGGCCCTCTC
Source organism: Antilocapra americana (assembly GCA_007570785.1). NCBI lineage: Eukaryota > Metazoa > Chordata > Mammalia > Artiodactyla > Antilocapridae > Antilocapra > Antilocapra americana. The sequence continues at coordinate 972,964 of ML662438.1, forward strand.
ACTTTCTCCTCTTGTACATCCTTCTGTACTTCCTCCATCTTTATTTTCTGTTTTTACCAAAGTTAACATGTCTAGAATTTGAAGAGTCAACCAGTGCTTCCCAAGGTTGGTTATAAACCACAGGAGCTCCCTACCTTCCTTTACTCTATCCTTCATTCTGTAACAGAAACCACTTCCTCTTTTAGCTGATTATTTTGGTATCATTATTATTCAGTTTTCTCAGAACCAAACTACTTCTTTTTTCCCCAATTTTGGGCATCATCTGTTGACTTCCCTTTTGAAAGATGAGGTTTCAGCACCCTTTTTCTCCTCACTGCTTCTCACCGTATATTCACACTCTTCTTCTCCCCTGTCTTCCCAATACACTGGAATTTTTGTTATATCAATATGCTATAAAACGTGGCAATGAAGAGCATAGAATCTGGAGCCAAATGCCTATGTTCAAAATCCACCTTAGATCATTTATTAGCTGTGTGACCTTGGACAAGTGACCCAGTTCTGTGTGCTGGAGTTGCCTTTGCTATACAGTGGGGAAATATCAATGCTGGTACTCAGTTCACAAGTCTGATATGAGAATTAAGTGACTTAGCATAGGCAGTTTTTAAAATCATGACTTCACTTGAAAGTAATATGTAAATATTTCCTTCAGCACTGAGCCTTGTAACATATGATTACTTTTTTCCCTGCAGATTTTTTTCCCCTGTAGTTAATATTTGTCTTTTTTCATATGAGTAATTTAACCCCAGATCTTCAAAGTTGTCTACATCTTCCCTTAAGGTATTCAGATACATCTCGTAGGCTGTTGATTTCATCATCGTTAGACGTCTCCCTGGGACTTCTGGTACTACTCCAATATGGGCTGGTTGCTTTCCATGCCTATATCACAGCTGTCATATTGGGATCCTGTTTCACTTTTGTCCTGGGGATTCTTTTAGCTTCTGTCAGTTTGGACTCCTTGTTTCCTGTATGCTGTGTCTTTAAACTTTCTCTTTAGGAAGAGCACATATTAAAGAACCTTAGGAGCATTTCTGTCACGTGTGCTAAGTTGCTTCAGTCATGTCCAACTCTGTACGATGCTATGGACTGCAGCCTACCAGACTCCTCTGTCCATGATATTCTCCAGGCAAGAATACTGGAGTGGGTTGCCATTTCCTACTCCAGGGGATCTTCCTGACCCAGGAATCGAACCTGTGTCTCTTATGTCTACCTCATGGGAGGTTCTTTACCACTGGCACCACCTGGGAAGTCACTCATGTCATGAAATGTTTTAATTCTAATCTCATTCTTGATCAATAGTTTGGTTCTGTATTGAAAATAATTTCCATCCAGAATTTTGAAGACATTCCTTAGTTGCTTTCTAAGTGCTGCTTTTGAGAAATCAGTCTTCTGATTCTCATAGTTCTGTGTGTATGTGTGTGTGTGAGATCTACTTATTTTGTCCAGAATCTTACAGGCTTCTTTTTTCCCCCAGGTATTTTAAAATATGATAATGTGCTCGTGCTTTGGTGTAAGTTTCTTTTTTTAATCCATTGTTCTGGGAACTGATAGATGTTTTCAGTATATAAACTCAAATATTTCCTTCAGTTCTAAGAAATAATCTTTATGTATTTATGTACATATGTATGAATGTACTTGTTTTGATGATTTTATTGCCTCTGTTTTCTCTGTTCTCTCTTCCTGAAAATCCAGTTATTCAGGCATGGGAGCACTTAACTTGTCCTCTAATTTTCTAAATTTTTTGACTTGTTTTTTAGGAGCCTTTTGACTTTATAAATATTACTTATTCAAATCATCATATTTTAAATTTCCAAGTACTCTTTTGTACCCTGTTGCTCTTTGTTTCATTAAATTCTGTTCTTGGTTCCTGGTTACAGTATTATTTGTTCCTCATGGACAGATTGGGTTCCACAATGCCACATTTATCAAAGCCAAATTCATCACATTTCACTTGAAGGATGGAGGGCTGACTGTAAGCATTCCAGTAGCTGAGAGGATGGAATAGAAAAGGGATCCATCATCCAAACTGTGCACAACAAATCCATGTGGTCCTCCTGTTTTCATGGTGGTACCTTGAACTTCATTTTTACCTGGTATCTTCCACTCTAGGGATTTTTTTTTTTTTTTTTTGTCATCTCCAAAAAATAAAACTCCAGACTTTGCTGAGGTAGGGCAGAGAAGATACCTAGCAGCACAGATTGGGGAAAGAGATCCGATAGCTTCATAAATGGGAAGCTTTCTTTTTTTCATTCCATGTTTCATCCCCACATTCAGAGGTAATTGATAGTGCCAGTTCCTGGCCCTTTGGGCGTTTTATGATTGTCATCTTATTTCCTACCTATTTTTCTCATCTGTAGATGAGAAACACTTAGGTGTTAGTTTTTTCGTTCCTGTTGTTAGAGTGAAGTGTTAGGAGAAAGCAAAAGTGAGTATGAAACTACTTCCTTGGAATGGAAAACTGGGATCATCCTTTGTGAGTAAATTTACCTGTATAGAGGGGTCAGAATCATTTCTACCCCGATTTACCCAGAGGTCAGGCATTCACTCATTATGTGACTTAGTGAATGCTTTTTTAAAATCTTTTCTTTCCTTATATATAGTAGGGGATAATATCCATATATGAGGATATCTGAGAAGATCAAATGAGGTAGGGCATGCAAAGTTCTTAGCAGTGTCTGGTCCATATTAGTCACTCAGCAAACATTAACTTTTTCAAATCCATTAGAATGAGACCACAAAATAATTTTTAAAGGACAGAGGTTAGTTCTTCTTCCCTTTTTCTAATGATAACCTTAAGGACTTATTTCCTGTTGAGGGCGTTTGTAATTTCCTCAGTTCTGTCTCATCACAACAAAAATTTGAAGCATCGGACCAGTGTTACAACTCCATGTTACAGCTCAGTTTAATTTAGAAAGTAAACGAAAATACATCCTCGACGTGTGAGGGCATGCCAACCCAGACCCAAAAGACGTGAAGAGAAAGGAGGCCCCCAGCCCAGTTTTGGCTCATTTTTTTATATGTATTTTTTCCTCCCCCTGGGTCTGCCCTCTGTAAATTGGGCTAGCCAGGAGTGCTGTTTGTTTTGCTTGAGGTCCTCACTCCGGTCCTCAGACCTTCCTGTGTCCTATTTTCATGGGCTTTTCCCTTCTTTGTTTTTAATCACCGCCATTTTGAACTCCTTTTTCCTATTCTAACTACCTAACATTTCCCAAAGCTGCCAGAATTACTAAGTTTATAGTGTGCTTCCATATTCAATTCAGTGTCAGGACAACTTTTTTATTTGTACCTGTTTTGTACATATTAAGATTCTATTTGTAGTGCAGCAAGGCTAAGTAACGGCTCCCCAGGTGGCACTAGTGATAGAGAACCTGCCTGCCATTGCAGGAGATGAGGGTTCAGTCCCTGAGTCGGGAAGATCCCCCGGACAAGGGAATGGCTACCCACTCCAGTATTCTTGCCTGGAGGATCCCATGACTGGAGCCTGGCGGGCTACAGTCCACAGGGTCACACAGAGCCAGACTGAAACAACTTAGCATGCATGCATGCAAGGCTAAGTGAAATGCAGGCCTGACCTCAGAGACCTCATAATAGAAAGCTTGAAATGGAGAGTTTATTGGTTGGAACAGGCTTTTTCAAATTCCAAATGGGCTAATAAAGACTCTATTAGGAAAACATAGACTCCCTCCTGGGAAGCAAGAGGCTGTGAAGCAGGCTGTATTTACATGCTGTTGGAGAGTTGGTACATTTGTTTTGACTATCTCTAATTAAATTGTAAAGATTTTCTTCAGGTAAAAGATTCTATTTCCTTTCCTCTGTTTTACACATTCTGAGTAGTGGAGAGATTTTGAATATCCCTGTTTCCCGTTGTCATGTTAGTCACTCAGTCGTGTCTGACTCATTGTGTGACCTCGTGGACTGTAGCCCTCCCGGCTCCTCTGTCCATGGGATTCTCCAGGCAGGAATACTGGAATGGGTTGCCATGTTTCCTCCAGGGGAAGCCTCGGAGTCCCCAGTGAATACACTCATGTGAGCATGACAGCAGAGAAGATCTTTGTGAGTCCGTGGACCAACTGACCAGGTAAGAATCGGGTCCTCCCTGCTAGGCCCTGAGTACGTTTTATTGACAGACTTGAATTTTTGACACCAGAAATCATGTTCACACATGTTTATACGTAAGAGCATTAACTTCTGTTTAATTGCAACAGTATAATAGGTAAGCGGCACACTCAGGGTTTTCCAAGCTGAATCTGGTAGGTTGGCTTATTGGGCTTGACGTCCCCTCTTTCCATCGTGTAATAGCTGTATTGTGCATCCATGTGCCTGCCTAGGCCTCATGGTGGGTGGCATGTATGTCCCTAAACTTTGTTTGGGCTTGGCTACAGGAATATTAGTGGATATAGAAAATTCCATGTATGGAGGAGCCTCGTAGGCTACAGTCCATGGGGTCGCTGAGAGTCGGACACGACTGAGCGACTTCACTTTTACTTCGTATGATATAGTCAGGATCTGGAAATCTGCTACATAGTTGGCTTAATCTCCTGGGTTTCTGCTATTCCCATGAGGAGGAGATATTGTAGGAAGCTCTCCTTTTATCCTGGGCTTAGTCACTCTGGTTGACATGCAGACTCCCAGACTGACATGAAAGCAGCTCAGCTGACTTGCGGATGCATAAGTGAGAAATAGATGTTTGTTATTATAAATTATTGAGTTTTGTGTTATTGTAAGTTCTATGATACGCCGTTATTGAAAACATTTCAGGCTAAGGCTAATGAACTTCTCTAATAACATGTATTTTCTGTTGCTAGCATGGCTGATGATGTGAATTTATCCCTCAAGAGGTCTCTGTGTTACATGCGATCAAAGTACTGTGGCTTTCCCCACATTGTTTTTGAATGATGACCATATTGAATGCCTTTCTTCTTAGTATCTTCTTTCTCTACTGATCTCTAAGTTCTATGAAGTTAACAATTATCTCTGGTTTATTTCTTATTATACCCCAGTGACTGTCATGATTCCTAACACACAGAAAGTACTCACTTAATATTAATTAAATGAATGAGTAAATAAAAATGTAGGAAAGCTATGTATTCCCCCATCAGAAAAATGAACATAAAAATGTACATGAAAACTGGCCTGGAATATGTAAGGGTACATAAGATTTTATGAGCAACTCCTAGGCTGAAACTTCAGAACTCATGATCAAGATAATGTAAAAGCATTTCAGACAGCAGAGGCTGAAAAGGCCCTACACTTTGCTCTGGTATTTTAGGAATGGATGTCTATACACATTGGTAAGACTCAGGAATTTTCCAAGGGACAGGTGATTTGGCCAGATGAGTCACTTTTCTGGTCATGCTGTGTATCCTTCTGTGTGTTATTTCATCTTTCATTCATTAAGTAAGCTAAGGGATAGAACAGGAATAAAAGGCAAAGGACTCAAAGGTCACTTTTCTAGGACATAGAAGAAGGGATAAAATATGACCGGAAAAAGTTACAGTATCTACCAGCGGTCAGCCATGTAGATGATGTAATGCATTCTATATGGTGAGTGTGAAGCTGAGGGCCAGAAACAGAAGGGAAAAGAGTAACAGGCAGGTCATTCTTTGAGGGTATTTGTGTCTGTACAGAAAATGGTAGAATGCCCTCTTGGAAGCAGGCTCTTCCCGGTCACATTGGGAGTACAGAGGCAGCCCAGCAGACTGCCTGGGATTTATGCTAGGACCATTTGTGAGAATTAAATCCATTTAAACTTGGATGGAGGCAATTTCATATGTGGCTGGCCCCATGGTAATGGAAAGATAATTTTAAGCGTGGGTGGGATGGGGTTGGGGGTGGGACTTCACAGGGAAGATGAGTGAGCTGCAGGCCAATGAGTGCTTTCTTTCGGAAGTCATCTTTTAATTACGCAATTTGTGGTGAGTCATTTGCTTTTTTGTTTTACAAGTCTCAGAATGAGCTGGCTGGTGGTTTGATTTTGATTTCTATGGTTGGGAGTCTTATGATTTCTCCACTTTTAGGTCCTTCATTGTTGCTCTCTGGGTGACTTGTGTGAAGTGAACAAAAGAACTAGGGCAGAGGTAAAATAGATGCACACACTGAAACAGGAAGATATAGTCTGTTCCTCCTGGTGTGATTTTAGACAAGATACTTGTTTTCTCCAGGCAATGCCTTTCGCATCCCTTGAGATTATAGCCCTCATTACTTATATACTTTTTGTTCCGGTTGAGATGATTCTTGACACCATGGGTCCATGGGAACCCAGCCATTTGTTGAATGGCAGTGACTGAGATGTTCAAGCTCATTTATAATTTTAAACTCTTGCAAGCCAAAAAAAAAAAAAAACCTTTTCCTTTTATCTCGAACAACGAGTGAGAAAATTTATGGAATTGGCTGGTATTCCAGCAGTCTGTAGGCTTCAGTTTGTATTTCATTATGAACAATGGAGTAAAAGTGATATTGAAAACAGTCCTTAATACTGGACCCAAGCTCCCAACTCCACAAGCTTACCAAAATTTTGTTAAGTTTGTAAAATATTTGTACTTATCACTGGAAAAATTCCACAAATATTTTATATAATAACATCTCATTTAAATTCAGTGCTTGACCTTAGCAGGAGGAAAAATTATAAATTTTCCATCAATCAGTTTTCCAGATACTAAGGAATATATTGTAATACTAACTAGAAAAAAAACAAGGCAATCTTTTAAAACTGCTTCAGATGCATTTTTGCCTTATTGGACAGACTGTTGAATACAAGTTATTCTTTCCTTAGCAACCCATCATTATTCTTATGTTCATAATTATCATAATGGACTGTAAAAGAGCATGGTTTTCTTCTACCTGTATTGCTGATTAGCTCTCATGTTTTTCTTCCTATGTAAACTTTTGTAGCTAGTTTCCTATATTTAGGAAAGGTCAGATGAACAAGTTGTTAGAATGGTATGTAAATTAAGAATTAATAGGGTATGAATTGATTTATAATAGGAAATTTGGATGCTTCTCATTATCTGTAAGAACTTTGCTATTTACTTTTTGATTTTCCAAAGTCATGTTCTTGGTAGGTTAAGTTTGTATTATGTATGCATGTGTATATATTCCAATGTATATATGTACATACAAGAGTGTGTCTGCTTATGTGTGTGCCTGTGTATTGGGATCCAACATGGCATATGGTCATTTTATTAACATACAGACCTTGACCAAACTCTGATAGTACTCCATTATAACAGTGTGACCTTGGGCAAGTTTCTTGTTCTCAGCCTCACTTTCCTCAGTGTTTAAATGGGAATAGGGATATTTATAGCACATAGGACAATATTGGAGACGTGGCATTGTAAAAATATTAATTCCTTTTTTGCTCTTCTTTATAAGAATAGATGGTCTAGTCTTCTCATCGTGTATCTATTGTCAAAGTCAGTGTTACTAAAAATATTGAACTTGTTTGCTAGTATAATTAAAAGTGGCATAGTGAGTTCTTTAATTCAGTAATTTCCTGCCAGTTTGTTTGGAAAACTTTGTCCAAGAGTTGTAAATAAATGGTTTATGCCTCCTTTTTTCTCCCATAATTGACAATGATTCTCTCTTCCACTGAACCTCAAAGTCTTTCTCAACACAATGCCTGCTTATACAACCAATCCACCAGAATTGGCACATAGAATGAAACCTAAATCCTTGATTTAGTCACTAGATTGATGATTTCCAAAGGCATAATAATTTTCACTGGTAAAAAAAAAAAGCAGGTGAATTGAAAAGTAGACAGAAGAACTTCCCCTAATTGTTAGTGGGTAGTGACTAGAGAAAACTCAGGACCTGTTTTGGAAGAGAAATACTTAACAGCAGAGAGAGGACATGAAGGTCTGAACATTTCTCATTACTCCAGTCAGCATCTTCAGTCACAGTGCCCAGAAAATAAGCTTGCTCAGCCCTGGCGCTTGTAGCAAGTCCATCAACTGTTCTTATCAGCCCTTCATCTGAAAGGTAGTCCTGTTTTCACATTCATCTCACAACTTAGATGTCTTTTGGTTTTTTGGGGGGTTCTGTTATTTCAGAGATAGTAGTTTTCATCTTTCAATCCAATCTGGTGAGCATGTATTAAACACCTACTATGTGTCAATTCATTCTGTATTCTTGAGGCTATCTCAGCACTGGGGGTGCTAAAATGCAGGTGGAGATATGTACCTGCTGACACACTGACCATGTCCACTTTGATATTTCCATGAGAGAGGAAGAGCAGTCATCCTTCCCAGAATTTATTGTCTTGTCTTTTTACTCTGTTCCTACTATCAAACTAATTACTGCTACAAATATTGAACTTATTTGCTATTATAATTTAAAATAATGAAGTGATTGTTTTCTGCCAGTTTATTTGTTTGCACCGCTTAGTCCAAGAATAAAATACAAAGTGTATATGCCACCTTTTTTTTTCTCTTTTTTGAGTTAATAGCCATCTAGATGGTTGACTTCCTAATGAGAGTGAATGGAAAAGGCTAACTCTTATATGTTACAAAATGTTTACTGACTTAAACCATCTTTGTGAGCACTGCCCCCTTTAAAGCAAGTGTCAGTCAGCTCCAGAACCTAAGCAGACTCTCTTGGATCTACAGTGTACCCTTGCAGAAATGAGTTCTATAGCTCCTTCTTTTGGACTGATCTTAGAATTTATTTGGAAAGCTTGTTCTTTCCAGGGAGTGAGCTAAGCGCTGGGATACAGAGGAAAACGAGATCTCTGACTGCCTGAGCCGCTCACAGACCAGGGAGGGTCCCGACATGTAAATGAGTAATTAGCCTAAAATGGAAGCACCAGGAAGCCATGGTTTCTGAATTGACACTGGATGGATGATCTGACGCTCTGGGAGAAGGGTATTCCAGGGGAAGGGATTTCAGAAGGAGACAGCAAGTCAGTAAGCATCAAGAGCAATTTATAAAGTAACAGGGACATGAATTATCTGCTGTGCTAGTACTTGTGGGGTCAGTGGAGGGAAGATGGAGGAAGGAGTCAAAATGGAATTGGAACTGAAGTTTAAGTTATGAGGCGTGTTGAAGTTCATGTCAGAGCATTTTCATTTTAACTGTAGGTAAGGAAGCCACTCCAAAAATCAGTCTGGGAATAACATGATATTAATGGTCAATATTTGAGCATATCTGTATCACTTCAGCTAAATGATGTTAAGCTGCTTCTTCTGTCATCCCCATTTTACAGGTTATACAACTAAATCTTAATTTAGAAAGATTCAGTTCAGTTCAGCCACTCAGTTGTGTCTGACTCTTTTGTGACTCCATGGACTGCAGCATTCCAGGCTTCCCTGTCCTTCACCAACTCCTGGAGCTTACTCAAACTCATGTCCATTGGGTCAGTGATGCCATTCAACCATCTCATCCTCTGCTGTCCCCTTCTCCTCCTGCCTTCAATCTTTCCCAGCATCAGGATCTTTCCCAATGAATCAGTTCTCTGCATCAGTTGGCCAAAGTATTTGAGATTCAGCATCAGTCCTTCAAATTAATACAGGGTGACTTGTTGGATCTCCTTGCTAGTCCAAGGAACTCTCGAGAGTCTTCTCCAACACCACAGTTCAAAAGCATTAATTCTTTGGTCCTCAGCTTACTTTATGATCCAATTCTCACATCGATACATGACTATTGGAAAAACCATAGATTTGACTATATGGACCTTTGTTAGTAAAGTAATGTCTCTGTTTTTTAATATGCTATCTAGGTTTGCCATAGTTTTTCTTCCAAGGAGCAAGCATCTTAAAAAGTGAAAGTCGCTCAGTTGTGCCCAACTCTTTTCAACCCCATGGACTATATAGTCTGTGGAATTCTCTAGGCCAGAATATTGGAGTGGGTAGCCTTTCCCTTCTCCAGGGGATCTTTCCAACCCAGGGATCGAACCCAGGTCTCCTGCACTGCAGGTGGATTCTTTACCAGCTGAGCCATAAGGGAAGCCCAAGAATACTGGAGTGGGTATCCTATCCCTTCTCCAGGGGATCCTCCCCACCCAGGAATCTAACCGGGGTCTCCTGCATTGCAGGTGGATTCTTTACCAACTGAGCTATCGATTAGGTAATTGTTCTAGGTTATAAAACTAGTGAATGTCATATCCAGGATATGAAAAATTTTGTTTGGGGGCTCTGAACCTATAAAATGGGAGAAGACTAGAAACAAGATATTTTAAATGGAAATTTTGTTTAGTCGCTAAGTCATGTCTGACTCTTTGCAACACCATGGATTGCAACATGCCAAGCTCCTCTGTCCTTGACTATCTCCCAGAGTGTGTTCAAATTCATGGCCATTGAGTCGGCGATGCCGTTCAACCATCTCATCTTCTGCGCACCCTTCTCCTTCTCCCTTCAGTCTTTTTCAGTATCAGGATCTTTTCCAGTGAGTCATCCGTTTGCATCAGGTGGCTGAAATATTGGTGCTACAGTATCAGTCCTTCCAGTGAATATTCAGCGTTGATTTCCTTTAAGTTTGCCTGGTTTGATCTCCTTGGAGTCCAGGGGGCTCTCAAGAGTCTTCTCCAGCACTGACTGCTGTAGAGTATTTCAAGCAGAAGATGAAGACACCTTCCACCAGTGCAGTGGAAATGTGATGCGGTAAAGGCTCTGGTGTGGTATGTTTCAAGGGTGGATACTCCTCTGCCATTCTAGAGGGCCTAAGGAATCATATTCCCATTATTGTAAATCCACTCCTGTTTAAACTTTAAAGCCCTATTACCAACTTTTACCATCTTTTTCGCTATTTGGAAATAGAACATTCAAGGATAAGAATTCATTAAAGAAAGTAAAAAATATTAGAGTTAAATTCTAATGCAGAGTACCAAAATGTTCCGAGAAATCTCAGTGTCACTGAAGTGATCTAGTCTGTTAAGTACAATAATTTTCTCAGTTTTTTCATTCAGTAGTTACTTACTGAGAACCCACTTGGTTTCAAGCCCTGTGCAAGGTTATGGGGATGTAGTTATGGGATGTAATTTAGCAGAGACCAAATGGAGACTTATGCCTCAGGATGTAAGTTCTCCACATTCCTTGGAAAAATAATAGTAAAGTAGCAGTTCTTACTGAAGTGTGTAAGTGTGATGTTTTTGTTAAAATATTAAAAAAAAATCATTCTCAAAGTACCTTCATTCACAACTCATATGTCAGGCAATGTTATTACTGAAAGAAAGGTCCCCATGATGTATTTTGCACATTCATCAAAGAACAGATTGTAGCAAAAGACTCTGTTTCTGTGACAATAGCTTTGATTAGCACCTATCAAAATAGAACCATCATTTGCTCACTTAAGCATTTGTTAAATAACCCAATCTGCTACTGAATTAGAAGCCAGATGCCTCCATCTCCACACGTGCTGAGAGGGCAGTTGACACCTCCCCTTCACGCCCCCAGTCATTTATGGCCTTGCCTACAGGATGTCACAGTCTTGTTCCAGCTCTAGGTTCTAAGATTCTATACAGCTCAGTGTTTTGTGTTTTCCTGAAATGGCCTGTGGTCTTTCAACTGTGTTGTTCCATGAATCAAGTCAAAGATCCTGTAATGGTACCTACCAGATTGGTACCCATGAGGAGTGATGCCATACTCTGGTAAGCCTTCATCACCCAAGCTAACTGCTATGTCATCTGCAAAACAGAGTGAAAATTCTGATCAGCAGGTCATACAGATGGAAAGGACTGACATCACAGAATCTTGTATAAGGGGTGCTCAGTCTGTGACTAGTTGCATGGCTAGAACTTGATATTCATTTTTAGAAGAGCCTTCATTATCAGGATCAGGTTTATTATACTTGGCTTGGATCTGCTTGTAATTTTCGTTCTGATTTTGCTCTCGAAGCCAGAGTTAAGTTCATCAGAGCCCGCTCCCATCTCTGTCAGGTCTTCTTTTTCCTCAGTTAAGCAGCTAGAGTTCCTGCTGTTCTTCAAGTGACACGAGGTCCAGAGCCCCTCATTATCCTGAATACTTTCTTCTTTATGAGCTCTAATACTTCATTGTTCCTCATTAAAATGTGGTACCAGGAACTGAATTTAGCACAGCATCCTGAAGGAAATCTGACCTGTAAAAATTATAGGGCAACATCGATTGCTTACTGTTCTGTTTCTGAAACCGAAACTCCCCATTGTTTTGATCTGACAGCCGCACTGACAGCTTTTCAGTAGAACACTTGCTTCAGGGCCTTTGCGCTTGCCGTCCCCTCTGTCAGCAGAGCTCTTTCCTCAGATAACTCGTGTGGTTCTCTCCTCACTTCACTCTGTTCAGTTATCTCCACCTCAGCCACCGCAGTGGAAGCAAGGTTCCCCTTTCACTCTCTTGCCCCTAACATGGCTTTATTTTTTTCATCTAGTTATCGTAGCCTGATACATAATTATTTTATGTATGAACTGTCTGTCTCCTTCACAAAATGTATGCTTTGCATCAGAGAACTGGTTTGTTCTCTGTGGCATCCTTTAGTACATGAAATACAGAAAGTACTCAGCTAATATTTGTTGACTAAATGAAAACTGGGCATATGATCAACTACACTTTCTAGAACCTTGTCTCATGAAATGCTGTCAGATTAAATTTTTATTCATTTTTCACTTGGCAAGTAACTTGCTTTTCTAATTAAGAAATAGTTCATATTTATTACATATATTTAGAGAATATAGATCAGCAAAATAAAATCTACTCAAATTCTCTAGTATCCACACAGCATTTTAATATATAATTTTATAGACTTTTCAGTCATATACATATATTACTAAAATCAGATAGTTGTTTAGATATTTTAACCGGAATTATTTTTACTGTGTATTTTGCATTATCAGAAATATTTTTATTAACGAAATGTGTACAATATTTTACTCTGGAGGTATATAATAATTTAACACAATTTACTTAACCAGTCATCAATTATTAGAGATGTAGATTATTTTCAATTTATTGTAAAGTTAATAGTACCACATAAACAGTGTTGTAGCTCAATTTATGGGACATTCATGATTATTCCTGAAACAAGAAGAACTTTTGACATCAAAGAGTGTAAAATATACAGTGTTGCTGTTCAGTTATTGGAAATAGAAACATTTAAAATTTCAATACCTAGAAATCCTTTATTTAGAGGTAGGCAAAAGGCATTCATATTACACATGAACCACATACCACTCATATAGTCAAAGTATAACTTACAAGGTGTTTCTGAACAATGATTTAATTGTACATGCCAAGCAAGGAAAACAACAATAAGTTATCAGTTCTTTCTTTACCTGTCAAATGTTTAGTTTTTTTCCCTTGGCATGAAGGAAAAATTAAAACCATTTTTAGAAAGTTTTGCTTCTTTTATCCTGTTGAAATCATTGATTTATTTTGAATCCAGAATCTGTATGCAAGTTAGGAGCTACTACTCTTAATTTTGCACAGTTGATATATAAATCTGTGTCTTCATTTACAATAAATCATAAAGCTTTGAGCACGATAGACAAAACCAAAATAATGTGAACCATTAGATGTATTGTTAAAGGTTTCATTGATTTTTATTTTGAGTTAATGAAGATTGATGGGAAGAAATGAAGTGACTTTTAGCAGAAAACTGCAAAAAAAAATAAAATGAAGAGTGTGTAGAGGAATTTACAACAAAGTGAAGTGTTCAGTTCAGTTGCTCAGTCGTGTCTGACTCTTTGGGACTCCACGAACTGCAGCATGCCAGGCCTTCCTGTCCATCACCAACGCCTGGAGTCTACCCAAACCTATGTCCATTGAGTTGGTGGTGAGATCCAACCATCTCATCCTCTGTTGTCCCCTTCTCCTCCTGCCCTCGAACTTTCCGAGCATCAGCGTCTTTTCAAATGAGTCAACTCTTCACATGAGGTGGCCAGAGTATTGGAGTTTCAGCTTCAACATCTGTCCTTCCAATGAACACCCAGGACTGATTTCCTTTAGGATGGACTGGTTGGATCTCCTTGCAGTCCAAGGGACTCTCAAGAGTCTTCTCCAACACCACACTTCAAAAGCATCAATTCTTCAGCACTCAGCTTTCTTTATAGTCCAACTCTCACTGGAAAAACCATAGCCTTGACTAGATGGACCTTGTTGACAAAGTAATGTCTCTGCTTTTTAATATACTGCTTCGGTTGGTCATAAGTTTCCTTCCAAGGAGTAAGTGTCTTTTAGTTTCATGGCTGCAATTACCATCTGCAGTGATTTTGAGCCCAGAAAAATAAAGCCAGCCAATGTTTCCACTGTTTCACCATCTATCTGCCATAAGGGTGGTGTCATCTGTGAATCTGAGGTTATTGATATTTCTCCCGGCAGTCTTGATTCCAGCTTGAGCTTCCTCCAACCCAGCGTTTCTCATGATGTATTCTGCATAAAAGTTAAATAAGCAGGGTAACAATATACAGCTTTGATATACTCCTTTTCCTATTTGGAACCAGTCTGTTGTTCCATGTCCAGTTCTAACTGTTGCTTTCTGAAGTGCATACAGGTTTCCCAAGAGGCAGGTCAAGTGGTCTGATATTCCCATCTCTTGAAGAATTTTCCACAGTTTATTGTGAGCCACACCATCAAAGGCTTTGGCATAGTCAATAAAGCAGAAATAGATGTTTTTCTGGAACTCTCTTGATTTTTCAATGATCCAGTGGGTGTTGGCAATTTGATCTCTGGTTTCTCTGACTTTTCTAAAACCAGCTTGAACATCTGGAAGTTCATGGCTCATGTATTGCTGAAGCCGGACTTGGAGAATTTCAAGCATTATTTTACTAGCGTGTGAGATGAGTGCAGTTGTGTGATAGTTTGAGCATTCTTCGCATTGCCTTACTTTGGGATTGGAATGAAAACTGACCTTTTCCAGTCCTGTGGCCACTGCTGAGTTTTCCAAACTTGCTGGCATATTGAGTGCAGCACTTTCACAGCATCATCTTTCAGTATTTGAAACAGCTCAACAGGTATTCCATCACTTTAACTAGCTTTGTTCATAGTGATGCTTCCTAAGGCCCACTTGAATTCACATTCCAGGATGTCTGGCTTTAGGTGAGTGATCACACCACTGTGATTATCTGGGTCGTGAACATCTTTTTTGTACAGTTCTTCTGTGTATTCTTGCCACCTCTTAATATCTTCTGCTTCTGTTAGGTCCATACCATTTCTGTCCTTTATCAAGCCCATCTTTGCATGAAATGTTCCCTTGGTATCTCTAATTTTCTTGAAGAGATCTCTAGTCTTTCCCATTCTATTGCTTTCCTCCATTTCTTTGCGTTGATTGCTTAGGAAGGCTTTGTTATCCCTCCCCGATGTTCTTTGGAATGCTGCATTCAAATGGGTATATCCTTCTTTTTCTCCTTTGCTTTTTGCTTCCCAACTTTTCACAGCTCTTTGTAAGGCCTCCTCAGACAACCCTTTGGATTTTTTGCATTTCTTTTTCTTGGGGATGGTCTTGATTCTGGTCTCCTGTACAATGTCATGGCACTCTGTCTATCAGATCTAATCCCTTGAATCTATTTCTCACTTCCACTGTATAGTTATAAGGGATTTGATTTAGGTCATACCTGAAGGTCTAGTGGTTTTCCCCACTTTCTTCAATTTAAATCTGAATTTGGCAATAAGGAGTTGATGATCTGAGCCACAGTCAGCTCCCAGTCTTGTTTTTGCTGACAGTATAGAGCTTTTCCACCTTTGGAAGCAAAGAATATAATCAGTCTGATTTGGATATCAACCAACTGATGATATCCATGTGTAGTCTTTTCTCGTGTTATTGGAAGAGGGTGTTTGCTATGACCAGTTCTCTTGGCAGAACTCTATTAGCCTTTGCCCTGCTTCATTCTGTACGGCAAGACCAAATTTGCATGTTACTCCAAGTGTTTCTTGACTTCCTACTTTTGCATTCCAGTCCCCTATAATGAAAAGGACATCTTTTTTGAGTGTTAGTTCTAGAATGGCTTGTAGGTCTTCTTAGAACTGTTCAACTTCTTCACTGTTACAAGTCAGGGCATAGACTTGGATTACTGTGATATTGAATGGTTTGCCTTGTAAATGAACAGAGATCATTCTGTCATTTTTGAGACTGCATCCAAGTACTCTTTGTACTCTTTTGTCGACCAAGATGGCTACTCCATTTCTTCTAAGGAATTTCCGCCCACAGTAGTAGATATAATGGTCATTGAAGTTAAATTCACCCATTCCAGTCTGTCTTAGTTCACTGATTTTTAGAATGTTGATGTTCACTCTTGTCATCTCCTTTTGATCACTTCTAATTTGCCTTGATTCATGGACCTAACATTCCAGGTTCCTATGCAATATTGCTTTTTATAGCATTGAACCCTGCTTCCATCACCAGTGCCATTTACAGCTGGGTGTTGTTTTTGCTTTGACTCCATCCCTTCTTTCTTTCTGGAGTTATTTCTCCACTGATCTCCAGTAGCATATTGGGCACCTACTGACCTGGGGAGTTCATCTTTCAGTGTCCTATCTTTTTGCCTTTACATACTGTTCATGGGTTTCTCAAGGCAAGAATACTGAAGTGGTTTGCTGTTCCCTTCTCCAGTGGACCACATTCTGTCAGACGTCTCTGCCATGACCTGTCTGTCTTGGGTGGCCCCACATGGCATGGCTTAGTTTCATTGAGCTAGACAAGGCTGTGGTCCATGTGATCAGATTGGTTAGTTGTCTGTGATTGTAGTTTCAGTCTGTCTGCCCTCTGATCCCCTCTCTCCATGCCTACTGTCTTACTTGAATTTCTCTTACCTTGGACGTGGGGTCTCTTTTCATGGCTGCTTCAGCAAAGCGCTGCCGCTGCTCCTTGCCTCTGAGGCAGGGTAGCTCCCCTAGGCCACTGCCTCTGCCCTAGGGCACGGGGTAGCTCCTCTTGGTGGTGCTCGTGTGACCTATTCTAATGATGAGTAGTTCCATGTATGGCTCAGTGTTCAAGCCCCTTCCTGATATTTCTAAAACATGCCTTTGCCTGCTGAAGGGAGGATTTCTGTAAGGCAAATACTGATCCATATCTCCACTGAGGATAGAAGATGACACTGTAAATTCAACATTTTGATAAGAAAGTACTCCTTAAGAGCACAGAAATTCGAATATTGGGATATTCTACTAGTGAAGACTATATAATTCTTAAATTACCTTTAATTAAATTGATTTATTGTAACAGAACCTATATATAACTATCTTGACAGTGGGCAACATTGGCTAAAAATATATTCAGTATAAACAAATACAGGATTCCACAGTGGGTGAAAGAGAACCAGAAGTTCTATAAATAAAGTTTCTGAAAAGTAGTGTATTTGGAAAAGCCAAGGAGATAGTTGTTAATAAACACATTTTTATTTTCCAATACTGATGCAAAAACATACCAGTAATATTCCCAGAAAGGTATGTGTATAGAATAAAAAAAAAATTATTCCTTTCCTCTCTGCTGGGATTTAGTTAAGGGATGTGTGAGTTTAACTAGATCACACAGTCATTGTTAATCAGGAGTTTATGAGACTGGAGGATTGCTGGTCTACTGCGAGGAGATAGAAATGTAATTTATCAGGTCCTCTGGGATGCAGAATTATTGCTTTAAAGTTGTCTCAGTCATATGCCTGCAATTGTGACTATTTCTGCAGTAAGCAGAGCCTTCACTTCCTCATCCTTATCTCTCTCCTGGGCGTCATAAGGATAATTAAAATGTGCTCATTATTTTCTATTAGCCCTGGAAAAATCCTATGTGGGAGTCATGTCAGTTAATATTTATTATTCCCATTTTACAGTTGAGGAAATGGAGGATGAGGTGAGATAAAAAATTCTAGCTCATGGCTTTCCTTCCTACAGCATTCTATAGACAGATTCAGGGTCACCATCATCCCACTCTTTCCACATGGTTGGCCTTCTAAGGGATGAAAGTGGACGTTCAGATTCCGTGATCAAGAGATCATGGAATAAACAAATTGAAAAACAGAGAAACAAGATCAACGGTAGGAAATTTTATAAGACTTGAATATAGGTGGTCTGAGAGCCAGTTGTATTTCCATATTTGATACCTTCTTTTGATCTGGACAGTGTTTTGAAGCATTATTTGGTAGATACTTGGTTGCAACATAGGCAGATTAACACCTATGGGGTAATACTTACCCTTTGCTTTTGTGCCTTGTGTTGCTTATGTGGCTATTGGATGTTGTGACTCTGAATCTGAATTTAAGTTAAGGAATTCCGTAAAATTGCATTTTAGAAAGTGGATCAAGAAGAAGATCCTTTCAGAAGAAGTATCCTTTCAGATAGGCTTATTTTTGTGATAGTTGGTCAGATGATCTGTAAGTAACTGAATGGAGCGGAAACCAGCTCCTGAGTAAGGAAGCCTGGATGTGCACAGTGATGCTGAAACCTCCTCCTGAGCCTGCGCAGAGCAGTGGCTGTGCTCAAGCGAGGTCAGCAGGGTGTTGGGTGCTCCCACTTCCCTCGAGACATCAGAGCTGTTGTTGCAACACGATATGTTCTCTGAAAACTGGCTCTGGGAGGAAAAACTGTCGTCCTGATTATGTCACAGAAACTGGGGACTGTGCTGATGACCAAGGCTGATAATGAACACTTGGTAACATTCAGTGATGGACTGGATTTGATCACATTTTCATCTCAGCTTTGGTTATTCTTTGGTTACTTGGCATGACCCTTCACCTAATTCTAGGAAATACAGGGAATAAATGTATCCCTTTTGGCTAAGGGAAAAAGAAAGCCACCTGCATTTCTAGACTGTTTCAACATGTTGTAGAGCAGTTTCATAGATATTTTGCAAAAATAGTAATTGGTTTCACTACAATCAACCAAATTTGTATTGATCTACAGACGTCCTCTTCTAAGTCATGGATATCTTCCACCCCTCCTAATCACTTTATTTCCCTTATAGTTCTTCAAAATATGCAGCTTAGACCAGTTAGGTCATAATAAATATACTTTGACTTTCCCTAAACTTAGATTCCCATAGTGATCTGAGAAATTAGAAAACTGACAGGAGAAGCTGGTAGGAAGAAATTATTCTACTCCCAGTGATGACTGGTAAGAATTAGCCCTTATGTAGATCTTACTGTGTACCCCAGTATATATATATATATATATATACACACATATATATACACAATGAAATATTACTTAGCCATTAAAAAGAATGAAATAATTCCATTTGCAGTGGCATGGGTGTTATCATACTGAGTGTAGTAAGTTTGAGAAGAAAAATAGCATATACTATCACTTGTATGTGGAATCTAAAAAAAAAATTGATACAAATGAACCTACAGAAACAGAGTCATGGACTTGGAGAATGAATTTATAGTTGCCAGGCAGGAAAGGTGGCAGGGGAGGGGGGATAGATTGGGAGTTTGGGATTGGCATCTACACACTTCTGTATTTAAAATAAAATGCCTTGGCATGAAAAGAAAAGAAAAAAAAACGTGGTGGTTTACATACATTGATTCCTCAGTCCTCTGAACAGTTCCATCCCTAGTTTATTACTGTTGTCCCTGTTTTATAGAAAGCTGAAGCACAGAGATGAGGTGAGGTAGCCAAGACAGTAAGTGCCAAGACTGTACCTACAGTAAGTGACCAGGCTGGGGTTTGAGCCTGCACTGTCTCCTGAGCTGCTGGTCTTGGCCATTGTGCTGTTATTTTTCCCTTGGGGAACTGGACAAGTCATCCACACGTTTTTGCTCAGTGTCTTTGCTCAGGATTTTTTCTTCCTAAAAGTCGTCCTCAGAGTCTTTGCCTGCCAAAATTAAGTTCAATTATCACCTCCTCTGTAAAGCCTTACCTAATTCCTCCTTGCTTCACTGTTCTTTTGTCTCCCCTTAGTCATGACATTTATCACTTGGTGTTATTGTCACTAGATACTCATCTGTCTCATCTGAAGTGTAGCCACTCCTTGAGAAAGGACATATGGTAATTTTTTAATATTTGTATATCCATGGTGACTGGAGAAGGCATTGTACCCAGTAAGGACTCTTACTGTATTGGACATGTATGAATGAAGATATTTGGAGATTCTTGTACATAAGTAAGAGTAGGTTTTAGTTTCTTTTAATCCTATATTATTTAGTGTCAATCTCTGGTCCAATAGGTAGTATTTTTATTGGATATTCACTACATACTTCATATCTGGGTCCCTGTTCATTTTAAAGCATTGTTGGAATGAGAGACTGGATAACCTTGACTTAGATAAATCTAAGAAACTCCCTGATAGCTCAGTTGGTAAAGAATCCACGTGTAATCCAGGAGACCCCAGTTTGATTCCTGAGCTGGGAAGATCTGTTGGAGAAGGGATAGGCTACCCGCTCAAGTATTCTTGGGCTTTCCTTGTTGCTCAGCTGGTAAAGAATTCCCCTGCAAAGCGAGAGACCTGGATTCAGTTCCTGGGTTGGGAAGATCCCCTGGAAAATGGGAAGGCTCCCCACTCCAGCATTCTGGCCTAGACATGGACTGTATAGTCCATGGGGTCACAAAGAGTCAGACACGACTGAGTGACTTTCACTTTGATCTTGAGCCTGTTGTTTTTGAATCTTAATTAGCTACATTTCTCAGTGAATCAGCAGTAGCCCAAGGGTTATTAAATGGTAAAATAAATGGTTTGGTGTAGCTCCTTTAGGAATGTGACAAAGTGTCTACATTTCTCATATTTCATTAGACAACATTATATTCCAGTAATTGCTTAATCTGAAATAATGACATTATGTGCAAATTATGTGAAACTCCATCCATTGATGTTTCTCTGAACACTTAGGCTATTAGGCTTCTTTTAATTATTTTCTCTGCACCAGAGTCCTCACTGTTTTCTCTGCTACTGCTCTGTGTATTCATGACTGCACAAATCAATTATTAAAATGGAAGCATGCTCCTTTTGTGCATTGCCTGGATGTCTTAACAATCTCATTATTTGATGAGTGACTTGTAGAAATATTTAGCTCATCCTGTTTGACAGATGTCACATGCTCAATATGAATAATGAAAGGATTCTCTGGTACTGAGAGGACTGTGTTCTCAATGGTTTTACTCTGATTGTAGTACTGCCAGGGGTGAAAAGGTTCTGTTTTAATCAAAGCTGTGTTTTGGCTCAGAAGTATTGAATTATTTGACCTTGATAACCAGGTCCACAGAATACATTTGCAAGGTGAAAAAAATTGAAAGGAAAAAGAAAGATTCGTATCAGGTTAAGGTTAATTGTAGTTGACATTTGCCTAACAATTCGTCTCCTATCACTCTAGCTTATGATACAAAAATGAACCGTTTGGTAGAGGAAAGGTCAGCGCTGTATTCAGTTTCCTGCTGCCGGTGAGCTTCCAACTAGGGACTTAATTTAAAGAGGATTTTAATAAAGAGAGGTACTTTATAAACTTCTAGGTCAACATAGCACATTGAAGGAACTACTTCTGTCTGTGGCATTCATTTATGTTCAAAAAAATCTTCAGACGTGGGCTCAGTGACCATGTTGAGAGGCTTGGGCTTCCTATGAATTCTTGACTTCTGAACTGTGTTTTCATAATCTGCATTTCCAAAAGCCTCTCAAGCCTGGGCATCCCTCAGTGTTCTCATGATACTCTGCAGCCAGTACAGTCATTGTGTGCTTCATACCTTGTTTGAATGGCCTTTTTCTTATACACCCTACTGGAAGAACTTTTGGGACAGATATTGTATCCTACTAACACTGTATCTGTAGCACCTAGCACAGTTCCTGGGCCATTGTAGTCATTAGAAAGGGGCTACTGAATTGCTTTGTTATTGATTACTAATACTCTGCTTAGTTGCTCAGTCGTGTCTGGCTCTTTGCAACTCCTCTGTCCATGGGGATTCTTCAGGCCAGAATACTGGAGTGGGTTGCCATGCCCTTTCCAAGGGATCTTCCCAACCCAGGGACTGAACTCAGGTCTCTCTCATTGCAGGCGGACTGTTCACCACCCGAGCCACCAGGGAAGCCCATTGATTAATAATAGTGAAGCAGGTCTTATTGACTCATTCATTTCCACAAAATGCAAGGATTCCAGCTCATTTTAAATTCAAATCCATTGTTTCCTGGGATGACCTGGAGGTGTTGCATTTAAGCTCCTAACCATAGTTTTCTTCTCCATGGTTTCACCATGACTTGCTGATGCCCAAGTCAACAGCATGTTTTCAATTTCCTGCAAATTCACAAACCTAAGTAGTAATGTAGGGCTGTGTTTCTTAGGATATTAACAGTGCTTAAGACTTGCCACATCTCTTTGGCAGTGGAGAGAGTACCTCTTTGCTCCACTTTGCCATCCTGCAGTTAAAGATAAATAAAAACATGACACATCTTTCACAAAGTATCATCACATCTCACAAAATTCCCCCAAACAACAGCTCATCATCCACCTGAAGTGCTTATCCCTATCCTTGTTGGATACATGTTCATGGTGCTGGGCTGGATCCTAATGTCTGGTTCCAGTCCCAGGCTCTGTTCTCTGTTATTGTTCTGACCTTGCCCCATGCATCAGCTTAACTATGTCCCTTTTTATTCAGACTAAAATAGTATTTTATTTCCTTCTTTGCAACTTTCATTCATGCTATCATTTATTTACCAGGTAGCTATTAGATGAATATTATCTAACAAGAGCTATAATAAATTCTGGGCATAAATTGAAGAACAAAATAAATGAAATTTGTATCTCTGTGGAGTTTATAGTGCCATTCAGTTGGATGCCCAGATATGTGTTAATCCCACTTAAGATCTAATTTGGATCCAGGTGCTAGGTTCTGAAGCATGAAACCCATTCCTGTCTTTCTTGCTAGACCTTAGCACCCAGAAAACCTCTTCCCTATATTTTGCTTAATTAGGACAAGGCATAGATTATGCAATTTGAGGATGTGTGAACATATTAGGAAGAGACAGTGAGAAAGAATGAAGCTTAGTAGGAGGACCTTATTTTAGGCAAAGGAGACAAGAAAAAATGAATTTTTAGGGAGATAAGAAAGACACGATTTGATTTTCTGATTAGCAATAATGGTCTCCTGAAAATACCCAAGCAATATGGGAAATAGAGGTAGTCTCAAACCAGCACCTAGGAGACAGTGAGGGAGTGGTATTTGGGGGAAAAAAAATAACCGAAAGGACTGGACTTTAGTGATCAACTCCAATGTAAAATCAGTCTCTGTGGAATGAGTGGTTAAATCTGTCCAAGATTTTACATAGCTGGATGAGCTGTCAGAGGAAGATACACCTAATAGAATGAATTTTAATTTTCTGCAAGCAAAGCCCAAATTCCTGAAATATTTTGTTTAAAAAAAATCCTAGTACTTGAAAGCAAGGCGACCTTTTTGCCAACTGCCCCAGTCAGTTATGGAGAGATGCCATTTTTGAAGAGAGATTCATCAAGGAGAAAGGTGATAAATAGCTGTAAACAATGAATAGGAAAGATGCTCACATGTGAGCTGGCAGTGTTCCCCAGGAACTGAAGTAGGAGATCCAAGGGGAGGAACTTCTTTTAAAATGTCCTGTTTTAACTGGTAACATTTTCCTCTCTTGAAAGCCTGTTGCTCATGTGGGAAGATGGAAAGATCAATCAACTAAAATGCAGGAGACAAACCTGAATGACACCAAGGGTTGGATATTTTCTACAGTTGACTCTTGGACACTGAACACTCTAAGAAGTAGGCCATGGCCCAAGGCTGTGAGCCGTCAGTCAGACTTCCTAACGGCCATGTCACTGAAGGGAAGCATTATGTTTAACTCAGTGCCAAGAATATTCTTTATGCAAATAAAATATAGAATCAAGGATAGTCACTTAGCAGAAAGATCTCAGGATAATATTTGCCTCAGATAAATTTGTTGGTGCTGTTAAAGAAGATACTTTAAAACAGTGTTTTGGTTTAACATTAATCTTTAATTCATTTTTGAAGAAGAAAAATATTATAGAGTGCCTTAACAGATCAGGCACTAGAGAGAATATAACACAAATAAATTTTGGGACCCCACATGACTCAATGCATATAATTACAGTAAAGCAACAAGTCTCAACTACCTAATGGTAATAGAAACTTTTCACTGACTGAGCTAAACATGTTAACATGCCAACAAAGCAGTTTTATTCTTTCTCCCATTGTTCCATATTTATTCTATGGGCTGTTATCTTTCTTTCCCTGTCCAGGAGTGAAAACTTAGACACATTCCAGAGCTTTTCATCCTGTTTAGTTCTAAGAACGACCTTGTTTCAGTAAGTAAAGTGTTAGTCACCTATATATTCATCAAAACTCTGACCTAATAACATACACAGAGCTACTCACCTCCCACAAGCTTGCAGTGCTTCAACTCTAGAAGGCTTACTGTGGAGGAGACATGCAGTTGGCTTCTTCATCTCTGATTATATCCTTGCCTTCTCTGTAGCTGGGTTCAGGGAGAGAGGTGAGGAGGAGAGAAGCATCACAGCCTTTTGTGGCTGGATGGTCACCATCTGTCATTAGCTTTTCTGCATTTCGGGGAGATTGGAATTGGCTCATTCTTTCAGTACCTGTTACTGTACTGTGCTTCTCAGAGAATCTTCCTGTGGCATAATAAAAAAAAAAATATATGGGCTTCCCAGGTGGCTCAGATGATGAAGATTCTGCCTGCAATGCAGAAGATCCAGGTTTGATCCCTGGATTGGAAAGATTCTCTGGAGGAGGAAATGGAAAACCACTTCAGTATTCTTACCTGGGAAAATTCCATGGACAGAAGAACCTGGCGAGCTACAGTCCATGGGGTCACAAAGAGTCAGATACGACATAGCAAATAAATCACGTCTTCCCAGTTTCTGACACACCTCCTGAAACCCTTGGAATCTCTGACATGAGTGTCCTTTGTATACTAATAAGATGATATGTTGGGGACCCATAGATAGCTTTAGACTGGGACTGGTTGTCAGACAGTCCAAATTGTAATTAGAGACTTGGGATTTTTAGCTCTGAGATTGAGTTCAGACACCATTGGTCAATAATGCAGTCAGCCATGTTTACTAATGACACCTTTGTACAGGTGCCTGAACAGCAGACTTCAGAGAACTTACAGGTTCGTGAGAACAGTCTCTTCCACTGGACTCTTCCTGAGCTGTGTTCTTTGTACTAAAAAGGTGGCAGTAAGTAAAGTGCTTCCCTGAGCACTGTGTCATTCTAGTGAATGGTGAAACCCAAGGAGGGTTGTAAGAACCTTTGAATTTGTAGTCAGCTTGGCACATGTGTGGGCAGCATACCCCATTGGTGTTGGCATCTGAAGTGGGAGCAGTTCTGGGGGGACTGAGGCTTTCAAAGTGTGGCATCTGAGACACTTGGTTGTGGAGTCTCGCTCAGTCCAGGACAGGGCCACGTGTGGAGTGAAGGGAAGGCAGACTGTGGGCCAGGACTGGCCTACTCTTCGCTCTCCTGCTCTCTGGGCTAGAACTTCCAGGAGCCAAGATTTAATTATAACCTGGCCATCCTGGTTTATACTTGTCAAGGTAGGGAAATAGGATATGCTTTATTTATTTGTTTTTTTGGCCTGATTTCTACTCCAGTGGGGCTTCCCAGGTGGTGCTAGTGGTAAAGAAGCTGCCTGCCAATGTAGGAGATGTAAGACGTGCAGTTCAACCCTGGGTCAGGAAGACCCCATGGAAAAGGGCATGAAAACTGACTCCAGTATTGCTGTATAGAGAATCCCATGGACAGAGGAGCCTGGAAGGCTATAGGCCGTAGGGTCACAAAGAATCGGACAGGACTGAAGCGAATTTGCACACAAACTCCAATACTTTGGCCACCTGATGTGAAGAACGAACTCAATGGAAAAGACCTTGATGCTGGGAAAGATTGAAGGCATGAGGAAAAGGGGGCAATGGAGGATGAGAAAGTTGGATGGCGTCACTGACTCAATGGACTTGAGTTTGAGCAAACTACGGAGTTGGTAAAGGACAGGGAAGCCTGGCATGCTGTAGTTCATGGTGTCGCAAAGAGTCAGACATGCCTTAGTGACTGAAAAACAACAAATACATTTTTAAATTAAGACCGTGGGCTTTCCATGTGACTATCACCCTAGGGGCACACAAGTTTGGGATGAGCCTGGCAGTGAATTCTGTTTTCTTATTTAGTTTGGCCTTAGAGGATCTTCTGTGAAAGAGCCTTACAGAAACTGGACACCAATTTCACAAAGCTATTTTCCCTTGCTCCTTTTTTTTATGTAAATAGATTATAGCAGGCATCATATTATTGCCTTTTTTTCTGTAGCACCTTATTTAATAATATCACCTAATATGGCATATGATATATTTATGTATTGTGTTTATTTTTTATTGCTTGTCTTCCTATCCCCTATTCACTGCCCTGTATTATCCCTATTTCCATTAGAATTTGACTTCTATGAGGATCTTCCAAGAATCAGAACAGTGCTTGGAGCATAGCAGGCACAAAACAAATATTTATGG
Organism: Antilocapra americana; assembly: GCA_007570785.1. Taxonomy (NCBI): domain Eukaryota; kingdom Metazoa; phylum Chordata; class Mammalia; order Artiodactyla; family Antilocapridae; genus Antilocapra; species Antilocapra americana. The sequence goes on from ML662438.1 coordinate 999,329, forward strand.
AATAAAGGAATATGTATACACATATAAATAAACAGAAATAAAGTAAAACGAATGTTAGGTACTTACTCTTTAAATGATAAGATTTGATGATTTTCATTTACCAATTGTAATTTTGCATATTTTATAGTTTTCTATAGTAAATCCACCTACTGTAATAATAAAGTAATATAGTGAGTATGTTAAATTACAATGAATCTGTCTTATCTTTAAACACTTATATTTCTTGAATAATGAATATTGTTATGTACATGTAGTAGCAGATGATAAAATGAACCTGTGATTCTCACAGCTTCAGTTGTGAGTGATTTGGTGTTTCTCACAATTCTCCTCAAGCCCTTTGTGGCTGATGCCATCATGAGTGTTTCCCACATGAGACAGGCATTTGTGTCCTACTCACTACCTCCCTTTTACTTTTGTGTTTGTACCTTAGTTGCAGCTATTCTGGCTGGTTTTTCCTTATATGCTAGCCAGGAGCACATATACTACAGAATACACCTGTTTTGTGCTCAGAACATAGGCAGAGGTAATAAACCAAATCAAATCAAATCAAATTTCTTGTCAAATACTTAATCTGTGCTCAGTTCACACTAAGAAAAGATGATTCTCTTTTCAGAGTATACAAGCCAATTGAGGTGTCAGTTTTTTAAAAGTTGTCTTAAAATGTAAGGGTGATAGAGTGGACAGCTACATATAATGTACTTAAAAATAACCGTGTCTTTGGTGATATGAAAGCACCTAAATGAATATATTGCTCACAGTTAAAAAGCTGTGATTCTGTGTGTGCACTGGGGTTGGGCAGTCATGATATTGTTTATTTCTGAATGTCAAGTACTGGGTCTTTTGAAACACCCTAATTTTTGATGCTGTTTGAAATAAACAAGCATGCATCTAAGTCCAGGCCATCTGTCTGAGATGGTCACCTGTTTTTTGACCATCATAAGTTAGTAGGTATTCACGACCAGCACAACAGTTATTTTACTTAAACTATGGTGTTATATGAAGCTTCCCTGGTAGCTCAGATGGTGAAGAATCTGCTTTCAACACAGGAAATCTGGGTTCAATTCTTGGGTTGGGAAGATCTCCTGGAGAAGGGAATGGCAACCCACTCTAGTATTCTTGCTTGGAGAATCCCATGGACAGAGGAGTCTGGAAGGCTGCAGTCCCTGGGGTTGCAGAGTCAGACACAACTGAGTGACTGACAACAACAATGATGTTATATAGAGGTGAAACCAAATTTACATTGTCTTTGTCTTAGAAACATAGAGCAGACACACCATTATTATTTAAACTCTTCTGGATTTTTTTATCCATTGCTGTCTCAAGAAACAAACATATGTTTCCATATGCTTTCTGGGATATTTCCTAGTAAGCAGGTGAAAATTTTTATGTTTTAGAAATCTCAGTTCCAGTTTTAATGGAAACACGTAATTCAAACTGAATTGAAAACCGAAGCTCTAGCATTTTATTCATGTGAGGATATCATTCAACCTCATGTCATTCTAGAAAAGTTATGAGATTAGAAAGTTTGTAAGCCTAGCCCAAAAATCACCTCCTTTATGAAACTGACTGTTCATGTACATGTAGTAGTTTCCTCATGTGAAAGAAGCATGTCTTTTTAAAAAAGCTTTAATGTGACCAGATCTTTAGTAGATGCTCCATGTAGAGTAAAAAGAAAACAGACCAATTTCCATTTTCAAGAGCTTATGTGCAGAGTCACTAAACACACACATACAAATACATATATTTTTCTATTCCAGAATGAATGAGTGTTATGAAAAGACTGGCAGGTGGCATAATTAAAATATTGGCCCATCTAAGGAGTCTTGGGGCGGGTGGAGGAGGTAGGCCTGGTGGAGCCACATTTGAGGCTGATGGAACCACATTCAAGGCTGAGGCCCTGAGTTCCTGAGCCTATAGTGCTTGGCTGGTTTGAAATTTTGAGAGCAGTTCAGTGCGGCTGCTCCATCCAAGAGAGTAGTTTAGATTTTGTGGCGTGGATCTTTTCAGAACATTCCAGGGGTAAATCTGTCAAATGCTGTGTGGAGTAACACTGGGGTAGAGAACTGAGCTGTGTTTTCCTTGGGAGTGTGCTGATTGCATTTCTGTAACTGGATTTTGTCGTGGTTCATATAACAGGAATTGGGGTGGCTGGAGGTTGATCCAGATCTTTGCAAATGTGTTCTGTGAGTCAGTCACACTGATGAATGTTTTTTGAGTGCCTGTCATGTGCTTTGTGCCGCCAAAGACCTAATAATGATATTAATATTAACAATAATAATGATGGCTAACAATTATACGGTTTTACTGTGTACTATAATAAGTCATTGATATTTGTGTAGTTTTACTAGGTGCTAGAAATAGTTCTTAGTATTACATTTTATTTTTTCTATATTCTCTTTTTTATTTTTTTCTGCTGCACATCTTGCAGGATATTAGTTCCCCAACCAGGTACTGAACCAGGACCCACGGCAGTGACAGTGCTGAGTCCCAATCACTGGACCGCCATGGAATGCATAAAATTACTTATTAACTCTTTTGCTCTTGTATCAAACTTATGAGGCAAGTACACTTATTATCCCCTTTTACAGATGAAGAAAATGAGAGAGTTTAAGTAATTTCCCCAAGTTCACACAACCTTTAGTTCACTTTAGTCACTCAGTCGTGTCCGAATCTTTGTGAGCCCATGAATTGCAGCATGCCAGGCTTCCCTGTTTATCACCAACACCCGGAGTCCACCCAAACCCATGTCCATCGAGTTGGTGTTGCCATCCAGCCATCTCATCCTCTGCCATCCCCTTCTCCTGCTGCCCCCAATCCTTGCCAGCATCAGGATCTTTTGAAATGAGTCAGCTCTTTGCATGAGGTGGCCAAAGTATTGGAGTTTCAGCTTCAACATCAGTCCCTCCAATGAACACTCAGGACTGATCTCCTTTAGGATGGACTGGTTGGATCTCCTTGTAGTCCAAGGGACTTTCAAGAGTCTTCTTCAACACCATAGTTCAAAAGCATCAATTCTTCACTGCTCAGCTTTCTTCACCGTCCAACTCTCACATCCATACATGACTAATGGAAAAACCATAGCCTTGACTAGATGGACCTTTGTTGGCAAAGTAATGTCTCTGCTTTTTAATATGCTATCTAGGTTAGTCATAACTTTCCTTCCAAGGAGTAAATGTCTTTTAATTTCATGGTTGCAATCCCCATCTGCAGTGATTGTGGAGCCCCCCAAAATAAAGTCTGACACTGTTTCCACTATTTCCCCATCTATTTGCCATGAAGTGATGGGACTGTATGCCATGATCTTAGTTTTCTGAATGCTGAGCTTTAAGCTAACTTTTTTACTTTCCTCTTTCACTTTCATCAAGAGGCTTTTTAGTTACTCTTCACTCTCTGCCATCAGGGTGGTGTCATCTGCATGTCTGAGGTTATTGATATTTCTCCCAGCAATCTTGATTCTAGTGTGAGCTTCGTCCAACCCAGCATTTCCCAAGATGTACTCTACATATAAGTTAAATAAGCAGGGTGACAGTATACAGCCTTGACATACTCCTTTTCCTATTTGGAACCAGTCTGTTGTTCCATGTCCAGTTCTAACTGTTGCTTCTTGACCAGCATACAGGTTTCTCAAGAGACAAATCAGGTGGTCTGGTATTCCCATCTCTTTCAGAATTTTCCACAGTTTATTGTGATCTGCACAGTCAGAGGCTTTGGCATAGTCCATAAAGCAGAAATAGATGTTTTTCTGGAACTCTCTTGCTTTTTCGATGATCCAGTGGATGTTAGCAGTTTTTCTCTGATTCCTCTGCCTTTTCTAAAACCAGCTTGGACACCTGGAAGTTCACATATCGCTGAAGCCTGGCTTGGAGAATTTTGAGAATTACTTTACTAGCATGTGAGATGAGTGCAATTGTGCAGTAGTTTGAGCATTCTTTGGAATTTCCTTTCTTTGGGATATGAATGAAAACTGACCTTTTATAGTCTTATGGCCACTGCTGAGTTTTCCAAATTTGGTGGCATTTTTAGTGCAGCACTTTCACAGCATCATCTTTCAGGATTTGAAATAGCTCAACTGGAATTCCATCACCTCCACCAGCTTTGTTTGTAGTGATGCTTCCTAAGGCCAAGTTGACTTCACATTGCAGGATGTCTGGCTCTAGGTGAGTGATCACACCATCATGATTATCTGAGTCGTGAAGATCTTTTTTGTACAGTTGTTCTGTGTATTCTTGCCACCTCTTTTTAATATCTTCTGCTTCTGCTAGGTCCATACCATTTCTGTCCTTTATCAAAGCCCATCTTTGCATGAAATGTTCCCTTGGTATCTCTAATTTTCTTGAAGAGATCTCTAGTCTTTCCCATTCTGTTGTTTTCCTCTGTTTATTTGCATTGATTGCTAAGGAAGGCCTTCACAACCTTAGAAAGCAGCAAAGTTGAATCTGAACTCACGTGTTCTCTTTCCCGTGACCGGGCTTTTATCTACTATGCTGTGTTACACTGCGATTTATATTTCCAGCACTAGAGAGTGGAAGACACCAACAAAACTGACTATACATAAAGAAGAATAAAGTGCCATTAGTTCTGATTTTGGAAATGTGGAGGGTTGGCAGGAGGCTTGGGATGATAGGACAGGAATCTGATAACATTGTTCAGTCACTGTCATGTCCAACTCTTTGCAGCCTCATGGACCGCAGCACACCAGGCTTCCCTGTCCTTCAGTATGTCTCAGTATTTGCTCAAACTCATGTCTTTTGGGTCAGTGATGCCATCCAACCATCTCATCCTGTCGCCCCCTTCTCTTCCTGCCCTCAATTGATAATACTTGGTCTATATAAATTATAGTTAGCTCCCAATTAAAGGGAATTTAAGAAGTGGGCTCAACTGAGAACTAGGAAGTGTTCTAAATCAAGGTCAGATCTTGTGGTCAGGGTCATAGAGCCCTGCTGTGCTACATGGACCCTGAGGACAGAGTTCATGCCTACCACAAGGTATACGTAGAGTAAGGGGTGTTGGATAATCGACAGGAACCAAGACTTCCCCTTCCTTGATAAGTAGTTGGATAACAACCTTGGCACTTAGTCCTGCATGCTGATTGCTGCTGATGACCAGTGATGAGCAAATACATGCTAGCATCTGTGCTGAGGCCTGATATCAATTATTAACAATATATTCAGCATCTGCTATAATGATCCCCACAACCAGCTTCCACATAGCAGTTTATACATTATTGAAAAAAGTTTTCTATATTATATCATTTTAATGCCTAAAAATTGATTTATTTTGTCCTCATTTTTATAAAAACTATCTTGCTTTTGCCAGAAATAATGTATGTTTACAGTTTAAAAAGTGGTACTATTAAGTTTATAATGAAAAATAAGTGTCTTCACTTCCTCCTTCCAATTTCCACCTCTATAGAAGTAATTAGTTTTAAGTTATTTTTAGCTGTTGCTTTTGGCACATAGCCTCATATATCTAAGTAATCTGCTTACATTGCTATTTCTTGATTTTTCCATTTTAAATATTATCCACTGACTTCTTATAGGAGAAGATGAGCATTTAACTTTTTAACCCTCTCCTTCCTCCCTTCTCCCACATTCTCATGTGTACACATCCACCCTCCCTAGACTCCCAATTCAGTTAAATTATACCTTTTGGTTATATCAGTATTTTTATTTTATTACTATTAAATTTAAATATAATTCACAAATTTTAATTTATTATACCATGCATGTTATTATGTATCACTTCTTTTCTTTTACAATTACTTAATTTTCTCTGAATCTGTTACTCATTAATTTCTGAACTTTTGAACAAACTTGAAAGTTGTTGTTAATACATTCATACCTATTGAGCAGTAAACCGTTTTTTATACCCTGGAGGGACTCATTCCTGCAACCTCTTATCCTCTTTTTAGACTATCAACTGGCTGATATTGTAGACTTACTGCATCTGGGATCCTACTGTTCTCTCCTGAGAACTCCCTCTCTTCTGAGTTGGCTCCTTGGGTTCTTATATCTAACTTTCTGATTTATATCTCTGTTAAGGGCTTCCCTTTGGCTCAGATGGTAAAGATCTGCCTGCAATGCAGGAGACCCAGGTTTGATCCCTGGGTTTGGAAGATCTCCTGGAGAAGGGAATTGGTTCACACTCTAGTATTCTTGCCTGGAAGATGTCATGGACAGAGGAGCCTGGCAGGCTACAGTCCAAGGAGTCACAAAGAGTCAGACATGACTGAGCGACTTTCACTTTTTAACTTTTTTTGTGGCAGCACATTCTTTAGTAGCTTCCCAAGAAGGACTGCAGGAAATATTTTTGAGGTATTATTTATTAGTCGGGGGTAAGCTATTATGGTTTCTCCACTTCAGCACTGTTGACACAGTGAGGCCAGATCCTTCTTTGTTGAGGGAAGCTGTTCTGTGTGTTGTATAATGCTGAGTATCATCCCTGGGCTCTACAAATTGGATGTCAGTACTGTTTCAGCTGTGGTAAACAACAGTATTTCAAGACATTGCTAAATGTCCCCTCAGGAGCAATGTCAACTCTAGCTGAGAACCACCAGGCTTAATAAGCATATTAACACCCACATCTCAGCTGTTTAACCAAAGAAATATGTTTTGCTTGCTCATGGTACATGTGCAGTGGAGGTGGACACCTGTTGGACAACAGGTACTCTGTTCCTCATATTTACATATATAATTTTTTCAGAACCCAAGGTGACAGACATGCTCCCATCTCTTATTGGTATAATAGTTATATTCTAAAATCAGTGTTGCTGAAGGGTTAGAGCAGAAGGGTGATTTTCACTATCTCAGTTCAGAACTGAAAGACTTCTCATAGTTTATTGGTCAGAATTAGTTACACATACCTTTTTAATTTCAAGGAAAAAACATAAAAATAGCATCTATCACATCTTAAAATTCTGAGAATGTCTCTTCATTTTACCCTTACCTAATTAATACTTTGATTTGGTTTATAATTCTCCATAAGAAAGCAATTTTGTATAAATATCATGAAGAAATACCATCAGAAAGTTGCAGAAGTAGAAAGGAGTAGAAACTGAGAATGAACCAGTTGCCTGATTTCAAATCAGAGGTAGTGCTTTGTGTTCATGGCACCCATCTTATCCTTCTGGGCACACAAATGAACTACATTTGCCAGCTTCCTTCCATTAGATTTGTCTCTGTGACAGTTTTGGCCAGTGGAATGAAGCAGAAGTGATATATGCCTGGACTGTAAAAATGGTCCATGGGCAATTCTGTTATTCACTTTCTTTACTCATGGTGAACCCTGAAGCCATGAGTTGAATGGTGGCATCATAAAATGGGAAGAGCTTGATTCTCCAAATGATGTTACAAAGAAGACTCTCCTCCAACCTCACCTGACAGAGAATGAGTAAATACTTAATTTTTATAGTGTAAGCTACTGAGGTGTTGAAGTTAATTGTTCTACCAGCTAATGTTATTTCCCCTAATAGAGAAATGGATCCTAGAAGTAGGATACTGCCATAACAAAAATTTTAAATAAATATCTTTGATTTAGTGGCCAAGAAGCAAGTGCCAGGAAACTTGTGGCAGAAGTGGAAAGATGGTGACCCATGTTATGTGGTAGGAAGCTGTTTTGTGAAATTGTTCCATGTAATAAGTTGGAAGATAGGCAATATACCTCCTATGCCAGCAGTTGTAGGAAAAGTGATTGAAAATAACTTCTGTATTAGTGTATAAGTTACTGGAGATGAGAATTTGCAGTTTGTCATCAGGAATGAAAGGATAAAAGAAGAGACCAGACATGAAATCTTAGAGGATTAGAAAAACCAAGTGCTTCTCTACCACACAGAGCCGAATACATGAGTTGTAGAAATGCTTTGAGCAGTTAAATTACACGAAGATCCATTTGAGGCAGATAATAAGTTGAAGATGGGTTTTAGCCTGATAGCCTCAAGCCAGAAGCCATTCTATTAAGGGAGAAGCAGGGAGTGACAAGTCAAAAGACTTGAGAGCTAGATCAAGAAAAAAGCTTTTGGATTAAAACTCTCAACAAATTAGGCATAGAAGGAAGTAAGTCAACATAATAAAGGTCATGTGTGATAAGTCCACAGCTAAAATCATACTGAACTATGAAAAGCTAACATCATACTGAACTATGAAAAGCTTTTCCTCTAAGATCAGGAATAAAAGAAGAATGCCCACTCATCACTCCTATCCAAAATAGTACTGGAAGTCCTAGTCAAAGCAATTGAACAAGAAAAAGAAAAGGAATCTAAATTGGAAAAGAAGAAATAAAATTGTCTCTATTTGCAAATGACATACATAGAAAATTGTGAAGACTGTGTACACACACAATCATTAGAACTAATGAACAAATTCAGTAAAGTTACAGGGTACATTAACATATAAAAATCGTTGCATTTCTATAACACTAGTAGCAAATTATCCAAAAAAAGAAACCATCAGAATAGTATCACAAAAATAAAATACTTAGAAATAATTTTAACCAAGAAGGTGGAAGATATGTACATTGGAAGCCATAAAACACTGATGAAAGAAACTGACAAGACATGAATAAATGAAGAAATATCTCTGTACATGAAATGAAAGAATTACACTAAGATGTTCATAGAAATCTGTGCTGTTGCTGCTGTTTAATGCTCAGTTGTGTCTGATCTTTTGCGACCCCATGGTCTGTCCATGGAATTCTCAGAATACTGGAGTGGGTTGCCTATTTGATAAACAATCCCTATTAAAATTCAAGTGTCAGTTTTTACAGAAATAGAAAAAGCAATCCTACAATTCATAATATTTATATGATACTCACAAAAGACAACAAATAGCCAAAGCAATCTTGAGCACAAAGAACAAAGTTGAAGTCCTCATACCACCTGATTTCAAAATATCCTCTAAAGCTATAGTAGTAAATGTATCATAGTACTGATATTAAAACAGAAATACAGTGTTATGGAATAGAGAGCCCAGAAGTAAGTTCATACATTTATGGTCAATTGATCTTTAATAAAGGTACCAATAATACACAATGGGAAAGATGATATTTGGAAAACTTGTTCTCCACACACAGAGGAATAAACTTGGATACTAATTTCACTCTGTATACAGAAATGAACTCCAAGTGGATTGAAGAACTAAATGTAAGACTTGAAATCATGAAATGGTTAGAATAAAAAGCTTCTTGACATTGGTATGGGCAATTATTATTATTATTTTTTGGAACAAACTCTCAAAGCATAGACAATGAAAGAAAAAATAGACAAAAAGGATTGAATCGAACTAAAAAGTTTCTGCACAGCAAAGGAAACAGTCCACAGAGTGAAATGACAGCCTGTAGAATGAAAAAAATATTTTCAAACCATCCATATGATAGAGGGTTAATATATATAGAATGCAAGTGACTCAATAGCAAGAAAACAAGTAACAATTATAAAATAGGCAAAGGATCTGAATAGGTATTTCTCAAAAGATATACAGATGGCCAATAGATATATGCAAAGATACTTAACATCACTCACTAATCACCAGGGAAATGCAGGTGAAAACCACAATGAGATATCACCTTATACCTGTTATAATGGCTGTCATCAAAAAGAAAAAAAGATAGTGTTAGCAAGGATGTGGCTATATAGGTATGTCGCATGTACATATGGGATGCCTCATTCACTATCATGATGTGTTACACCTTCTGTTTTAAAGCTTACAAAATGGGGCATTGGTTCATATCTTTGAAATTCAGTGGTTTTGCAAATACCTAATCCCCCACAAAACAAACACCCAGGTCCCCAGACTGGAGGTCTGTCCAGTCCAGTGAGATATATTCTTGGAACTTTTGACCAGTTTGTGATTCTCCCATATCCAGAATATAAAGGTCTTGGGACTGAAAGAATAAAAAGAAAATGACCTCTTTTAATTATTATCCCTAATGATCTACTTGTAAAATTGTGCTTCCACTCCTACAGTGCTTGGATCTGATGGTTACTAGGTCTTAGTTCTTAAAGGAGAAAGTATCTAGCAGATACCCACTAAAGGTTACATTGACTGGAATTTATGGATATCAGCTAGTCATCTAGATTCTTCACACCAGTGAAATGACAGCTGAGAAAGAGAATTTCTATATTAGCTGGGAGGATCAATCCTGATATTCAAGGACACAAGTTTCTGCTACGTAGCAGGTCAGGAGGAGATTTCTGGGCCCCAGGGAATTTTATGGGACCCTCACCCATAAGGGACCCAACTCTTATTTTTCCTTGATGATCAGTATCAGTAACCTCAGGTAATATAGTAATTCCCATCCTTAACTGTCATTTCACTGGTATGAACACAAATGACTAGCTGATATCCTTTTATGAGACCCTCTCTTAGGCCTTACTTCCCTGCTGTCTCAGTTGGTAAAAAATCCATCTGTAATGTAGTAGACCACCTGCCAAGGAAGAGGTGACAAGGACTCGATCTCTGGGTTGGGAAGATCTCCTGGAAAAGGAAATGGCAATCTACACCAATATTCTTGCCTGGAGAATCCCATGGACAGAGGAGCCTGGAGGGCTACAGTCCATGGGGTGGCAAAAGAGTCAGACATGGCCTAGCAACTGAAGCCCACACAACCTCTCTTAGTCCTCCAGTGTCTAGGGATCAGAATTAATGGAAGACTAAGTAGCTCAGCACAGTAAAGACCGTTGATGATCCATTCCCTTAGGAATGGAGATTTGGGTTTTTCTGTAAAATAAGGAACCAAAACTAGCTGAGATTTGACTGAGCACATAGAGGGCAAGGGGCCACGAGTTACAGAACTGAGAGCCGTAATAGCTATGCATTTTCTTTGCTGAATGTTAGATATATCTGTAGTTACCAATTTCTTTTTTTTTCCCTTCTCATTGTACTAAGGGTGTTGGTGATAGTTACTTTATAATCTACTCTAAAGAAGGGAATTGTAATTGATGTATAAAAATAGTGAATATCATACAGATAGTAATGAGTTTGGATTTCATGGTTTGGGGAGAGGAATATATCATTATTCATGTGAGTGATAATTGGTTCATACACAGCAGAACAAAACACTGTTGTCTTACTGTTCTGAAGTTTATGTATATATACATATACGTACACACACACATACGTATATACATATGTAGTTATATTAGAGAAAGGAATGGCAGCCCACTCTAGTATTTTTGCCTGGAGAATTCTGTAGACAGAGGAGCCTGGTGGGCTACAGTCCATGGGGTCACAGAGTTGAACATGACTAAGTAACTAAAATAGACACACACACCCAAGGTTTTATGTGGATGCTGAGTATTCAAAGGGGCAGACAGTGCCATATGTTTTGGACTCTGCACCATCCCTACCCATTTCGGCCCTCGCCTAGATATAAGGTCTAGTTTACAGAATAGATTTGGAAGGTGAGAGGGATGTGTAAACCACTCTCCGCTGGCAGCAGCTGCTGGCAGGCAGATGGCCAGACAGCAGACATGAAATTCGCAGTGGCTTCCTGTGATCTCCTGCATAACACTCGCTTCTGTGCTACAGGCAGTAGAGTCCATTGGTGTCAACTTCCCTGCTTCCCTGCCCTTTCTGAGCACCTAAAAATCAAATACTTTATAGTTCCACTTCACAGTATGCTGCTGCTGCTGCTAAGTCACTTCAGTCATGTCTGACTCTGTGCGACCCCACAGATGGCAGCCCACCAGGCTCCCCCGTTCCTGGGACTCTGCAGGCAAGAACACCAGAGTGGGTTGCCATTTCCTTCTCTAATGCGTGAAAGTGAAGCCGCTCAGTCGTGTCCGACTCTTAGCGACCCCATGGACTACAGCCCACCAGGCTCCTCTATCCATGGGATTTTCCAGGCAAGTGTACTGGAGTGGGGTGCCATTGCCTTCTCCACTTCACAGTATGACACATAAAATATACTCAAAATATATATTTCAATTGAATTTAGGAAAGTGGACATTCCAGGAAGTGAGTAATATGAGCACCATAAAGAATTCAATGAGGAATAAATATGTAAGCAAAACAGGAACAATTAAGTATTCTGAACCCAGTTGTTTAACTGAAGTAGGATTAAAAGTCCTTTTCATTCATAATCTCCTACAGTTTATTTACTCCTGATTCCATTTTACTTATAAGGCGCTTTCATTCTAGAAAAATGCCCACTGGGAAGAGTAATCCCTAATGTTTGCCAAAATCAATGCCTAATCCAGTTTGGTTGTTCACAGGATAGATAGCTCTCCTAGCATTCTTAATCTCTGCTTATGAAACTAATGGGTCTTCAGTTGGCTTGCTCATCACAACTTTGTTCCTTCCCATGCATTAAAATGAATCTGCCCTTAAGTAAGTTAGGTTATTTATCCTTTTCTTTATTTTTTATAGCTCTTTTCTCTTGGCTGCACATGTGGTTATCGCTTCTTCAGTTCAGTTCAGTCACTTATTCATGTCTGACTCTTTGTGACCCCATGAACTGCAGCACGCCAGGCCTCCCTGTCCATCACCAGCTCCCAGAGTCCACCCAAACCCATGTCCATCGAGTCGGTGATGCCATCTCATCCTCTGTCGTCCTCTTCTCTTCCTGCCCCCAATGCTTCCCAGCATTAGGGTATTTTCCAATGAGTCAACTCTTCACATGAGATGGCCAAAGTATTGGAGTTTCAGCTTCAAAATCAGTCCTTCCAATGAACACCCAGGACTGATCTCCTTTAGGATGGATTGGTTGGATCTCCTTGCAGTCCAAGGGACTCTCAAGAGTCTTCTCCAACACCACAGTTCAAAAGCATCAATTCTTCGGCACTCAGCTTTCTTCACCATCCAACTCTCACATCCATACATGACTACTGGAAAAACCATAGCCTTGACTAGATTGAACTTTGTTGACAAAGTAATGTCTCTGCTTTTTAATATGCTATCTAGATTGGTCATAACTTTTCTTCCAAGGAGTAAGGGTCTTTTAATTTCATGGTTGCAGTCATCATCTGCAGTGATTTTGGAGCCCCCAAAAATAAAGTCTGACACGGTTTCCATTGTTTCCCCATCTATTTGCCTTGAAGTGATGGGACCAGATGCCATGATCTTAGTTTTCTGAACATTGAGCTTTAAGCCAACTTTTTCACTGACCTCTTTCACTTTCATCAAGAAGATTTTTAGTTCCTCTTCACTCTCTACCATAAGGGTTGTGTCATCTGCATATCTGAGGTTATTGATATTTCTCCTGGCAATCTTGATTCCACCTTGTGCTTCTTCCAGCCCAGCGTTTCTCATGATGTATTCTGCATATAAGTTAAATAAGCAGGGTGACAGTATACAGCCTTGATGTACTCCTTTCCTATTTGGAACCAGTCTGTTGTTCCATGTCCAGTTCTAACTATTGCTTCCTGACCTGCGTACAAGTTTCTCAAGAGATAGATCAGGTGGTCTGGTATTCCCATCTCTTTCAGAATTTTCCACAGTTTATTGTGATCCACACAGTCAAACGCTCTGGCCTAGTCAGTAAAGCAGAAGTAGATGTTTTTCTGGAACTCTCATGCTTTTTCAGTGATCCAGCGGATGTTGGCAATTTGATCTCTGGTTCCTCTGCCTTTTCTAAAACCAGCTTGGACATTGGGAAGATCATGGTTCACGTATTGCTGAAGCCTGGCTTGGAGGAAAAACAAACCAAATACGTACTCTTTCTTTATTTTCTGGGGCTTTAAGCTATTCCTTTTCAAAAGCGATTTCCTTTTATTAATAAGTGAGTGAATTGAACTGATTTTCTGACTCAGTGTAACCATTTTACCACACTTCCTTTTTGGTCTCAGTTGTACAATGACATATTTAAATGAAACTACTTTAAAAAGATGCCATACTGCCATCTGAAAGTCTACAAGCAATAAATGCTGGAGAGGATGTGGAGAAAAGGGAACCCTCTTACACTATTGGTGGGAATGTAATCTAGTACAGCCAATTTGGAGAACAGTGTGGAGATTACTTAAAAAACTGGAAATATAACTGCCATATGACCCAGCAGTCCCACTGCTGGGCATACACACCGAGGAAACCAGAATTGAAAGAGATGTGTACCCCAATGTTCATCACCACGTTGTTTACAATAGCCAGGACATGGAAGCAACCTAGATGTCCATCAGCAGACAAATGGATAAGAAAGCTGTGGTACATATACACAATGGAATATTACACAGCTATTAAAAAGAATGCATTTGAATCAGTTCTAATGAGGTGGATGAAACTGGAGCCTATTATAGAGTGAAATAAGCCAGAAGGAAAAACAACAATACAGTATACTAACACATATATATGGAATTCAGAAAGATGGTAATGATAACCCTGTATGCGAGACTAGCAGAAGAGACACAGATGTGTAGAACAGTCTTTTGAACTCTATGGGAGAGGGCAAGGGTGGGATGATATGGGAGAACAGCATTGAAACATGTAAATTATCATATGTGAAATGAATCGCCAGCCCAAGTTTGATGCTTGATACAGGGTGCTCAGGGATGGTGCACCGGGATGACCCAGAGAGGTGGAATCGGGAGGGAGGTGGGAGGGGGTTTCTGGAAGGGGAACACATGTATACCCATGGCAGATTCATGTCAAAAAAAAAAAGGAAAAGATGCCATAAACAAGTAATTAGAATTGTAAACTTCCCAAATCAACATACACTGAAAAATAACTCTCCAGAAAAGATGAGCATCAACCAGAAACACTATGGTAAAAATGAAATAATAAAAAGGAGACATTAGAGTGAAATATAAAAATATAAGTATAAATGTAAACTATAATTTTGGTTTCTGAATATTTGTCCTGTATTTTATCTCATACCTATGATGAAATAGAGTTGAATTTTAATGAGGCAGAAAAAGGTTGTGACTAATTTAAAGACTTTTTGTTTTTTATAATGGCACCTTCCTTTGGCCTCAGTTTCATCATCTGTAAATTGAAGATAGTTATGTGAATGTTTATTAGGTCAGTTTGCTGATACATGATTCTGTGGGTTTTGTTTTGTTTTTTATCAGTCCTTGACATTGTATTGAGATGGGGATATTTACTAAAGGGGAATGAATAGACATGACATTGGAAAATAGAGCCAGTCTAGTGATTTGCTTTTTAATTTTTTTTAAAGGACACTAGTTCAGTTTACCTAATTTGGAAAGAAAAGAAACTGGTCTTTGTAAGAATCTACAGAATGGTTCATTCTTAAGCATTGCTCTGTAGAGCTTGAGGCTGCAGAATTGGGGAAGGATCCTGCGAAGATGCTGCTTTATTTTACACTAGTGAGCAATCTCCATAAAGGGCCGTAGTATATCTGCTTGGGCTTGTGGTACCGAGCCTGGGTGATACTGGCAATCCCTAATCAACAGAGGTATCACCTGTAGCACACACCTTTTACAAAGTCTGAGCTTATTTCACTTCAAGCCTTTTTACCTCACCTCCTGATTCTGTGATTGTTAGGTACCTAGAGATTCATATTATTACTTTTCCTACCACTGGGCATCACTTAGTTGAGTTCTGCACTGTTTATTTAGATGGAGGCAGTGGGGAGCAGAAAGTCCAATATGGCATGGTCTGGTATCAAATTAAATGGTGAATTCTCTTTTGGATGGAAGGGCGTTGGCTCAGCGAAATTGTAAATGGCCACTTACCTCTTGGAAGTGACTCATTGCTAGTCTGTTTTTCCTATGTCTCCCATAATAGAACAGTAAACAATTCAAGGGCAGGGCTCTTTGTTCTCTTTTGATTTCTTGGTGCTTCACCTAGCATCTCCCAGCACACACCTACAGGCCTATTTAAATAACAATTATCCCACACTGAGTCAGAGCAAATAATAAAGCTTGCTGCAGATGCATTTCAAACCCCAGTGAATGGGAAGGTCAAACCCTGGGAAATAAAACTAAAAAATAAATAACTCAGCCTCTCTCAAGTTCCCATAACAACTTGTACAGACCAATGGAAGAAATAGTGTCTGAAATACTATTATCACTTCAAACTATTGAATTACTCTCTTGTCTTAATTTAGAGATGGATCTTTGTATGTATTCAGAGTCAACCATTTTATAATGATTAAGGACAGTTAATAAAGTATTAGACTTATTTCCAAATACTTTACCTAAACTGATGTACCACAACACCATGAAGTAGATAATATTATGATCTCTGTTTTACAGATGAGGTAACAGATGTGTAAAGGTTATGAACTTGCCCAGAGTCACACAGCTAACAATGAGACTGGGGACATTTGACCCTAGGCTGTTTAGGTTAGAAACCTTAAACTCTTTAGCAACTAGACTCTTCTGACATGTACTTATGGAAGTAAAAATTTAAAGAGCGTGTTTTGAAATGTTCTCCCAAGTTTGGTCCCATTGTAATTTCATGAGAGTTTCTCTGTTTCCATGATGGCTTTTCCCCTGTCCTGAACCTTGTCTAATGTTACATCCTTAGGAAAAGAGTGAGAGTAAGTCTAAGAAGTTATGACATAGAGAACTCTCCTGGACGTGGCAAAAGAAGAGGGAAACCCAATTCTTGTCTCTCTGCAAGATTATGGAGAGATGAAGGAGCCAATATGGGGAGAAACAGACTTGAGCCACATGTGTCTTAATCTCTCCTTGGATAAACGTCTGAGATGAGGAGGTAGATTAGATAAAATGTGGGTAAAACTAATAGTGGTGGGAATTTGTCCTGCCTCTGAATGTTAGGGTCCCTTGTAATCCTGAAGAAATCCCATGGCTAGCTGACTTAGAGTTCTCAAATCCTGGAAGGAACCCTAAAGTTCCCAAAGGCTCCCCTGTGGTTCATGTTGAGGCTACTGAAAGTGTGATGAAAGTGATTACCAGAACCAAAAAAGGAAGGTGGACCATCTGAGTCTGGGTCAAATGCCACAGAAAACTGGTCCTTTTGGGGTCTTCAGGAGCAGTAAGAATGAAAATGAAACTGAATCAGCAGCAGGGACCACCAGGACCTGATGATCAGGCTGAGCAAGAACGACCAAGAAGTTTACAAATCATAGACGTCAGTAACAAATGACAGCAGTATTACATCTACAGAGAGAGTCAGGTCATGAAAACCCCAGGAGCACAGCATGGTACCAGGGTCACCAATTTTTGCCATTTTTAAAATTAGAACTATTAAGATGAGATTTTTTATTTTTTTAAAGCCTTGTATGTTATGTGCAACTGCTGCCTTGAAGAGAAGTAACTGGAAGAGGGGCTAGATCTGAAAAAAAGAGTCATTGTAAAGAGACTCAATTACCTTAAGAGACATTTTAAATTATTCCATTACATTCTGATTTAATTAAAATTAAAGTTTTATTTCCTGCTACTATTGCAGTGGGACCCATGAGGAAGATCAATGAAAAGAAATAAGTACCTCTTCTTCACCGTCGTAGTCTAGTGTTTTAAATTTTGATTTGTCTGTAAAATTTTCTTTGAAATATGCAAGGTTTTGCATCAGTCTTGGTAGTATGGGCAGAAAGCAGTGTAATGTTGCTTTTAAGCTTTTTCCCTCAGGAATGCACATTGGTTTAGAAATCAGTTGCTACTACAAGTGGAAAGGGTAGGGGACTTCCCTGGTGGTTCAGACAGTAAAGAATCTGCCTGCAATGCAGGTTGGGAAGATCCCCTGGAGAAGGGAATGGCAACCCACTCCAGTATTCTTGCCTGGAGAATTGCATAGACAGAGGAGCCTGGTGGGCTACAGTTAATGGGGTTTTTGCATTTTTGAGCTGGATTAAGAATTTCCGCTGTTCTTTCATGGGCTCATTCATGGGACTACAGATATCACTAATCTCCCTTGCCGTTCAGCTTCCAGTTGAATTTGGTCAATGGTAGGAACCAGTTCTGGATGGAAGAGAGGAAAGAAAGTGAGATAGAGCTTGGGTTTTGGTCGCTGGCTTTCTCCTTGCAGTACTGCTGTGGGACCACAGCTCTTACGGAGCAATCTTCTACAATCACAGCTATTATCTCTGGGTACTGGCTTCTGTTCCTTCCTTGTGTACTTACAAGCTTAAAGGTGCTAATGATGCTCTGTTGTTAGCAGCCCTTCTTTACCTTTCATGTTGCACACACTTTTATGAATTGTCCCTTGATTAAATTTGTCATAAATAGCCAGCTTGAATGTGCTGTTTCCTGGAAAAACTTTGATGTTTGGTACCTGTCTTAGCCTTGGAAAAGTAAAGTTAACCAGAAAGATAAAAACTGTCTTCTGTTCTCTGGGGCTTTAATCCATACCATGTCATATAAGTCAAATAAAGCAAAGAAGCTTGCATTTTAATGGAGGATGTGTAACATAAACAGAATAAACAAAATCTATAGCAGTTTTGATAGTGACTTAGTGCTAAGAACAACGATAAAATAATGAAGAATGAATGGGAGTTAGAAACTACACAAAGAGGAATTTCAAAACTTCTCCTTAAAATATTTGCACTAGCTAGAATTGGAAATCTTTGAGCAGGGAACTTTTTCTAGCTTAATGTTGTTTTCCTAGTGACTAGAATAGTGATAGCTTCCCAGGTCTCTCAGTGGCAAAGAATCTGCCTACCAGTGCAGAAGATATAAGAGACATGAGTTCAATCCCTGGGTAAGATCCCCTAGAGTAGAAAATGGCAACCCACTCCAGTATTCTTACCTGGAAAATCCCATGGACAGAGGAGCCTGGCAGGCTACATTTACAGTCTATGGGGTCACAAAGAGTCAGACACAACTGAGCAGCACCCCCAGAATAGTGGCTGATACATAATGAATCCTCTATAAATAGTTATTTATGGAATGAATGAGGGCACATAAAAATACATTCATTCATTCAAATAATACTTGCTGAATCCCTCCTTTGCTAGATGTTCAGGATAATTTAGTCATGAAAATAAACTTTTTAGTCAACTCAAGCAAATGTCAGAAGTGCTTGCCTTTGTCCATCCAATAATATTATAATTTCCTTATAATGGATTTCATTTCTTGAACTTTTTATTTTCAGCACTTGCTGTGGCTCTCTACACATAATGAAATAAGCAGTAAACTTAGCCAAAACTCTTACAAATAAATGACCCAATCGATTTTAACAATAACATAGATTTATTGTATTGATTCTTAGATAAGACAAATCTAGTTCAGGGTCCAGCTGGAGCCAGGCTCTTAGTAAGCATTAGGTGTTGGGTTGTAAGCTTAATTTTTAGCTTTTCTTCATCCATGTGTGGTAGAAATTGCTCCATGTAGAGCCTCAGGCCTACAGTTTCCTACTTTGTATATGTCTGTAGAAAAATATTTCTTGCCTAAGAGTTTTATTAGCACATGTGGTTCAAACCACCTGGACTTAGAGAAGGCCCTAAGAAAAATTGGATTTGTATTACCAAAAAGAGGAATGGATGCTGGTCAAACACAGCAAGAGATGTTTCAGACACTCTACTAAAAACTTTATATATTAATGTTCAGTTAAAACTCCTAATTTTGACTAGCTGGGAGTGGAAATTTTGGCTAAATTCTTAGCAACAGCTTTTAAAATTTTCTTTGTTTATTTTAAATAAATTTAGTGTAACAGAACAAATTCACTAAATATTATTTCCACTTCTTTGAGGCTAATTGCTATAAAGAATACATGGAAAGTGTCTGTAATTATTGTGTCCTTTATTTCTATAAGGGAAAGGATGTTTCTAAAGTATTTGAGAATGATTGAAAATGTAGTTCTTTGATTGGTTTTAAGCACTTTACTGCTTTTCTTCTCATACTATTAATATACTTTGCCAAATTATCACAGATTGTGAATTAATGAGGTGTTAGTACATATGCAGATGGCATTATCTGGTTTACTTTAGATAATCCTCAAAGCATAGTGTTCCCTCTACTGCTGGGAAAGTTGAGCAAATGTTTGTTGAATCTTTTTAGAGCAAAAGCAGTAAAGATTAGCCCACTTTTAAAACATATAAATTTTGAAGCATAGCCATTTCTTTTTTTGACTCAAGACAAAGTAGGTCTTATTTATTTTAGATCTCTTCTTTTAACCATAGCATTTCCTTACTGTCACTTGGAACAGTGTATCTCTAAGTGTCATCAAAGTGTGGTCCCTCTACAACCACAAATGTGTGAAAAACCAAGGACAGAAATTGAGATTATTTAGAAACTTTTATATCAATTAAATATTGCGACATCCAAGTGTATCCAAGTGAATTAATCTTGTTGAAAGTGGTATAGATCAGATCAGGTGATTCTTGGACTCATGTAATAAATTACAATGGCTAAGAACTGCATTCTGACAATGCACAATGGACCATATTGTGTCACCCCAGTGTTGGACCATGCATCATTTGTAAAGGACTGAAAATAAAAGGAAAACTTTGTCTTTCACCTCAGATCATTTGGAAAGAATTGTACCCAGAAAAACTTATTTGAATCAAAAATCTACCAAGGCAGTGAACTATTCAACTCATATGTGGAAGCAGATAGCATTATGCAAGGCCCCAAATGATTCCAGCAATTTTTTACATACAGTGTTTGGAACCCCCCAAAATGTTATACAGGAATGTGAGGAACAAGGGAGTGTGGTTAAAGAGCAAAATAAATGTTACTTAATACACTTAATGATAATCCAGATAACTGATTCCTTGGTTTTGGAATTTAAAATAGCAATGCTTAATATGTTCAAGAAATAAGATAAAATTGGGAATTTTGTCAGAACTGGAACATATTACATATAAGTAACCAGCGAAAAGCATACAACTGAAAGATAAAACAACTGTAATAAGAATTCAATGGATAGATTCATCAGCAGATTAGACTTAGCTCAGAAAGAAAGTTAGTGAAATAGAAACTGGTTCAAATGAGTGCTGGTTTGAGTCAACTAAGCCAGAAAGAAAAACACCAATACAGTATACTAACGCATATATATGGAATTTAGAAAAATGGTAATGATAACCCTATATGCGAGACAGCAAAAGAGACATAGATGTATAGAACAGTTTTTTAGACACTGTGGGGGAGGGCGAAGGTGGGATGATATGGGAGAAAGGCACTGAAACATGTAAATTATCATATGTGAAATGAATCGCCAGAAGAGGTTTGATGCATAATACAGGGTGCTCAGGGCTGGTGCACCGGGATGACCCACAGGGATGAAATTGGGAGGTAGGTAGGAGGTGGGCTCTGGAAGGGGAACACATGTACACCATGGCGGATTCATGTCAATGTATGGCAAAACCAACACAATATTGCAAAGAAAAAAAAAAAAGAAACTGGCTCAAATGAAAGTGAGCAGAATGCAGCAAGGAGAGGCAATATGATAGAGGATACACCACACGAAGTATGAAAACATGTGAGATGAAGTGACAGTATTGACATATGCGTAATTAGTCTCCAGAGGAGGGAGGAGAGATCATAAAGCTGAATTATTTGTGAAGATAAAATGGCAGTGAATTTTGCCAAGTTGATAAAAGCTTTCCAGCCACAGATTCAAGAGGCACTATGAATCTTAAGCTAGAAAAATATAAAACAAAACTACACTGAGGCACAGCAAGTCGAATGGTTTAAACCTCCCCAAATTAAGAAAGGCTTTAAAGCATCTAGAAAAAAAATAAGGTTACCCTCGAAGACCAATAGCAGATGTCTCAACAGAAGCAACTGAATGAAATGAAATTTCAAATTGTTAAAAAAACAAAAAGCTATCAACATACAGTTCCATACTCAGTGGGAATAGTCTTCAGAAATAACAGTGAAATAGGGTATTTTCAGACAAACAAAAACTAGGAGAGTTCATCAGCAGTATGTAACCCTAGAGAAGATGAGAATATTCTGCAGGCAAGAGGAAAATCTTCATGATTATAAGCTCAGATGCAGGAAGATATGAAAAGCCAAATACAAGTAAAGATGTGTTTAAGTCTGAATAAATATTAATGGTATAAAACAATAAAATTTATTATTGAGTTTGAAATACACAAAGAATTAAAATAGCAACAGGCATGAGTAGAGGGATAAACAGAGACAAATGTTGAAAGGCTTTTGCATGTCCAGGAAAGGTAAAAATTCTTATTTATATTAAAATTTGATGAGTCAGGGGCAATAGTTCTCAACCAAGGGTGATTTTGTCCTCTCAGAAACATTAGGCAACCTCTAGAGACATTTTTCATTGTCTCACAACTGAAAGGATGTAAGTAACTTTCCATTGGTAGAAGCTAGAAGTGTTGTGAAAATCTTACGATGCACAGCAAAGCCTGTCTTGTACCAAAGGGTTATCTGGGCCAAATTGTCAATAGTTCTGAGACTGAGAAACTCTAATCTAGAGTTATCACTGAAGGATTGAATTAGAGCTTGATTCTTAAGCCAATAGAGAGGGAAAAAAACGATATAAATAGTAAATTCGTATGGAGGCAAAAAAAAAAAAAAGAGTAGTTGGGATAAATAGAAAGTTAGCCAGATGATGGTAAATTTAAAATCAGTTCTATCAATAATTGTGTTAAATATAGATGGACTGATTCTCCAACTTAAAATGGTTGTATTATTGGATAAAATAAGCAAACATGTGCCAGTTACATTAACGTGAAAGTGTTAGTTGC
Source organism: Antilocapra americana (assembly GCA_007570785.1). Taxonomy (NCBI): domain Eukaryota; kingdom Metazoa; phylum Chordata; class Mammalia; order Artiodactyla; family Antilocapridae; genus Antilocapra; species Antilocapra americana. Next base: position 1,021,838 of record ML662438.1, read on the forward strand.
TCAGCTGTGTCTGACTCTTTGCGACCCTATGGACTGTAACCTGCCAGGCTCCTCTGTCCATGGGATTCCTCAGGCAAAACTACTGGTTGGTTGCCATTTCCTTCTCCAGGGATTCTTCCTGACCCAGGGGTTAAACCAGGTATCCTGCATTGCTGGAGGATTCTTTACCACCTGAGCCACTAGTGGACCATGAAATAAAATGAACGCATAAAACACGAAGACTTAAATAATGTTGAATATATTTATTGCAAAACGAATTTTAAAAAATTGATTTCAGCTGTTTCATATTGCTTTTGGAAGCATTTGTACATAATAATTATTCTCTCTCCTTATCCAAACATGTTATTCAGTGCCTTTTGGGGCCATGCCAGCCAGTAGTAATTGTAGATTCAATTTTGTGGTAGATTATTGTCTTCATACCTCAATAGACCATGAACTTCATGAGGGCAGAGATGAAGTTTGCTTTTTTATTTTTCTGCTCTAAACATAGTATCTGACATAGTGCTTGGCATATTGCAAGTTTTCTCTATATAGGATGATTGAAAATATTTGTACTATTTCCGTATCCCAATAGTTCTCTGACTTTTGGGTCTCAGATCCTTTTACACTATTAAAAATCATTGAGGTTCCAAAGAGCTTGTGTGGCTATATCTATGGATAATTTTCATAATCAATAATAAAATTGAGAAATTTAAAAATACCTTTACTAATTAGTTTAAAAATAGTAAACTTATTAGGTGTTAACAAGTATTACATATAAAAATAACTATTTTCAAAAAAATAATGAGAGTAAGAATATTGCTTACCTTTTCTACAAGTCTCTTGAATGTCTGGTTTCATGGGATTCAGCTGGGTTCTTACAACTACTTAGGTATTGAATCTGTTTCAATACATTATTTTGATTGACATATATGCAGAAAATTCTGACTTACAAAAACATGTAATTGGAAAAGTGAACAGTACTTTAATAGCCTTTTCAAAAATTAGTGGATGTTATTGTTTGATATTATACCAAAACTTGACAAGTAGTAGTTTCTTAAAGGTTAACTGCATTATGCAGTTGGAAAACATATCAACTTCTTGACAACGACAAGCTTCTTCATACTCTGTTATTTTAAAATCTATGTATCTATTCTGGACTTTGAATGGATCTTTTATCCATGAATTGGTCCCTGGGAAAACATTTATTCATTGAATTATGGAAGATCTTTCAAATGTTAATACATTCATTGTACAATACAAAAAAATACATTCGTTAATATAACCAATTTCATCAGGAAATATTGCAATGTGATCAAATTTATGCATGCTTAGTTGCTCAGTCATGTTTGACTCTTTGAGACCCAATTGACCATAGTCTGCCAGGCTCCTCTAGGCAAGAATACTGGAGTGGGTTGCCATTTCCTCCTCTAGAACAAACTTATGATGTTAGGTAAAAGTTTCAAATATTCTGATATTCTTTTGAAAGCTCAAGTTTTATCTTTGCAACAATGGTTGACAATTGTTTTCTTTCAAGTAACAGAATCACTTCATTTTAAAACAATATCTGGCAGATACTAAAAAGTCTGAATAATCATAGTTTGTAATCTATCAGTCATTATTTGCAAAGAATGTGTTCTGTGTTATTTTATAAAAATAAAGCAGATACATTAGCTTGCTACCCAAATAACCACACAGATAGTTTACATGGAGATAATTGTTCTACTTCTGTAGACAGAAGTATTTGTGCCTATTTCCCCTTTTGTCAAATGAAAGATTAGAAAGATATGCTCAGTGATCAGGATTTCATAATATTAAAAATGTTAACTACTTCTGCAGGAACATTCTTACAGAAACTGGCTCTCCACCCCCCATTTTTTGTTTTTTCTTTCTCTGAATATATGTCAGTGAAGAATATAGTTACTGGCGAATAGTTTGGTGACTTGTCCTTAGTTTCTACCAAGTAATCAACAGTTTTACTCACCATTGTGTTTGCACCATTTGTAAAAATGGTGATGCGGTGTAAGAGGTAAATGATGTTCACCTCGTGAATTCCTCGAGAGCCTTGGGGGCTCCCAGAGGTCTCATAGATCACATTTTGAGAACCAGTGCTTTGCATATATATATCCAATGTAACCACTGAACTGGCTGGCTATTTATCTCCGCATTTGGGAGTATCTTTGCTAAAAATACTCCTTTTTTCAAATAAACTCATCTACAAAACAAAAATAGAGTTACAGGTGTAGAAAACAGACATGATTACCAGGAGATAAGGTGGGGGGAGGGATAAATTGGGAGATTGGGATTGACATATACACAGTACTATATATGGACTTGGCCAAATTGTTCATCTGGGGTTTTCCATTAGATGCTATGGAGAAATCCAAATGAACCTTCTGGCCAACCCAATAGATAAAATAGATAACTAAAATAACCTAAATAATAGGGAACTCTACTTAATACACATAATGGCCTATATAGGGAAATAATCTAAAATAAAAGAGTGGATATATATATAACTGACTCACTTTGCTGTACTGAAACTAACACAACATTGTAAATCAACTATACCCCAATAAAAAATTTTTTTAAGTGTTCCCAGGTATAGATTCTCAAAATAATGCAAAAATAAATATCAACTGATAAAAAAACTTCTTTCTCTCACTTCTGCCTCCTTGAATGTAGTTTGATCCTCCCCAGGGCATGATGCATTGGCTGACCCTCAAAATAGATGTGGTCACTCCCAGGCTGAGTCTTGACACTGTTTTGAACACGTGATATAATTTCATATCGTATAGGTTCTGGTTGTGCCATCACTTTTGTACTCAGAATATTTTAAAGAGAGGATGTTATGTGCTATTTATCTTTGAAAACTACCTGATGCCTGAGAAATAGTTCTGGACATACTGTATGCCTCACATAAATATTTGTATGTTGAAATAATTAAAATGAATGAAATATGATTTCACTAAAACTCATGGAATTATCTCCAAGGGATTAGATTAATTTTGCACACCTACATTTGCTTTAAGATAGCTACTTTTATCATTTACCCTAAAAAATAGAATTAAGATGATTAAACGCCGTGAACTGGGAGATTTAATCCAAACTTGATGGTTTTGGCAGAAACTGAATATTCATTCCTTCCCTTACTCATTATTCCTTCATTAAGTTTATGTTTTTTCCTATTGGAAATAGTGTATATTTTAAAATTATTTTTCTTAATCAGAGTATAATTGCCTTACAATGTTGCTATTTTCTGCTGTACAACAACATGAATTAACTACATGTGTACCTATATATCCCCTCTCTCTTAAGTTTAGTTTTTAAACAGAGATTTGTTTAGCACTTACTATGTGGTAGCCATGAAAAATACATTGGGGACTAAAACACAAAGCCTCATCCAAAGGGCTTGCGTTCATTCAGAAACTGTATTATAATCCCTTACTAAGTGTAAGTATTTCTCTAGTTATTTGCTAAAGGGAGTTCCTGCCGTTATAAAGTATGTATAGTGTAATTCAAAGGACACGTAAATCAATAAATCAAAATACAATGTGTTAGAGACTATTACTGAAACAGGAATAATAGACAATGGCAGTTCTGAAAGGGAGCATATAATTCTATCTGGAGAAGTAAATGAAAGCATCGCCATTGAGGTAACATTTGAACTACATTTCAATGACAGGTGAAGAGGGAGACAAAGATAATCCTTGCAGAAACTAATGATAGAGAAATAGAATCATGATAGATCTTATTATGTTCATGGTATGAGTAAAGTCCCTGTGGCCAGTGCCAGGGAATATGTGGAAGAAAGGAAGTAGGAATATAATTTGGTTTTAGATTGTTCAAGGCCAAGTTAATCATACTAAGGAGTTTGAATTTTATTTAAGAGTATCAGGAATCCAATGCAAATTTTTAAGAATAGTGGTGATGTGAATATCTCTGCTTTTTTTTTTTTTGTAGATCAATCTGATGACCAAGTGGAAATAGTTAATGTGGGTTGATAATGCAGACAGAAAGCTCCTTAACACAACATGGCACAGTTTTAAGTCAGAAATAGTGAAAACTGGAACTGACATATTACCAGCAAAGAATGAAGAGAAGAGCCAGATTTGAGAAATATTTCTGACACAAATATAATTGATGAGACTTGTAAATTATTTGGATTGTGAGATAGAGGTAAAGGTGAAGAATAACACAAATATTTGTACATTGGGAAATTAGAAAAATGGAGGTGCTATTAATGAAGATCAAAAATATAAGAAGTGGAATTGGTTAGCAATATGGGGAGAAAATGTCCATTTTAGATAGAAGCTGGACCTTAGAAACAAATAGTTGTGTGTCCGAACCCTAGCTGGTCAGACTTTGGTGTATGATATTTTTATATAATCTATAAAATGGAAATGCTCATTTTGTCTTTACCCCAAAAGAGGTCTGGCTTTTGTTTCTATCTTGGAAGTTAACTTCTAAACCTTCAGCTCTCAATAGGAATGTTGTTGTTGTTCATGGTGGCCCCCTTAAACTACATCAGTAGTGCATGTTAAGGAGGTGACTCATGGTCAGTTCTAAATGAGGTGGATAAATCTGGAGCCTATCATACTGAGTGAAGTAAGTCAGAAAAGGAAAGACAAATGTTGTACAGTAATGAATATATATGGAATCTAGGAAGATGGTACCGACTCTCCTACATACAGAGCAGCAAAGGAGACACAGACTTTTGTACTCAATAGGAGCAAAGGGTGGGATGATTTGAGAGAATAGCCCTGAAACATATACATTACCATATGTAAAATAGATGACCATACTGATGTATGGGAAAAACCATCACAATATTGTAATTATCATCCAATTAAATAAATGAAAAAATTACGAAGGTGACTCATGATAGACCCCTTGGACCACTTGGTATATCAACCAATCAACCATTCCAAGATGATGAGACCCCAATAAAAGTTCCCAAGAGTGAAGCTCAGGTGATCTTCCCAGATTGACAATATTTCATGTGTATGGTCAAACATGATTGTTAGCAGGGTAAAGCATCTTGAGGATGCTGGGAGCTAAAGAAATCCTCTGAGACCCCACTCTATGCCCCTCTTCCTTCGACTGATTCTAGTTGACATCCTTTTTTTTTTTTTCTGTGATAGTTCATATCTGTGACTATAATAGCTCTCAGTGAGTTCTGTGTGGCTTCCTAGGTGACCATTAAACCTGAGGTTGATTTTGGGAAGCTCCTGAACTTGCATCTGGTGTCAGAGATGAGGGTAGTTTCTATACGAAATCCTTCCTCTAACTTTGCTTTTGGATCCTAACTCCTCATAGTTGAGGTCAGAAATCTTGGGCAGAGTTGGCAGTCAGAAAGCTGTATCCTTAACCTCATAACTGGCTTAACTCCAGGTACTAGCAGACTTGTGAAGATTAATTCATATATTCCACACATGTTTGCACAAACTATAGAGTAGTCATGGTGTTGGCACTGGAGGTAAAGCAGTGAAGCAGCCTCTGCCCTTATGGAGCATAGAACCCAGATCAAGTGATGCCAGGTATGTGTGATGGACTGAATGTTTGTATCCCTCCAAAATGCATATATTGAAATCCTAATCTCAAATATGATGGTTTGAGGATATGGGGCCTTTAGGGGGTAATTAGTTCACGAGGATAGAGCCGTCATGAATGGAACTCAGAGAACTCTCTCAAATCCATTCTGCCATGGGAGGGTACCACAAGATAGCACTCGACAGTCCAGAGAAGGCCCTCACCAAAACTCAACTGCACTGGCACCTGATCTCAACTTCCAGCCACCAGACTGTGAGAAATAAATTTCTGTTACATATAACTGAATCAGCCTGTGGTACTTTGTTATAGCAACCTCTGTTCAGTCACTAAGTTGTGTCTCTTTGTGACCCCATGGACTGCCAGGCTTCCCTGTTCATCACCAACTACCAAAGCTTGCTCAAACTCATTGAGTTGGTGATACCATCCAATCATCTCATCCTCTGTTGTCGCCTTCTCCTCCTGCCTTCAGTCTTTCCCAGCATCAAGGTTTTTTTTTTTTTTTTTTTTTCCAATGAGTCAACTCTGCACATCAGGTGGCCAAAGTACTGGAGTTTCAGTTTCAACATCAGTCCTTCCAATGAATATTCAGGAATGATTTCCTTTAGGATGACTGGTTGGATCTCCTTGCGGTCCAAGGGACTCTCAAGACTCTTCTCCAACACCACAGTTCAAAAGCATCAATTCTTCAGTGCTCATGTAAATATAAATACTAGTGTCATCAGTATCTAGATTGCATTTTGAATTCATGAATATAATGAATTCATATTGAAAGGATTTTTAGACAGAGCTCTTGACTCAAGAAACAAAAAGTCTCTTCAAGCTCAAGGGAAGACAAAAGATCCTAGAAGAGAAGAAGCGGATTTTTCCATACCTCCTTCTCATCCGTAATTGACAGGCTATGGCTGAGATACACAATCTAAAGTCATCCAAATAACAATTTATTCCCAAGCAGCTACGTAACAGAAACCCAAAACTGATGCTTCATTAAAGTATTTGAAGCCAACAGGAGAAACACATGTACAGAAAGAAAACTCACCACCAAGAGCTAATATGAGGTTATATCTTATTTTTCTCATAAATTATAGCATCACTAGATTACAATATGTTGCAAGTACAAATACTTCATTGGCCCCAGGGATCTTGGGAGTGAATATAAGCTCTGTTTTTTAACGTTCATAATGGGCATGTTTGGGCTTCCTGGTCGCTCAGATGACAAAGAATCCACCTGTAATGAAGGAGACTGGGGTTCGATTCCTGGGTGGGGAAGATCTCTTGGAGAAGGGAGTGGCTTCCCACTCCAGTATTCTTGTCTGGAGAATTCCATGAACAGAGGAGCCTGGTGGGCTACAGCCCATAAGGTCACAAAGAGTTGAACACAACTGAGCAGCTAACACATTTACTACTTTCACTTTCAAGGGACATGTTAGCAAGAACACATTTTCTGAATGTCAAATGAGCTTTTCTACTTTGAAAGCACTTTAGCATCCATTTCTGACCAGTTTATAAATGACATGCACAAAAATAAAGTGTTATATATTTCATGCCCAAACACAGTACAATAAAAGGTAAGCCCAGAAAAAGGAAGGCATGGGCAAAACTTCAGGTGAAATTGATGTTTGCAGATGACTTTGTGACTGGGAAGAAATTTAAATTTGTTAATTTAAACAAACCATGTTGTTCACTCTGGTTTCCTAGCACCCATATTGCAAAATCTTATAATAGGCCTTCAGATGTCCTTATGCAATGGAAAGAGCTAGAAAGATTTTATTTCCTTAGATAACAAAGCATGTTCTCCAAGTGACTGCTGTGGAAAATTGACTAGAGCATCTAGAGTTGGTCTTGTCCTTTCCTCCATGTCTTCATTTGTTTCTCTATCATTAAATAATAGTTCAGCCCCAGTCAACAAATGATCCAAATATGAAAACACTCTCGGATTTTGTCTTATGTGAAAAACCAAAGCACCTCTTCAAAACTTATTCTTTAGAAAAGAAATTGCTGGAGAACAATACTGGGACAATCTATAAATAAGTAGATGAAACATCTTTGTCATTCCAATAGTACTGGAAAAGGCAATGATAACAAATTTTTGAAAAGAAGACTATGCAATGAAGGCTAACTACATTTTCAGCAAACTGAAGCATTATATATGCTAATAAAGACAAAAACACTTAGCATTTCCCATTGTATTCAGCTGTCTCAGTCAGCCCTAAACATCATAATGAGTACAGGAAGAGTGTAGTGAAATGAAGTTCTCTGCTTTGTTTTATGCCTACTACTAAACTTTTCAATTACAGAAATTGTCTTTGTAGGGTTTTATATGCTATATAAACTTATATATCTCCATAGACATGTTGGCTGAATTTAAACTGGACTGTATGATAAAAAGTAGGAAAATATTTAAAATGCAGGGTATCATTATATTTGTTCAATAAACACTTATAGCAGGGCATTGTATTAAATTCTACATTAGGAAAACAATTCAGAAGTGGAAACCTTAAGTACCATAGGGTCAAATCCTTAGTGGGAGGTGAGCTCTCATGGCCTGATTTCATGCCCATAGTTGGAGAACTAGAATCAAAAGTTGCTCAAAATAACAGTAGTTTCAGCTTGAATATGTACAGCTCACCACACTGCCAACTTGTATCTTATAGAATTACTTTTCAGTTTTATTTAAAATATTATAATATCAGAAGTTCATGTTTTTCTTCACATTTAAAATTTTTACTTAAAAAATATCATTTTAATGTTTTTTTTTTTTTTGAGTACAGTTGAGTATGGTTTATTAAGCTGTGTTTAGTACAGATGCTGGGGCTTGCCCATGGTGCTCTTAATGTACAAGGCCCTGACGTTTTGACAGTTTTTCAGAGCAATGACACCAGGAAGTTTACAGCTGAGTGGATGTTGTACACAAGCTCATCATCTGTCATCTTCACGTGGCCAATAGCCATTGCCAGACACAGTACCTTCTTCATCTGGAACTTGATCGTGGACTTCACTTCATCAACTTTGGCCACCATGTTCTCATTGTGGGTCAGCAAGGATGGCAACTTGCCAGCCTTATTCAGGCCGAGCCCAAGATTCATGGGATCTCTTTGATCAGAGACTCTGAAGTCAGAAAGACATCATGTTTCTTGGCCAGCTTCTTGACCAGTTTCTTATTCTTATTGAGTTTCTTCAGCGCCCCGATGTCCGGGTGGGGGATATCCACAGCCTTGGCCTCATCACAGTGCTGCTGGTCCCCCTAGACACATGCAGAGAACTTGGGGCGGGGAGTGGACTGAAGCCTGATGGTGTCTGAGAAACATTGGTCCTTGTGAGGTGAGGGTCATAGTTCTTCAGGCTGATCTGAAGCTCCACCGTCTCCAAAATCTTCCAGCATTTGTGCTGATGGCTGTACAGGACTTCTGCTGCGTCTCATAGAGGGTGTTGCGGCAGACTTTGCTGCTCATGGCTCCCCACACTGCGATACCCGGAAAAGAGCATTTTAAGGTTCTTTTATCAGAGTGAGACTCTTTTTTTCACACACATCCCTATCCATACCCACATGTACTCATAACCAATAGTTTATATGTTTTTGTGGGATATTTTTGGTGAAAGTGTATTAGTCGCTCATTCATGTCCAACTCTGTGACCCCATGGAATGTAGCCTGCCAGGCTCCTCTGTCCATGGGGATTTTCCAGGCAAGAATACTAAAGTGGTTTGCCATTTTGTTCTCCAGGGGATCTTCCAGACCCAGGGATCAAACCCAGGTCTCCTGCATTGCAGTCATATTTTTTATAAGCACATTACAATAATCTTTGATGACCAAACTTAAAATGTTATTAAAACTGATTTTTAATAATTTAAGAAAATTTACAAAGTAATGTTGATATAGTTAACCACCGTTTCCTTACTTTTGATTAATTACATTTTATTGAAAAGATATATTCAACATTTTATTGACAAGGATTAAAAAAAAGGAAGAAAAGATAAGCAGTGGCAATGGAAGGTATTTGTTTTTCCCTACGTCTTTCAGATCTCATATTTACTTTCAGAGGCCGCACTATCAATGGTTTATTGTGTCACCAGAAATAGTTATGCTTTAAAAAAATGTGAGACAGCAAAAGGAGTGCAGATGTATAGAATAGACTCATGGACTCTGTGGATGAGGGCAAGGGTGGGATGATAGGGGAGAATGGCATTGAAACATGTTAATTATCATATGTGAAATCAATCGCCAGCCCAGGATTGATGCTCGGGGCTGGTGCACTGAGATTTCCCAGGGGGAGTTAATTGGGAGGGAGGAGAGAGGGGGGTTCTGGAGGGGGAGCATATGTAAACCCATGGCAATTTCATGTCATTGTATGGCAAAACCAATTAAAAAAAAAAAGGAAAAAAAAAAAAGAAAAATAAAAGACTTCTTTCAAAAGCCTGAATGACAAAAGTACACTTCTCCAACACTTAAGTTATATGGAAGGAAGGTTAAATGCTACCCTGTACACTCATGTTGCAATAACTATATATATATATATATATATATTGCAATACATAATTATATTGCAATAATTGCAATAAATATGTATATAAATAAAAAAATAAAAAAATAAATATAATGCATGTGAGGACTTTTTAAAGTTTCTGTTTTGAAATAATTTTAGATTTACTGAAAAGTTTCAGATATAGTATAGAACATTTGTATGTATCTTTTACTAATTTAATCTTATATTAACAACTTTCAGGAAAATGTAATTATAACTAAAAATTAATATCTGGTTAGTAATAATAATACTAATAAAATTACTTATTTAAATTTTAGCTCTTCCCTGCCCTCAGTGTCTTTTTTTCAGGGATCAGGATACAATTCAAGATCTCATATTGCTTTTAGTTGCTGTATCTCCTTAATCTTCTTCAACCTGGGGGCAGTTTTTTAGTTTTTCTGTTATTGCTTTTGATGAATACAAACCAGTTGTCCTAGAGAATGTATTCCAGTTTGAATTTATCTGATGTTTCTCATGATTAGATTGCACTTATATATTTTTTCAAGTGTCATGTCTGTCTGTGCCATATCAGAGGTACATGATATGGATTTGTCTTCATATTGATGCTCTGAACTAATGTTATAAAAATTTAGTACAGATTTTAGTATTAGTATTCCTGTTTGGAAAATTCCATGAAAAATTCCATGGACAGTGGAGCCTGGTAGACTCCAGCCCATGGGGTCACAAAGAGCTGGAGGTGACTGAGCATGCATGCATTAGCAAACACATTACTTTGCTATTTATTTAACTTTAAGAGCATTCCGTTTTAGCATACCATTTTTCTTGATCTCTACATAGTATTCAGTTGCACTGTAGGTCATGAATGGTCTAATCAGTCTGCTAACTGTTGAATGTTCAGGTTATTTCTGGTTGGTCATTTTAATTTTAAGTAACAGTACTATTAATAGAAAGGATATTATTTTAAATGTATTGGTGCATGCTTGTGTATATATATATAACAAATTTATATTAATAGAAATGGAATTGCTGGGTCATAGTTGGTGTGCATATTAGTTTAGATGACATTGACTAATTTCCTGACAGTTTGCATTCCCTCCTGAGCCATGTAGCAGAGGATTTATTTTCTCATGTTCTGGTTGACACTTCTTAGTCTTTGCCAATAAGAGAAAAGTGGTACTTTATTATGGCTTTCATTTACATTTCTACTATTATGTCTCTTAACAAACTGTTGTAGTTTTTGTGAGCTTTTTATCATTGCTCTTTGCCCATGTTGCTACTGAGTCATTAGGCTTTTTCATATTAAAGAGCTCTTTAAATAATGATATAATTAACCCTTTGTCACCTAGTTGTCAATGTTTTCCTCAGTATTTCATTTGTATTTTAAATCTTTGTAGGCCTATACTCATGATGGTTTATTGATTCTTATAACGGCTAATGAGCAACATGTTTCTCAGTGAATGATCTGAAATGGTTTTATCAATTTAGCCATAGTCATATCATCCCCTTCTTTTAAATCAGCAAATATTTAAAGTCCATTGTTAAATGTATAAGATGAATCTAAATGTGTTTTGTGACTTATTTCCTTTAGGTTTGAATAGTCATGGTAGTAGAAAATGAGCAAAAAGTTAACAGATTTTATCTGTTGAACAATTTCGTCATTACAGCCACATCCACTTTGACTCAATTTATTTACTATTGTACTTGGCTCTGGTCTCAAACCTGTGCCTTGGAATAAAATGGAATAATGATTATGGGTGGCTCAGCTGGTAAAGAATCTGCCTGCAATTCAGGAGACCCGGGTACGATCCCTGGGATGGGAAAATCCCCTGGAGAAGGGAACGGCTACCCGCTCTAGTATTCTGGCCTGGAGAATTCCATGGACCATATAGTCCATGGGGTTATAAAGAGTCCTACATGACTGAGTGACTTTCACTTTCACATCTATATAGTTAAATATAGAGATTTTTATGTATTTTTATTTATATTTAAAAGTACAGAAGTCATAATCTGACAAATGTGCTCTTATATGGATATCAGATGTTCCCAGCCTGAAAAAGACTAATAATTTTCTCTTGGAAAATATGTACTTAACCTGGACTGCTGGCAATGTTCTCTAAAGTGAAAGTGATGATTAATCAAAAAGGATTAAAATATCTTTGCCTGTTCTTTTTTGCTTTTCTGAGCTTGTAGACCTTCCTATGTCCTTCATTCATCAGAGCTCATTTACTTTTGACATGACAGGTGCCAGATATGGCTGTGCTGTGTGGGTTTCTGAACTTCTGCTGGGTGGGCCAGGAAGCATTTGGTTATTGAAAGGAGAGATGTGTTAGAACTGACTAGAGTCATTATGTTCAACATTAGACAGTGTCTGCATGACATGGGAATGTCCAGCCTTCGGTTATCACCAGCCTGTACAGCTGGAGTACTTGGCGTGCTCCTGCTAAGAGTCCTGGCCTAGGCTTCAGGATAGATTTGGAGCTTACACTAGAAAGAGTGCTGTGGCTCTGAATCAGTTGTTTTAAACCTCAGTTGCAAACTTGGGTAAGGGAACTAGTATTTGGTATTAATGCTCAAGAGGACAGAGCCTGAAATTTATTCCTTGTATGTAACCCAGAAGGCAGTTGACTCTTCCCAGCCATCATAGAAATTTGGTTAAACTTGTTTTCATGATGAGTGTATGAAATTGTTATCAGCTGTGACGTGTGGCAGCAAATACAATTTCCCTATACTTTCTAGGGTTTCATGCAGTTGACACACTCATGCTTCTCTCAGTTCTTACACTGGTAGTTCTGTCCTTGACCCAGAGGTATACATATGCAAAGTCCATTCCTTTCACAGGGATCCAAAAGAAACCCAAACCAAGCATTTGTTGAGGCTGTGTTTTATATGGGAAGAGAAGTGACATTATGATTGGTCCCATAAAGAGCAATTAACCAAATGATGTACTCATAATAGTCCTATATATATTATATGTTTAAAATTTTCATTTTAGAGACAAGAACCTTGACTCAGAATGGTTAAGTAAACTAAGGTCATAAGACTAGTGTCAGAGTCAATATTAAACCCTAATCCTTCTCATTGCCTTATATACTGTCTCTTATAAACATGTATCTGTCTCTGATTGTCATGTTTCATCATAATGGGATTGAGTAGATGTACATTTGGAGAAGGGAATGACAACCCACTCCAGCAGGGAGAATCCCTATGGACAAAGGAGCCTGATGGTCTATAGTTCATGGGGTTGCAGAGAGTTGGACACGACTGAGCAACTAAGCACAGATACACATTATAAACTTAGTTTTGAATAAGCATACAAATACAATAAGAATATGATTTATTTCTGTAAGCAACACTGTAACAAACTCAAACGGAAGTCTAAAAGATGTTATTTTAAAACTATTAATACATATTCCCTAGGTATGTGTATGATATGTGATAGCTGTTGGGATAGGCTATGCTTAAAAATGAAAGAGAAAAAACTAAAGATGAACTAGGTCACCATATAAAGAGAGAGATATTTGAGTATTTTACCAGTACAAATCTGTTTAATTTATGAAACTTAATATTATTTCAGATTTAGGTAGAAGCTCTGAATATTAAGTAGCTCAATAAAATATGCCTGTGATTGTCTAGCATCATATTGACTCATGCATCTTTCCTTGTTAAAATATTTAGAAATTTCATCAGTTGAGTACTTTATGTAATTTTCCAACCTTTCTGTCCTTAACTTTTTATTTGATAAAGTGGTTTTCTCTACTGTTCCCAGGAAAGTGAGCTATTTAATGCTGCCAATTGATTAATATTACAAACAAACACAACTTATGTAGCAGTGCACCAGTAAATGGTTCCTGTGCTCGTCCTTGGATAAACAACGTGCTAGTTCTATTAAGGATTTTTACTTTTCCAAACAAAAGTCTCCCTGGACAATACACAGCTGTTTCTATAGGATGGCAATTTATGTTTTTTCCCATTAAAAAGAACTCTTTGCATGTTTAAAAAAGAGATTAGCACAAAGATTCATGATACTTCTTAATTTTAAACCAGCTTTACTGAAACACATTAGATATAGATGAGATAATTGCACACCAGGAATATCCAGAAGAAAACTATGTGGCTCTAAAGCAGTCGTCGTCATCCTTTGCATGCATCAGAATCACTTAGAGTTTCTGTTAAAATATTCACTCTATAGTTTAGTAGGTTTAATATACATGTTCAGCAATTTCCCAAGTGATGCTGATGTTGTCGGTCCAGGGACCATACTTGGAAGAACACTGGTCTAAAGTAATGATGCTGTCTTTCATCTAAACATATATATTATGCATCCAAATGAATGTCTTTAAATTCATATACTTTTTCCAGTAATGGTTCTATGCTCAGTAATCTCTGAAAAATTTCCGACTTGGAATTGCCTGAGGGTTAGTTCATGAACTGGAGCTCTGTCCTTGTCCCCATATTTTGAAACACAGAAACATTTCAGTGTTATTGAAATATGCATTCCTGATCTTTCTACCCAGTCCTTCCCTCACTCTCCTGCTAGGCCAGCTCAGGTGCTAGGTTTGCTCTCAGTTTGAGCATCTGAGCTTGAAACTAACCAGGCATCTCTTTATTCGAAGCAGAAAGAGTACTAAATCACATTTGGGCTCAGGTAACATTCTGATGTCCATTTTTGTCATTGGTAAAGCTAATTGCTTTACATCTAGTTGCAGAACCCTGGAGTTGAACCAGGATGAGAGATTGAATTTAGACATGAAACCCAACCTTGAACCTTGAACCTGGCACTTTGCATGGTTTAAATGGCATTTTAATGGAAATGGAGGAATCAACCTTCAGTTTTATTTTTAACTTCCCTTCCCAGTGTCCTATGTCATGCTACCTCTGTACTTCGAGTGAACAATAATTTGAGGTGCCTATGTTCAATTCACAAATTATTTATTGAAGTCCTATCATTGTAAGGTACTATATGAGATTCTTTAAGAGTTACAAATGCGAGTTTAACATACTGTGTGTGTAAAATGCTTATGTCAGATTAAGGAAGAGAATGCTAGCAAAAGAAATGCTAAAAACTTATGCTGCTGGCAGTGTGAGCAAAGAAATCTGAGGGGAAAAGTGAGGTCACCATCAACTGATAAGTAAAAGAGAAGGTTTCTGTAAGAGGCAATATTTGAGGTGGACACTGACTGATGGTAGGTCATTGAAAGGAAGGCTTCTAGTGGGATGCCTAATGTTCAGAGACAATTGTATAAAGGTGAAGTGCATGTGTCAGATATGAAGAAGTGATTTTAAGAGATAAATTTATGTAAGCCCTGGGTAGGGAACATTTCATGCAAAGATGGGCTCAATAAAGGACAGAAATGGTATGGACCTAACAGAAGCAGAAGATATTAAGAAGAGATGGCAATAATATGCAGAATAACTGTACAAAATATATCTTCATGACCCAGATAATCATGATGGTGTGATCACTCACCTAGAGCCAGACATCCTGGAATATGAAGTCAAGTGGGCCTTAGGAGACATCACTATGAACAAAGCTAGTGGAGGTGATGGAATTCTAGTTGAGCTATTTCAAATCCTGAAAGATGATGCTGTGAAAGTGCTGCACTCAGTATGTCAGCAAATTTGGAAAACTCAGCAGTGGCCACAGGATTGGAAAAGGTCAGTTTTCATTCCAATCCCAAAGAAACCAAAGCCAAAGAATGCTCAAACTACTGCACAATTGTACTCATCTCACACACTAGTAAAGTAATGCTCAAACTTCTCCAAGCTAGGCTTCAGCAATATGTGAATTGTGAACTTGCAGATGTTCAAGCTGCTTTGAGAAAAGGCAGAGGAACCAGAGATCAAATTGCCAACATCTGCTGGATCATCTAAAAAACAAGAGAGTTCCAGAAAACCATCTATTTATGCTTTATTGTGGAGAAGACAATGGCAACCCACTCCAGTACTTTTGCCTGGAAAATCCCATTGACGAAGGAGCCTGGTAGGCTGCAATCCATGGGGTTGCAAAGACTCAGACATGACTGAGCGACTTCACTTTCATGCATTGGAGAAGGAAATGGCAACCCACTACAGTGTTCTTGCCTGGAGAATCCCAGGGATGGTGGAGCCTGGTGGGCTGCCGACTATGGGGTCACACAGAGTTGGGCACAACTGAAGTGACTTAGCAGCAGCAGCTGCTGCTTTATTGACTATGCCAAAGCCTTTGACTGTGTGGATCACAATAAACTGTGGAAAATTCTGAAAGAGATGGGAATACCAGACCACCTGACCTGCCTCTTGAGAAACCTGTATGCGGGTCAGGAAGAAACAGTTAGAACTGGACATGGAACAACGGACTGGTTCCAAATAGGAAAAGGAGTACGTCAAGGCTGTGTATATTGTCACCCTGCTTATTTAACCTATATGCAGAGTACATCATGAGAAATGCTAGGCTGGATGAAGCACAAGCCGGAATCAAGATTGGTGGCAGAAATATCAATAACCTCAGATATGCAGATGACACCACCCTTATGGCAGAAAGTGAAGAAGAACTAAGAGCCTCTTGATGAAAGTGAAATAGGAGAGTGAAAACAGTTGTCTTAAAGCTCAACATTCAGGAAGCTAAGATCATGGCATCCGGTCCCATCTTTCATGGCAAATAGATGGGGAAACAGGGGAAACAATGGCTGACTTTATTTTGGGCTGCAGTTGGTAACTGCAGCCATGAAATTAAAAGACGCTTACCCCTTGGAAGGAAAGTTGTGACCAACCTAGACAGTATATTGAAAAGCAGTGACATTACTTTGCCAACAAAGGTCCGTCTAGTCAAGGCTATGGTTTTTCCAGTGGTCACATATGGATATGAGAGTTGGACAGTGAAGAAAGCTGAGCACTGAAGAATTGATGCTTTTGAACTGTGGTGTTGGAGAAGACTCTTGAGAGTCTCTTGGACTGCAAGGAGATGCAACCTGTCCATAGGAGATTGGTCCTGGGTGTTCATTGGAAGGACTGATGCTGAAGCTGAAACTCCAGTACATTGGCCACCTGATGTGAAGAGCTGACTCATTTGGAAAGACCCTGATGCTGGGAAAGATTGAGGGCAGAAAGAGAAGGGGATGACAGAGGATAAGATGGTTGGATGGCATCACCAACTCAATAGACATGAGTTTGGGTGGACTCTGGGAGTTAGTGATGGATGGGGAGGCCTGGTGTGCTGCAGTTCACGGGCTCTCAAAGAGTCAGACACGACTGAATGACTGAAATGAACTGTGTAGACATTAAGGCAAAGATAAGAAAGAATAGGGAAAATGTGATGGACAAGGCAGTGATCCACCCACTGCCCACCTGCATGCCCCTGCTGTGAGGAATTCAGTAAAAAGTCCCCACCTGTCTTCACTTTCAAAGCCTGTCTCAGCTTCAGAGAATCACTTTGTCCAGGATGACACTGAGGCCATAGATAGGTGTGTGGGTTTATATGAAAGTGAGATTGTTTTAGCTTTATGAGGGATGCTCTGATGGACAATATTCTCTTTAGAGTCCTCTGCTGAGTTGGCTTTGCTGCTCCCCCCTTTGACTTCTTCCTCAGCTCCATCCCTTTTCCTTTTGTTGTTGTTTTTCAGTCACCGTGTCATGTCTGACTCTTTGTGACCCCATGGACTGCAGCATACCAGACCTTCCTGTCCCTCACCATCTCTTGAAGTTTGCCCAAGTTCATGTCCATTGAATCGGTGATGCCGTCCAACTATCTCTTCCTCTGTTTCCCTCTTCTCCTTCTGCCTTCAACCCTTCCCAGCATCAGGGTCTTTTCCAATGAGTCAGCTCTTTGTATCAGGTAGCCAAAGTATTGGAACTTCAGCATCAGTCTTTCCCATGAGTATTCAGGACTGATTTCTTTTAGGATTGACTGGTTTGATCTCCTTGCTGTCCAAGGGACTCTCAAGAATCTTCTCCAGCCTTACAGTTCAAAAGCATAAATTCTTTGGCTCTCTGCCTTCTTTATGGTCCAACTCTCACATCCATACATGACTTTGAATGTACAGACCTTTGTTGGAAAAGTGATATCTTTGCTCTTTAATAAGTGTCCAGGTTTAATGTAGTAGGTGTTAATCCTTAATACATATCTTGTGAACTGATGCATGTTGAATTCCAGAGTGAGGTATGTATTCATACTGAGTTCTGTAGACCATCAGGAGTGACTCAAGTCTGTCCTGAAGTCAAGTGACATGACTGGAAATACATTTTAGGAAAACCCATTCAGCAGGAGTGTATGTGGAAGTGATTAAAGAAGAAGAAACTGGAGTAGAAACAGAGGTGAAAATTTTTTCTGTAAAAACAGAGGATGCAATGAAGACCTGGGAGAAGATGTTAAAAGAAAAATAGAGGTGAATTTGAAAGATATTGACAAAGAAGGATCTGTAAAACTTAGGAATTGATTGGATATTAGAGTTGAGAAGTAAGAAAAGGTGGAATCCAGGTTTTCTCCAAGATTTTAAACTTGATGGACTATGAACATGGTACAGCCATTAACAAAAGTAAGGGAGTCAGTGTGTCTGCGTGCTTGTGTGTGCGTGTGTGTGTGTGTGTGTGTGTACATACACACACACATGCAATCCAAGGGAGTCAAAGTAGTGAAATGAATTAGGAAGATATTTCTAATAGTTTATGCCATAAATTCCCATGGTTTATGCCTTATGGTATGTTTTTGTAGCTTGCATTTCTACAGGCCTGCTCTGCATATGGGAATAAATTTGTCATATAAATAGACAGAGCCAGAATTGCAGCATTAGCCTTCCCTAAGTCTTAGGTCCTCTCATGTTCATTAATATCCTGTTCATGCTGTACTGGCCCTCCAAAGAAACACATCCTGTATCCAAGATGCTGAATTCCAGAGCTCTGAATGTTGAATGCAAATCCACCCAGTGGTAATGATTTGCCTTTTTAAACATCACATGTACATTTCAGTGCATTATTCCATTCACAGTGTTATGAAGCCATCACTGCTATTTCCCGAACTTTGTTTTTTGAATTGAATTTATTAATTTTCATGGACTTTATTTTTAGAGGGGTTTTAAGTTTATAACAAAACTGAATGGAAAGCATAAAAAGTGCATATATTTCCTCTCCCCACATATGCATGGCCTCCCCTACCATCACCATCCCACACCAGAGTGGTTACAGTCTGTAAACCAACAATGACACATTAATATCCATAGTTTACATTAAGTTCCACTCTTGGTCTATGAGTTTTGACAAGTGTATAATGACACATATCCATCATTATAGTATCTTACAGAGTAGTTTTACTGCCCTAAAGATCCTCTGTGCTCCATCTGTTTATTCTTCCTTCTCCCAATGACCTCTGCTAACTACTTTTTTCCCCCCAGTTTGCTTGTGTGTATGCCCAGTCATGTCCAACTATTTGTGAGGCCTTGGACTATAGCCCACCAAGCAGTCACAAATACTGTTCATGGAATTTTCTAGGTAAGAATACTGGAGTGGGTTGCCATTTCTTATGTCAGGAGATCTTCCTGACCCAGGGATCAAACCTGCTTCTTCTGTCTCCAGCACTGGCAGGCAGATTCTTTACCACTGCACCACTTGGGAAGCCCACTGTTTTCATAGCTTTGCCTTTTTCAGAATGTCATATAGTTTGAATCATATAGTATGCAGTATGTAGCCTCTTCAGGTTGGCTCTTTTAACTTGTAATAGGCATTTAAGTTTCCTCCATGTCTTTTGTGTCTCTCTGCTCATTTTCTTTTAAGCACTGTCTAATATTCCATTGTATGAATGTATGACAATTCACTTATTCATTCATCTAGTGAAGGACTTTTTGATTGCTTCCAGGTATTGGCAATTACAAATAGAGCTGCTGTAAACATCTGTGTCCAGGTTTTTCTGTGGTCATAGGTTTTCAACTCATTTGGATAAATATCAATGAATACAATTGCTAGATCTTATGGTAAGCATATGTTTAGTTTTGCAAGAAAGTGGTAAAATGCCTTCCAGAATGGCTGTACTACCATTTTTCATTCCCACAGTGAATGGGAATTCCTGTTGCTCTTCATCCTTAGAAGCATTTGATGTTGTCAGTGCTATGAATTTTAGCCATTCTAATAGGTGTATAGTTGTTTTAACTTGCAGTTGTTTGATAGCATGTTCATCTTTTCTTGTGCTTATATACCATCTGTATATCTTCTTTGTTTCGGTGTCTCTCTCAGATCTTTTGTTCATTTTTAAATGGAATTATTTATTATTATTGTAGTGTTTTAAAATTTGTACATTTGGATACTTTCCCTTAATCACATATGTATTTTACAAATATTTCTCCTAGTCTATGATTTGGAACATATAGCATCTTCTTCATCCACAAATAGAGACTCTGTAATCATTATTCAAAAACTTTCCAGCTCCTGGGAACCTCCAATCTGTATTCTGTTTCTATTAATTTATTTTTCCCATTCTAGGTGTTTCATATAAATGGAATCATATAATATGTGTTTTCTTATATCTGGTTCCTTTAACTTATCAAAATGTTCTCAAGATTTATTCTTGTGGAAGCATGTATCATATCCTTTATATCTGTATTATCATATTCTTTTATGCATATATAAATGTTACATGCATATAAAATTTTGTTATCCATTTATCTGTAGATGGACATTTGGCTTGTTTCCAACTTTTGGCTTGAAAATAATGTTACAGGGAATAATACTGCAATGAATGTGGAAATGTCTGAGTCCTTCTTTTTAATTCTTTTAATATACACCTAATATACGTTAAGGGTGGAATTGCTGAGTCATGATAATTCTGTGTTTAGCTTTTTAATAACTACAACCCTGTTTTCCACAGAGACGGAATTATTGTACTGAATTTCTTGTTGTTTACTCTTGTGAAAATGCTATAATACCCTCCCCTCTCTTCTGCTGACTCTTGTCAGTGTGGACCCGGAAGGATCATGCTATAGCCATGAACTTATCAAAGGCTCCCTCTTGATACCTGTTCTTCTGTATGTCTCAGAGTTAGCTCACAAGAAAGTTGGGGAACAATGGCCTATTTTGAAACCTGCTATTTTTGATCCAGTGAACATTTTGATGATGCTATTTCAAACTGAACTTGCTTTAATTTTGCATTTAAGAATATAGCTTTTAATTACAGTTTACATTTATTTGGTATATTTATTTTCTGCCTACTCAAGAAGACCTCTACAGTGATGAGGAAAAAGCAGTGAACAAACTGAAAAAATTCTTGCAATTATGGAGCTTATACTCCAGTATGAGTCAGAAAATAAACAAAGATCATTTTAGGTTATTGTTGGTGTTTAGTTATGTTTAGCTAAGTTTGTCCTACTGTTGTTTGACCCCATGGACTGTAGCCCACCAGGCTCCTCTATCCATGAAATTTCCCAGGCAAGAATCTAGAGTAGGTTGCCATTTCCTTCTCAAGGGATCCAACCCCAGTCTCTTGCACTGGCAGGCAGATTCTTTACCACTGAGCCACCAAGGAAGCTTCAATTTTAGGTTGGATTTATACTAAAATGAATGGTGCAATAGAGAGAAACTTAGTAAGAAGCTATTATTGATATGATAGCCAGTAAACACCTATCCAAAGTGACTGTTGAATGAGACTTGAAGTATGAGAGAGAGTTAGGCACGTGAAGGAAAGGTGATGCGAGGCTACTTGAGAAGAGCAGCCAAGCAGAGTCTTCCAGGTAAGAAATATCTTAACATGTGTCTTGTTAAGATGTTCTTGTCTTCTTCTTGTTTTTGTTAACATATCTTCTTAACAAGGCACATAAAGTGAAGTGGAGAGAATCACAGTGAACAAGTAAAGAGGCACAAGAAGAGTTAGAGGACACACAAAACTCCATGTACTTCAGACTTGGCAGCAGTTTGGAGTTCATTCTCAGATCAGGTGGAATGTTTACAGAGGACAATAACCTGATAAAATTCCAATATGATATGAGTCCTCAGTACTGGTTCCTTTGCATGTATATTCAGAGTGCTCGCCATCCCCATGATGGTCACACAGGCTGGAACATTCATAAGACAATATCACAGAGCTTAATATGGCTTTTTTCTCTTCTTTGCCTTGAGAACTGAAAGGTGTTTTAGGGTATTGTTTCTGGAGTAATGTTTAAAAACATTAAAAATTCATAGTCCTAAAGTTGACTGTATTCTTTCCCCTCAGGATATTTTCAATGAATCTAAGATGCCAGAATCAAATAGGACTGACTCTAAGATGCTAAAATCAAATAGGACCAATCAGATTGTCTTTTTTTTTTCATGGAAAGGTATTTCATTTAAATTACAACAATGTGTCTCTGTCAATCCAAACACTCAATCTATCCCTCCCTCCCTCACTTTTCTCCCCAGTAATTGTAAGTCCCTTCTCTAAGTCTGTGAGTCTGTTTCTGTTTTGTAAATAAGTTCAGTTGTATCATTATTTTTTAGATTTTGCATATACATGACATCATATGTTAGTTGTCTTTCTCTGTCTGACCTCATTTGGTATGATGATCTCCTGGTCCATCCATGTTGCTGCAAATGGCATTATTCCATTCTTTTTAATGTCTGAGTAATATTTCATTGTATAAATGTGCCACATTTTCTTTATTCATTCATCTGTTGATGGGCATGCTTCCATGTCTTAGCTATTGTAAACCGTGCTGCGATGAATATTGGCAAGGCATAGGTATACTTTCAAGCCATGTTTCTTTCTGAATATGTGCCTAAGGGTGGGATTGCTGGATCACATAGTAGCTCTATTTTTAGATTTTTGAAGAACCTCCACACTGTTCTCCATAATGGCTGTTCACATTCCCACCAACAGTGTGTGAGGGTTCCCTTTCCTCCACGTCCTCTCCAGCATTTATTGTTTGTACATTTTTTGACAGCGGCCATTCTGACTGGTGTGAATTGACACCAGTTTTTTTTTTTAAAGATTAATTTATTTATTGGTTGTGATGGGTCTTGGCGGCTGTACATGGACTTTCTCTAGTTGCAGAAAGTGAGGGGTACTCTTTGTTGTGGTGCATGGACCTCTCATTGTGGTGGCTTTCCTTGGTGCGGAACACAGGCTCTAGGTGTGCAAGCTTCAGTAATTGTGGCTTGTGGATTCAGTGGGTTTTGATGCAAGGGCATGTGGGATCTTCTCAGACGAGGGATCTAACCAGTGTTCCTTGAATTTCAAGGAAGAATTGTAACCACTGGACCACCTGGGAAGCCCTTACTGTAGTTTTGATTTGCACTTCTCTAATAATTAGGGATACTGAGAATCTTTTCATGTATCTCTTGGCCGTCTACTGTCATCTTTGGAGAAATGTGTCTTTAGGTCTCTGTCCACTTTTTAATTGTTTTTTGTTTTTTGATGTGGCGCTGCATGAACTGTTTGTAAATGTTGTAGACTAATCCATAGTCTGTCATATTGTCTACAAATATTTTCTCCCATTCCATGTGTTGTATTTTCATTTTGTGTATGATTTCCTTTGCTGGACGAAAGCTTTTGAGTTTACTTAGGTCTCATTTGTGTACTTTTATTTCCACTACTTTGGAAGACAAATAAAAAAAAATACTGCTGTGATTTTTGTCAGGGAGTGTTCTGCCTATGTTTTCCCCTAAGAATTTTAAAGTATCTGGTCTTAAATTTAGATCTTTAATCCATTTTGAGTTTATTTTTTGTATTGTGTTAAAGAATGTACTATTTTCATGTTTTACATGGATCTGTGCAGTATTCCCAGAACTATTTATTGAAGAGACTGTTTTTCTTCCATTTTAAAGTCTTGGCTTCTTTGTCATAGATTAATTGCCAGTATGTGTTTGGGTTTATTTCTCAGCTTTATATCCTGTCTCATTGATCTATATGTCTATTTTTGTGCCAGTAGCATCCTGTTTTGATGACTGTAAGTTTGTAGTATGGCCTGAAGTCAGGATGCCTGATTCCTCCAGCTCTCCTTTTCTTTCTCAAGATAGCTTTGGCTATTCAGAATCTTTGTCTTCATATAAATTTTAGGATTTTTTGTTCTAGTTCTGTGAAAAATGCCATTGGTCATTTGATAGGGATTGCGTTGAATTGTGGATAGTCTTGGGTTGTATAGTCTTTTTTGTCAATATTGATTCTTTCAATCCAAGAACATGTATATCTTTTCATCTGTTTGTAGTATCTTCAACTTCTTTCATCAGTGTCATAATTTTCAGAGGACAGGTCTTTTTTTTTTCCTTAGGTGGGTATATTCCTAGGTATTGTATTCTTTTTGATGCAGTGGTGGTAAATGGGATTGTTTCTTTAATTTCTCTTTCTGATCTTTTGTTGTTAGTGTATAGAAATGCAACAGATTTATCTTTAACATTAATTTAGAATTGGGATTCAGTGCATGCAGCCCACTAACTCTAAATACGTATCTGAGTTGGTGGTGGCTCTATGTGGCTAATTTAAGAGAATTAAGAGAATATATAATTTAAGAGAATGAGAGAGAGAAGAGGAATAATGAAGTGTAGATAGTACAAAGCAGATAATGAAGGAAAGACTGGACTTTGACCCAGACTCTCATGTAACTGGCTCCGTTTTTCCTTAAAATTGAGATAGACTTTCTGCTTTTGATTTTTATGAAGTATGTCTGGAGCTTACTAATAAATTCCATAGATTTACTTAAGGTAGTTTGTTGTTCTTGTTGTTTAGTTGCTAAGCTATGTCTGACTCCTTTGAAGCCCCATGGACTGTGCCTGCCATACTCCTCTGTCTATGAGATTTCACAAGCAAGAATCCTGGAGTGAGTTGCCATTTGTTTCTCCAGGGATCTCCCGACACAGGGATCAAACCTACATTTTCTGGTTGGCAGGTGGACTCTTTACCACTGAACCATCTGAGAAGTACTCAGGTAGTTTAACAGGTTTCTTCTACTTACTATCCTAATGCAAAAGGAGTCAAGGGAAAAGCAATATGATGGGGACAAATTTATTGGAGACGTTTTTATGCGTAAAATTCAGACCTTAGTGTACTTAGAATTAGGGGAAGAAAAAGAAAAGAATGTCATATGGCATCAGCAGGCCTTCATATTTAGGATGAGGTCCTGCTTAATTTCACCATCTGCTTGAACTATCCTTTTTTTGAACATAAATTAGAAAAAAGAGAGAAAACAAATGGGGATGAAAACAAGATCTTCTTGATCTTCTTTGTGGCATGTCTTTGTATTTCCCACATATAATCCCTTTTAGTGGTACTGGGGAATTTACCTTCTTTTCCTACGTGCAACTGTTAGGATACCAAATTGCCAGCTGGTGTTCACATAGTTGCTTGGTACTCGTAATTGGAATCCATGTTACATTTTCAGTTTAGAGTTTGAAATGACATCCTTTATCTCTCTTTGGAAAAGTTGATATGATGTGATTTCTTTCTCTTTGTCTAAAAGGTTTTGGGCAAAGCCTTCTATGATAGTTTTCGCTTCTCCTATGAAAGCCCCATGTTATTCCATGAGTGACGTAAACCATCCTGTTTTGTGTACTGTACTTATATTTGGCCATTCCTTTTTCATACTCAGTGTCAGAGAAGGAGTCATTGACTCTAACTCTTGAGCCTGAGACACCTTTGTCATGTGAATAACCCAAGCAGGGAACTTAACTGACAGTTTATATATGATCTAGAAAAACTGATGATAAATGTATATTATATATTTAAATGTATGTAAAGGAGATAAATGTATAAAAAGTAGATCTGACTTATGGGGCACTTATGTCTTTCAGAGAATACTTGTTCCAGCTGCAAGATAGATAACTTAAATTTGGGGGAAATTTTATAGTGGACGAGCAGGTTGGAGGAATCTTATACATATTAATAGCATACTGCTACCTTTTAAAGAGTAATTGTGGGGACTTCCTTGGTTGTCCAGTGGCTAAGAATCTGCCTTGCAATGCAGGGAACATAGGTCTAATCCCTGGTTGGGGGATTTAGATCTCACATGCTGTAGGGCAACAAAGCCCACATGGGCAACTGCCAAGCCCACGCGCCACCACTAAAGAGCTTCTGCCCTGCAGTGAAGAGTCTACATGCCACAAATAAGACCCAGTGCACCCAAATAAATAAATAAGTAAATGTATTTTTTTAAAAAGGTAATTATATGATGTTATGCCAACATGAAGAGAAGATATATTACCACTGTTAGTTTTTAATACCATAACATATTCTTGTTACTTTCTGTGTTCTGTGCCAGAACCCAGTGTCAAATTTACCAAGTTGCAGTCATACAGTAAGATTTTAAAGTTGTTTAACTGATTATCATATAGTAAATACTTCTCACCATTAGTGTCATGTAACTTCTTTTTTTGTTCACAAACTTTTTATAGAAGTGTCAAATGCACAGAGAAGGTACAGAGCAAATTTTAACACAGTGAAAACCCTTGTAGCCTGTACCCAGATCAAGAATCAGAATGTTATCAGAACTGTAGATCCCTCCCTGTGCCTTCCAGGCACCATGCATGCCTCAGAGGGAACCTCTATTCTGACTGCCACATTCTTTGATTAGCTTTGCCTCTATGTGAACTTTGTATAATATAAGTGGAACCACATAGCACACCCTCTTTCGTGTTTGGCTTCTCTCACTCAGTGTTATTCAGTGAGGATGATCCAGATGACTACATGTCCTTGAGATCCACTCATTTTTATTGTAGCATACTATTTTGTTGTTTGAATAAACCATTGTGTATCTATTTCTAATGCTATTAATTGGGCTATTCTGACAAATGCTACTATGAATACTCTCTTACATTGTGTGTGAACATATGATTCTTTTCTCTATGAATATACTTCAGCTCAGTTCAGTTGCTCAGTCGTGTCCGACAATTTGCGACCCCATGAACTGCAGCACGCCAAGCCTCCCTGTCCATCACCAACTCCTGGAATCCACCCAAACCCATGTCCATCAAGTCAGTGATGCTATCCAACCATCTCATCCTCTGTCATCCCCTTCTCCTCCTGCCCTCAATCTTTCCCAGCATCAGGGTCTTTTCAAATGAGTCAGCTCTTTGCATCAGGTGACCAAAGTATTGGAATTTCAGCTTTAACATCAGCCTTCCAATGAACACCCAGGACTGATCTCCTTTAGGATGGACTGGTTGGATCTCCTTGCAGTCCAAGGGACTCTCAAGAGTCTTCTCCAACACCACAGTTCAAAAGCATCAATTCTTCAGCACTCAGCTTTCTTTATAGTCCAACTCTCACATCCATACATGACTACTGGAAAAACCATAGCCTTGACTAGATGGATCTTAGTTGAAAAAGTAATGTCTCTGCTTTTTAATATGCTGTCTAAGTTGGTCAGAAGTTTCCTTCCAAGGAGTAAGGGTCTTTTAATTTCATGGCTGCAATCACCTTCTGCAGTAATTTTGGAGCCCAGAAAAATTAAGTCTGACACTGTTTCCCCATCTGTTTGCCATTAAGTGATGGGACCAGATGCCATGATCTTAGTTTTCTGAATGTTGAGCTGTAAGCCAATTTTTTACTCTCCTCTTTCACTTTGATCAAGATGCTTTTTAGTTCCTCTTCACTTTCTGCCATAATGGTGGTGTCATCTGCATATCTGAGGTTATTGATATTGCTCCCAGCAATCTTGATTGCAGCTTGTGCTTCCTCCAACCCAGCATTTCTCATGATGTACTCTGCATATAAGTTAAATAAGCAGGGTGACAATATTCAGCCTTGATGTACTCCTTTTCCTATTTGGAACCAGTCTATTGTTTCATGTTTGGTTCTAACTGTTGCTTCCTGTCCTGCATACTGGTTTATCAAGAGGCAGGTCAGATGGTCTGGTATTCCCAACTCTGTAAGAATTTTCCACAGTTTGTTGTGGTTCACACAGTCAAAGGCTTTGGCATAGTCAATGAAGCAGATGTTTTTCTGGAACTCCCTTGCTTTTTCAATGAGCCAACGGATGTTGGCAATTTGATTTCTTGTTCCTCTGCCTTTTCTAAATCTATCTTGAACATTTGGAAGTTCATGGCTCATGTATTGCTAAAGCCTGGCTTGGACAATTTTGAGCATTACTTTACTAATGTGAGAGATGAGTGCAATTGTGTGGTAGTTTGAGCATTCTTTGGCTTTGCCTTTCTTTGGGATTGGAATAAAAACTGACCTTTTCCAGTCCTGTGGCCATTGCTGAGCTTTCCAAATTTGCTGACATATTGAGTGTAGTACTTTAACAGCATCATCTTTCAGGATTTGAAATAGCTCCACTGGATTTCCATCACCTCCACTAGCTTTGTTCATAGTGATGCTTCCTAAGGCCTACCTGACTTTATATTCCAGGATGTCTGGCTCTAGGTGAGTGTGAGTGATCACACCATTGTGATTATCTGGGTTGTAAAGATCTTTTTTGTACAGTTCTTCCGTGTATTCTTGCCACCTCTTCTTAATATCTTCTACTTCTGTTAGGTCCATACCATTTCTGTCCTTTATTGAGCCCATCTTTACATGAAATGTTCCCTTGGTATCTCTAATATTCTTGAAAAGATCTGTAGTCTTTCCCATTCTATTGTTTTCCTCTATTTCTTTGCACTGATCACTGAGGAAGGCTTTCTTATCTTTTCTTGCTATTCTTTGGAACTCTGCATTCAAACGGGTATATCCTTCCTTTTCTCTTTTGCTCTTCACTTCCCTTCTTTTCACAGCTATTTGTAAGGCCTCCTCAGACAGCCATTTGGCTTCTTTGCATTTCTTTTCCTGGGGATGGTCTTGATCCCTGTCTCCTGTACAGTGTCACAAACCTCCATCCATAGTTCATCAGGCACTCTGCCTATCAGATCTAGTCCCTTAAGTCTATTTCTCATTTCCACTCTGTAGTCATAAGGGATTTGATTTAGGTCATACCTGAATGGTCTAGTGATTTTCCCCTCTTTCTTCAACTTAAGTCTGAATTTGGCAATAAGGAGATCACGATCTGAGCCACAGTCAGCTCCCAGTCTTGTTTTTGCTGACTGTATAGAGTTTCTCCATCTTTGGCTTAAATAATGTAATCAATCTGTTTTCAGTGTTGACCATCTGGTGATGTCCGTGTGTTGAGTCTTCTCTTGTGTTGTTGGAAGAGGGTGTTTGCTATGACCAGTGCATTCTCTTGGCAGAACTTATTAGCCTTTGCTCTGCTTCATTCTGTACTCGCTGACCAAATTTGCCTGTTACTCCAGGTGTTTCTTGACTTCCTACTTTTGCATTCCAGTCCCCTATAATGAAAAGGACATCTTTTTTGTGTATTGGTTTTAGAAGGTCTTGTAGGTCTTCATAGAACCATTCAACTTCAGCTTCTTCAGTTGTACTGGTCGGGGCATAGACTTGGATTACTGTGATGTTGAGTGGTTTGCCTTGTAAACGAACAGAGATCATTCTGTTGTTTTTGTATTTGCATTCAAGTACTTCATTTCGGACTCTTTTGTTGACTATGACGGCTACTCCATTTCTTCTAAGGGATTCCTGCCCACAGTAGTAGATATAATGGTTGTCTGAGTTAAATTCACCTATTCCAGTCCATCTTAGTTCACTGATTCCTAGACTATTGATGTTCACTCTTGCCATCTCCTGTTTGACCACTTCCAATTTTGCCCTCATTCATGGACCTAACATTCCAAGTTCCTATACAATATTGCTCTTACAGCATCGAACCTTGCTTCTATCACCAGTCCCATTCACAACTGGGTGGTGTTTTTGGTTTGGCTCCATCTCTTCATTCTTTCTGGAGTTATTTTTCCACTGATCTCCAGTAGCATATTGGGCACCTACTGACCAGGGGAGTTCATCTTTTAGTGTCCTATCTTTTTGCCTTTTCATACTGTTCATGGGGTTCTCGAGGCAAGAATACTGAAGTGGTTTGCCATTCCCTTCTCCAGTGGACCACATTGTCAGACCTCTCCACCATGACCCGTCCATCTTGGGTGGCCCCACACGGCATGGCTTAGTTTCATTGAGTGAGACAAGGCTGTGGTCCGTGTGATCAGATGGGCTAGTTGTCTGTGACTGTGTTTCAGTCTATCTGTGCTCTGATGTACATTGTGGGTAAACATATGATTCTTTTCTCTATGAATATGCTTAGGTGTGACTAATTGATTTAAAAATAATAAATTGGTAGAACATATTCACAAGTTAAGTGCTCTTCTAGAAAATGCATAAAAAAACTCCTTATAGATTGTAACATCAAATGTAATCACACACACACACACCACTTACCACAATGACTACCACACAGTAGACATTTAGTATGGGTTATTAAATGGACAGATATATTGAGCATAACAAATAAAAAGATGATTTTGAAGATAATAATGTGTGCAGATGGAGACTACAGCCATGAACTTTATGAAGGCCATAGAAGATGCTTGCTCCTTGGAAGAAAAGCTGTGACCAACCTACGCAGCATATTAAATAGCAGAGACATTACTTTGCTGACAAAGGTCCATCTAGTCAATGCTATGGTTTTTCCTATAGTCATGTATGGATGTGAGAGTTGGACTATAAAAAAGCTGAGTGTTGAAGAATTGATGCTTTTGAACTGTAGTGTTGGAGAAGACACTTGAGAATCCTTTAGACTGCAAAGAGATCAAACTAGTGAATTGAATATGAAGTCAGTCCTGAATATTCATTGGAAGGACTGATGCTAAAGCTGAAACTCCAATCTTTGGCCACTTGATGTGAAGAACTGACTCATTTGACAAGACCCTGATGCTGGGCAAGATTGAAGGTAGGAGGAGAAGAGGATGACAGAGGATGAGATGGTTTGATGGCATCACTGACTAATGGACATGAAGCTGAGGAAGCTCCAGGAGTTGGTGATGCACAGGGAAGCCTGGTGTGCTTCAGTCCATGGGTCGCAAAGAGTTGGACACGACTGAGTGACTGAACTGAATTTGATTGAAGATTAGCATTTACTGAAATACATGACTTTGAAAGCTCTCTTTCAACTATAATTCTGAAAATTTGGTTGTTTTATCATGAATCCTTTCTAAGTTCCTTCTTTTGTTTGAGTGGTAAATTTGAGAACTGGACAGTAGTAGGAATTTGATAATACTGCATGTAATTCTTTAGAAAATTTACCTTTATTACTCTGGTCTGGTAAGTGGTGCCAGTTTGCAGTAATCTTCCATGGGTACATGGGCCCCCTCCCAGCCCAGTCAGCATTTGCAGCACAATTTCATTGCTCTTGAATTTGCAGACAAGAGTTGTGATTTCAATATCTGGCCCATGAAGCAGTATTCTTGCATCTGTCCATTTGGAAAGCTTTCAACAGGAGACCAAATTGCTAAAGCTGGCAAGAAAGGATTGCTGGCTTTCCATGTTTTGTGTAGGGATAGCTGTTGGAGGCATCCAAATTTGAAAATTGGCTCCTGTCTTCCAGTGATGTATGATTTTATAAATGTCTCTAAGTGAAGCAAAAGCAAAAAAAAAAAAAAGAAAGAAAGAAACCTTAGGTTCTGCCCTTTTGTTATTTTTCTTTTGTCATGCTTTTCAAGCAAGGAAAATACTGGGAAAGACCATTTCAAGGTGTTCGTTTCTGCAAGTTGTGATGTGCTGACTTTGCGCTCCCTCAGGAAGAAGCCCTATCTTTCTCTGTGGTTTGATCAAACAGGGATTGATAGCTATTGTTTTTTCCTCTATACTCAGGCTTATGCCTACTCAGTGGGCCTCCCCCTGTTTTTAAATGTGCTCAGGGTATCTGGGAGACCATTGTAGAGCAGAGTATTTGAGCAGGGGTATGAAGTCTGATGTCTTTTGGGGCCAGGCGGATGAGAAGAAGGGGGACACTTTAGATAGAAGCTGGAAGGAAGGGCAGGGGCAGGTGTAAGTGGAGAGTTCATGCTTCCCTGAAAGTATGCAAGTATGTTAAAAAAAAAAAAAAGACAACCCAGTGTTTGTTTTCCACCCCCTCTTTATCCACGTACATTTTGTGCGTGCACGAATGTGTGCATGCACACATCCACACATGCATACCACACATGTTCTTTCTCCCTCATGGGTGTAAACATGTTGGGATTGGAGGAATAAAATAGTTTGCTACCAGATTGTATTTCCTCATGCTATCTTGTTACCTCCATTTCTACAATATGTAGGATGAAGATTTAGTCTAGTATTGTTCAGTGGATAGGAATGTTTAGTGAGTGTTTGTATGAGAGAGAGAGACAGAAATTATCTCATCACACATGCTTACAGTTAACATACACAAAAATGACTGATCCAAGAGAACTGGTCTTAGCCGAGATAGTGACCATTTTTCAAGACACGAATTAGACTAAAAGGGGGTGGGGGAAAAGTCCTAAATTAATGAATAAAAATGCATGTAAATGAATGAGAAACTAAGAAGTTTGAAGGAAGTCCTGATTTTATTTTTTTAATCTTACTCTGTTGACTGCTAAAGTCTCAACTAAAGATTTTACACTGGCTAATATGGATAATGATGACAATGAAAAATATCATTATTTAAGGAAAAATGACCCACTAATCTGAGTTTTATTATAACCATTAGGATTGTTCTAGGAAGAGACTTTAATTTTTATGATGATGTTATGATGCTGTTACTTGGTTTCTATCTGGTCCTATTTCCATCCACATGTACTTTCACGCCCTTTGTCTGCCTCCTCGTTTTCTATCTCTCCCATATAAAAATTTCCCTCCAAGACTGCTGAGGTTGGAGAAACAGGTTTAAGAGGTAGATTTTAGAGGAGGACGAGAGAGATTTCAAAGTGTTTTAGTTTTCTGGGCCTAATATTCTCTTTTGTACATGCGTCTTATTTCATTATAAAGTTTGCATTTTTAAAAAAATCTCATACCTTCATAGGCAGATATATTAATATGTTTAAAGTGTATCCTTTAATATGAATGTATTCTTGCCAAGTGTTGTGTACAGATGTATTTAAATTTATATAGACAATATAACTATCACTTGTATAATTTTAAATACATATTGTAGGTCTCTAATTGTTTCTTACTCTTTCGCACTAACACCACATTTTTAAAGATCAATATATGTTGCCAAGTTTATACCTAATTCATATCTTTTTAAAAAAATTGAACTACAATTGACTTATACTAATTTGTACCTTCTGGATAATTTGTTGTGATGGGCATCTACATTTCCTGTCCCTGTGATGGAAACTCAGGTTACTTCCAACCCTTTCGACTCTTATGACTCCATGGACTATAGCCCCCAGGCTCCTCTGTCCATGGGATTTCCCAGGTAAGAATACTGGAGTGGGTTGCATTTCCTTCTCCAAGGGGATCTTCCCAACCCAGGAATCAAACCTGTGTCTCCTGCATTGTCAGGCAGGTTCTTAACCACTGCGCCACCAGGGAAGCCCTCTCTTTATCAACAAACACAATGCTTTGAACCAATCTTTATCGAGCTATCAGGATTTTACGGGGATACCCATCCTGTACTTGTATAGTTATATCTGTCTTGAAAGATACTGTTGGACTGCCTTCCAGAATGCCCACACCAGCCCGTCACTCTTCTTAGTTCTTCATGACAATTTCCCCATCCCATGAATACTGAGTGATACCTGACTTTCTAACTGTTGCCAATTTAAAAAGTTTGATGTGATATCTCATTGGTGTCTTAGCAAAAGAGTCAATTCCTAGGTAGGTCATTAAGAAGTCTGGGATCCCGGAGGAGGAGAAAGCAGTCTGGGGCTCTCATGAAGGAGATAGAGGTCTGGAGTTCTCAAGGAGGAGAAACCGACACACATTTTTATTTTTCCTTTAATCCCAGAGCTGATGATTGCACAACAAAACAATTTCTCTTGCTCAAGGCTATGTTTTCCCTTAAACTCTGTACCAATGGTTATATAACAATGATGTATCCTGCTTGAGGACATGTTTCTCTTTCTTGAGAACCTTCTGTCTAATCCTGTCATTTTACAATGTATATTATGGGTTAGATCTTTCTATTATTAGTTCTAATCCTATTATCTTAAAATGTATATTGTGGGAGTGGGTATGGTAAGACCTTTACAGCTTTGAGACATTCTTTTGATTTATTATTAATAGCCACTTGAAAAGTATATAGCTCCCTTGCTAAGACTAGCAAAGGGGGCACTCTCCACCCCCCTTCTGGTGTCTATGTCAGAAACTTTCTCTGCCCCTTTTTATACTTTAATAAAACTCTGCTGTACAAAAGCTCTTAAGCGATCAAGCCTGGTCCCTGGTCCCAAAGTTAAATCTTCTTCAGAGATCATGAATCTGACATTGTTCACAGTAAGCTATCATTAGCTTGCCTTTTCTTCATCACCAATAATTTAGAACATCCTTTCAAATTCTCCTGAGCACTTGGGTTCCTTTTTTAATGTACTGTTCATGTTTCCTTTGCCCATTTTCTACAGTCTTTCTCCAGCTTATTGCAGGAGTTGCCTGCCAGTGCTAGCTATTGATACTTTAAGACACTGTGTATAGCATCTCCATTTCTTTCACACACTAACTCCTTTGTGAATTTCTTTAAAAATAGGTCATTACTCTTGGTGAGTAAATTTTAAGGGCTTGTCTAGTGAAATTCCTCTTGTGCTGTGACTCCTCCATCAACTGCTTGTTCAGGGATCCCTTGAACTGTATTGATACGCAGCACTCTCATTCACTGAGAAGAACCTTAAAAGGAATGGCAGTGATTCGCTGCCTGTGCCTCTAGGAAATATTAAAATCTTAAAGACAAGCAGAGGGTATTTGGGCATTGTCAGTTTTGCACATACTTCTCATTTTGTAGCCTCTAGGTATGATCTTGGCATAATGCAAAAGAGAATGAAATATTTGAATGTTCTATTTTGAAATGGAAACTGCAGAAACATGAGCTCATGATCTTGTTTCTGAAATTGGAGCCTATCTTTAGCGGATTTTTTTAGGAGACTGAAATAGCATTACTCTCCCAAGGCCTGCATGAAATGACTCCTTCAGTTAAGTTCTCGTTTGGCATTTGGGCATTCCAAGTCAGCTGAGAAAAGGCTAGTATGCCCCATGAGAGGCCTGCAGTTGATCAGTGAGTCACAAAGATGTGAAATAACATAATTGAATGAAAAATACAGTAATGTAGGTTTGAGGGAGCATTATCATTGCCAATAATATTTTTGAATATACAGAAGTTGCTTTTGGATGAGTTTCACTGTTTTATCTGTTAGAGATGATTCCTCACACATGTATTATCATGCAGGCTTTTGGAAACCTTTTAGCTTGTACAACTTGAGCTATTTTTCTTGAGTTCATTTTCCAACTCCTGGACATCCATATTTTATACCTATTTCCTTTTGACTAAGCATGTCATAGGAAGTTACCCTAATCTACTGCCTGTCAGGGATACTGAATTGCCTTACTTTATAACTTTGACTTCCTTTAGAGTTACTATGTAGAATATCTTTTCATGAGTGTCAAAAACACTTAAAGTAATGTTTTTCATTGCATTTCCCAATACCTGTCATGGATTAAGGTATTAGAATATATAAATCTAGAGTTATCAGTTCTACTCACAATAATTTGGAAATACTAAAGTCCTAAGTGTAGGTTTGAATGTATGAATACTTTTTAAATTTTATTATAAATATTTTAGGATTTTGATCATTGATCTAAAAGTAGAGATGGCACATTAATAGATGCAGTGAATATATAGAAATTAGATTCTCTATTTCTTCTGAGAAATGAATGTCTTCAATGAATAGGAACAGTTGCTAATGTGATATCAAAATTTAAAATGTATTTATTACAATTGAGTCTAACTAGCTGAACTAATAATAAACTCTCATGAATTTTAAGTGGCCCAATACACCAGACTCTTACTGGACCATACTGAAGAGCCTTTCTTGACCAATGAACAATGGAAATTATTTCGCCAAACACTGTTGACTTCTAGACTCATTCTTTGCCATCCCAGTGAATGTTCTCAGTGCTTAATGAGCATAACCACCATGAAAACCCCTTCCTAATTCTTGAAACTCTATTTTTTCCCCTCTCTTCAAACTACAGTGATTTTATTCACTAATTTTCTCTTGCTTGGAAAACAATTTTTTGTTTGTTTTTCATTTTTAGCTCTCGAGGTCTTTGTTCTATTCCTTAATACTGATAAGCCAAGTTACTTTTTATAATAATGTGCCACAAAGGCAACGTAATTATCTAAAAATGTCTTCTTTTGATCATAATTAAATGCTTCAATTCCTTTTCTAATGTTTTAAACCATAATTTTTATCCACAGGTTAGTTGGTTTTAGAGCATCTTCGATTGCTGTCTACTCTGTCCCCTCCCCCAGTTTTTCTCCCATTTCTCACAGGAAACTTCTTAGCAATGAAATTCAACAGGGAGTCAGTATGTTGGCACCACTGGCAATGAGGAAAGCATAAACTGTGCCTTTAAATAATACCACTAAATGAAAAAACCAACACCATAACGTAAAGAAAATAAAAACATTTCAAAAAAAATAATACCACTAAATGATTATAAAAAATCAGTTGATGGGATTATAAAACTGGTCAAAATATGAGAGAAAGTAAGCATTGTGGTAATAAGAGGAATTGTATTTGCTGAATGTGCACTCTTGACTCATTATACTGAGTGAAAAAAAGCTCCTGAATTCAATTCTTCTAACAGTCCTGGGATATAGATGAGGAGACTGAGGCAAAATCTTTATTATGCATAATTTTGTGAACCAGTTCAGGGGAAGGCCTGATTCCTAAACCCTCACTGCATGGCTGCATTAAAGGTGTAGGGATATGCTGACCTTGATCCAGGTCAGAGATGGCTAATTCCTGGTGATGGATTATGTAGGTTTTTACACTGTACCACTTTAAGCTGTTTGTCTCATTTAGATCTATAAACCACACAGACCTCTGAGAAGAGCAGTACTGTGGAGTGCATGAGGAAGCCTAACAAGTGAAGAAGGGTGGGATGAATTATGTCCACATACATTATAGAATGTCATAGTGCTCTGAAAAGAAATGATCAAGGTATACCAGATGATTTTAATAAGCCTCTTTGGCTGGTATTATTAAGTGAGAAAGAGAGGAGTAATGCTTATAATGTTATTCGTATTTTTTAACACATAGGAAAATTTCCTTATACGTTTGTGTGTGTGTGTGGATAAGAAAGAAAATTATAAACCAGGAGGTAACTTGGGTTAGCTTAGAGTAATGATTGTGGCTGTCATGGTTGAGAATGTAGTTGGAAGAAGGAATAAAACAAAACTAACAGAACATTAGATGCAGAGAAACAAATGAGAAACAGCAAATTACCCCAGCATGTGAGTATATGATTGTTATGGACTGAATTGTGTCCTTTGAAATATGTTGCGGCTCTAACTTGCTGTGAGTCACAGTGTGACTTTGGAGATGGAGTCGTCACAGAGGTAATCAAGTTAAAGTGAGGTCATTAGGGTGGGCCCTGATCTGACATAACCATGTTCTTAAGAGCAGGGAGAAATTGGGGCACAGAAAAGACCACGTGGGAAGACATAGGGAGAGGATGGAATCTATAAGCCAGCAGATGCCAAGGCTAACAGAAGTTAGGTGAGAGGCCTGGAATGCCTCCTGCTTTCAGAGCTCTCAGAAGGAATCAGCTCTGCCAACACCTTGACTTCAGACTTCTAGCCTCCAGAACTAGGAGGCAACAACCTTTGTTGGTTAAGCTATCCAGTTGGAGGCATGTTTTTAAAGGCAGCCTTAGGAAACTAATACATGGGTGTATATGCTCATAAAGAAATTAGAGGAGATGATGGTAAATAATCTGCCTACAATGCAGGATATGTGGGTTTGATGCCTGGGTTGCGAAGATCCCCTGGAGAAGGAAATGGCAACCCACTCCAATATTTTTTCCTGGGGAATCCCCTGGACAGAGGAGCCTGGCGGGCTACAGTCCAGGGGGTTGCAAAGAGTCAGACTTGAGTGAGCAGCAAACATGAACATGAAAGATAGACTTTAACCACTTTATTTGTAGATGTCCTTAGGATATGTTTTGAAGGAAAAAAAAAGAATAGCATCACAATAATGTGGATAGTGTGATTCTATTAAATTAAAAGGGAATAAGAGAGGCATCTCTGTAATTAGACGGAAATTGAAATACCAGCTTTACCACTTCTTATCAGTGTGAATGTGGGCCAATTACATCAGTTTTGTCATCTACTCAGTGGGACTAATGATGCTCGAATTGTAAGATTGCTTGGGGGAATAAATGGAAAAGTGATGCATGTAGAGCTCTAAGGCCTTCTTTGATGCTCCAGGGCTTCCAATATGCTGTCACATGTGTCTGAAAGATTCTTAGCATAGCTAACTCCATCCTGCGTGTCCTCACCTCAGATGGCCTCTCCTGACAATTTTCTTCCTCTTTTTTTTTTTCTCACAAAGTATCCTTTTTACCTTACTTGTATCATTTTTTTTTTCAACCTCATATTATTTCTTCAGTTTCTAGCTTATTGCCTGCTTTCCCACAGTCCATTTGCTCCATGAAGGCAGGAATTGTTCTGTTCACCATGGACTCTCCAGTGCCAAGAACATTGTTAAGAACAGAGAAGGCAGGCAAGAAATACTTGTTAAATGAATATAAGTATTTTACACTGTATTTGTCACATACTAACTGCACAGTAAATACTGGCGATTTTTTTCTTTTTCTTCTTGTTATGCAATATACAGTCCCTTCAGTGATAGATGTCATTATCCACATGTGGGAAACAAGGGAGAGTTTCTTTAATTTTCACCATCCTTATTCACCCCAAACATGAGGAACATGCTTTCCTTGGCCCCAGGGAGAAATTTGATCTGACTCCTGTTTTAATTTATTTGAAAATGTAATGTAGTCAGGGATCACATGTCATAGAATTTATTCAAAATTATGATTAAAGACTTCTTAGGCAGGCAAATAGCTGTTCAACAGCCTACACGTACTTTTTCTCATATTGTGACCTTATTTGGCCCAGGTAGTTATCAGAAGCAAAATTACATTTGAATAGAAAATAGGAACCACTGCTCTCCATCCAGAAATGTAACAGCACCCCATCTGGAGCACGATATGGTTGTTGCTGAGAAACGACACACAGGGATAATAATTTTCAGAGAGAGAGTTAGTGTGAAATCCAACAAGAGTGAATAGACCAAGGTAAGTAAATTAGATTGATCCGAAGGCAATTGATTTGGATTTGTAATCAAATTGTTAGAAAAGGTGACCTGAATATTGGCAAAATGATGCTGGAGCCTGAGGGTTCACAGCACTCAAGATTAGGCTTTGCAGGCTGTGGTTTTTATTCCTCTTATAATTCCTATGATGCACATGTGACAACTAAGAACATGGACCTGTGTGGTGTGTAACTTTAATACTCCTTGAAAGGCTAGGCATAAATCAAATTTTTTAAAGCTTAGGAGAGAGGGAGGACTGTGGAGATTTTAGACATTGCTGTTTACACTGTTTGCATGAACTTTCAGTGATGGGAAGTGATTACCGCATCAGGGACACCTTCTCATTTTTTTCATTGCCAGAAGTCTTTCCTGGGCTGAATGAAAATTGTCACCCTTCAGTTGGTGTTCTGATAATTTATCTGATTCTGGAAAAATAGAATTTTCTTTTATCTGGCATTGCTCTAACAACTTGAAGGTTGTAATCGTGTGCCTGCCTTCAAGCTAAACATCCCCAATGAATTGACAACATTTATTTCACTAAAAAACAGAGGCTGAATTTGCCCTGGGTCCCATCGAAGGTTTGAATCCATTCAGAACCTAAGAGATGAACAGGTGAGGCTTGCAATATATGAAGCAAGAACACTAGACAGAAGGTCTTCTAGTTGGTCCAAGAGTCTTCTCCACTACCTTAGAACTCATCCTTAGATTTTTCTCACACCCTCCATGGGAGCCCAGGCAAGTCCTCATGACAACCTGATGTAGCATGTGAATGTCCACATATAAGTCATTTTTATAAATACTTGAAATATCAATTTATGCATCATTCAAACAGATAAGTAGGCATTAGAATTATTAGATAATTCTAATAATTCAATTACTAGGATTCAATTAATGGGGCAAAGACATATACAAAATTGGTCTTGTACTCTAAATTGTATTTTTAGAGTGTACTTTATGGGCATTCTTGTAATTTAATCAGAATTTACCAAACTATGTTCCATGCTATGCAAGTTACTTTGAAGATATTAGTAGAAATTCTTCAAAAAGAGGGTACCATCAGACTCCAGGGTCCATAGAATTTCTGATCTTACTTTATTCTATCATGCTGTGTGACAGGTAATATTTTCAAACTAGAGTTAGATCGAACCGCTATACTATAGTTCAATTCAGTCACTCAGTCTTGTCTGACTATTTGTGACCCATGAATTACAGCACGCCAGGTTTCCATGTCCATCACCAACTTTTGGAGCATGCTCAAATTCATGTCCATCGAGTCGGTGATGCCATCCAACTCTCTCATCCTCTGCTGTCCCCTTCTCCTCCCACCTTCAATCTTTCCCGGCAGCAGGGTCTTTTCCAGTGATCGCATTAGGTGGCCAAAGTACTGGAGTTTCAGCTTCAGCATCAGTCCTTCCAATGAATATTCAGGACTGATTTTTCCTTTAGGAGTGACTAGTTTGATCTCCTTGCAGTCCAAGGGACTCTCAAGAGTCTTCTCCACACCACAGTTCAAAAGCATCAATTCTTTGGTGCTCAGCTTTCTTTATAGTCCAGTTCTCACATCCATACATGACTACTGCAAAAACCATAGCTGTACTATATTGCTATCCTAATATGTGCCTTTCCCCCTCCCCTGCAAACGTTACACAGATTCTCTGGATGTATGACCAGGGTGTTGAGATTTTTAGTGGCCATCTAGGATGTATTTTACAAATACTAAATTTATGTCATTTATTAAGATTTTTTAAATGTATAATCCTTCACTACATGTTATATAAAATTATCTTTTTTCTTTATTTCTGAATTTGCTTGGTATGGTTATTTCTTGGCCATATTTTAACACCAACTATAGGGTTATTATGGTGCTATATTATGCTTTTTACTTCTTATTATATTTGAAATATATTCAACAGTTTCTTTTGCTTTGTGATTTTAAAATATTATTTCATTCCTTAATATAGACTAGTTTTATGTGAATAATTAAAAACTACACACACATACACACTTATTATGAATTAGTCAAACACTTAAGTCATTGAAATATTAAGGGTACATGCTACTCTTAATAAAGCAAAATATACCAACAAAGTTTTAGAAAACCTACTGGGATGTTCTGCCTCTCAGTATAGCCTCAGTTTAGAACAGCTGAATGCCTTTGAGTAAAGCAGATTCCACAGGAAACAATAAAAAATAAGTGCTTTAGAAATTTAAATATTAGCTTTTAGATTATTACAGTGTTTATTTAATCAAGACAGTAAGTTGAAGACACAACTTAGCAACCACACTCAGCTGACTGCAAATGTGTTCCTGCTGTTTCCTTGGAGGATAGGTATTACATAAGTGCCCCCAAACAAATGGGGGTGCTTTTTATTTATACTTTTTATTTCCCTAGAACATTGCAAATACATCGGGGTCTATTTATAATGCTGTTTTGGTGGTTTATGCAGCTGAGATCATCTTTATGGTGGAACCATTTTACATTTGGTGCTTTGATATAAAATTCCTTTGAAAGGGTCCCACAATAGGTTTATCATAATTCCATGTTCTGAGTGTTACACACAGTGATTGTGACTTGAATTTTGTGGACTGCTCTGTCCTCTGCTCTGCAATAGCTAGAAAGGCACATAGACCTTCTTTCCAGCCCATGGCCAGAAGAAACCAGTGTATTTGCACTTCAGAGGATGATCTGAAACATGTATTTACTGTTCCCATGTATCTCTCTCTGAAATGTGCCAGGATGGACCCAGGGAGGCTACTGCTGCTTATTCTCCTCATCTCTTCCTTTTGACGTTCTTCTTCCTCCCAGTTTTTGGCTTCTGCTTATTCAACTGTTTCTACTCAGGTTAGGAGGGTTCATTTATTCTCACGTTCAAAGCCAGCAATGCCGTTAATATTGAAATTTTACATATCATCCTGTGTATTTGAAATACTCTCTTTCAGTAGGTTCTCATCTTCTCAAAGCCTGCCTTAACAGCCTTTAGAGTCTGGTAGGGAGAGCATTCTGTCTCACTGAGGCATTATTAGGCTAAAAGACTACCTTTTATCTTTGATGAGATTTGTGGAAGTAAGAGGAGGAAGGAATCAGAAATTTATTCTGAAGTGAATAGTATCAGAAATGGAAGTGAATAGTAATGTTAATGATTTATAGTAATGTTATAGTAATTTTTAGTAATGATACTGATTTTAGTAATGTTATAATAATTTTTATAAAAATGTTAATGTTAACATTTAGTAAAGATGTGTTTTTACTGTATATACATGTGTTATATGTATGTATATATGTGTGTTTTATGTGTATATACATATTGTATGTGTGTATATATGTTATATATATAAATGGAAGGTGAATATAGTTATATATAAATATATGTATAAATAAGTTATATATAGATTATATAATTATATGTATATATAATTATATAATATATATAAACTGGATGTACATATATATGTTATCTACCTATCCATCTATATATTCACCTTCAGTTTCCCAGGACTGTGGAGAGAACTGCTTGTACATATAGTTAAGAGCAGCTTAACTCATATTCATAACTGCAATCAGGATCCATCTGTTTCCTTCACTCTCAGCATCAGTCTTGCAAGCAGAACTTGCAGTTAATCACTGTCTCATTTTGCCCAGGCCTTGAGAAAAGAGGGTCCTGGAGAGTTCTAGGACATTTGGAGAGTTAAATTTGGAGAGTTCCAGGAAATCCATTTCACCAAGACTGAGATATTTCCCATAAATTTTAAAATAGAAAATCTCAGGGAATGAGTTGGTCACCTTACTTGCCACCCACTTCTGACTTTATCATGGAAGATTGGAATAAATTTATGCCCTAGGATTAGTTGAATCAGTCCCTGATTCAGATTAACAGTGAGTAGAGAAAGTATTAACTTTCCAGGGGAAAAATTTCCAACTGGGCTACTCCTGATTGTCCTAACATATATCATCTCGCCATTCTTCTATGGAAAAATTCCCAGCTTCTCAGCACAGCATAGTAAACAGCTCGCCATCTGGCCTGTGCCTTCTTCTCTGTCCTTATGACCCTGAGATGCTCCAGCCTCACTGAACTTTGAGTTATTCACCTCCAAGCCTTGGGACCTGAGCATACGTTATTCTTTTCTCCCAGACTCCTTTTCCCTGACTCTCTTCCTTTCCCCTCCATTAGCGATACTCATTTTGTTGCTGTTGTTCAGCTGCACAGTCGTGTCTGACTCTTTGCAACCCCGTGGACTGCAGCACGCCAGGCTTCCCTTTCACCATCTCCTGGAGTCTGCTCAAACTCATGTCTGTTGAGTCAGTGATGCCATCCAACCACCTTAATCATTTTGTAAGACAGTTCAAATATCTTTGCCTCTGAATAACTGTTTCCATCTTTCTCAAGGAGAGTTATGCCTTATCCTTTGTCAACTGAAATTAAAAAATATATAACAACAGGAAAATGCACAATATGAGAGCTCTGAGTTTGCTTCATTCTGGGATCTTACTGAGGACTACAGCCTAAGAGACAGCCTCTCAAGTGGCTCTGAGGAACTGCTCTGAGCAGGTCAGGGGAGAAGCCTGTGCGTGTGTGTATTCATCTTGGCTAAGGAATACAAGCAATTGAGCATAGGTAGACGGTTCCTGCTAGTCATGAGGAACAGACACCTCAGTTGATAATTTTAGTGCTTTTCTAAGTATGGAGACATGCAAGAATCAGATTCATAACATTTTTTTGCTGAAAAATACTGACCCTAAGGACCTGCTTTACTTATTTACCCAAAGTGCAGAGTGCCTCATCCTATTCTTCATCCTGAATTCCTTCTAGGGTGCGTTGTAGGTAAGTGACTGCAGTGGCTAGTGTCTTGATGCACTGGATGATGGGCAGCATTCTTTGTTTTATACCTTTAGTTCTGTTTATATATTAATGATATAGCTTAACATGTAATATTGCAAATATAATCCAGACCTATCTTCTTTACTAGTTTTTATTGTTCAGTCGCTAAGTCATGTGCGACTCTTTGAGACCCCATGGACTGCAGTGCTTCAGGTTTCGCTGTTCTCCACTGTCTCCCAGAGTCTGCTCAAGTTCATGTCCATTGCCCACCACTTTCAAAAGGTGATGCCATTCAACCATCTCATCCTATGTTGTCCCCTTTTCCTCCTGCCTTCAATCTTTCCCAGTATCAGGGTCTTTTCCAATGAGTCAACTCTTCTATTTCTCAAAAACAATAATAAACACTTATTTTTCTTTCTATCTTCAGGGCTTAAACTCTTGCCTGGTACACAATAAAATTTGTTGAGTACGGCATTTTAGATCAGTTTGTCTGTAATTCTTTTAAACAGATGAGAAAACTGAGGTTTAGAGAAGTAAAATGATTTCACCTATATCCAGAGCTAGGAAGTGGCTGAAGCAGGGCTAGAACCTGTCTTGTACCTCTTAAGACCA
Organism: Antilocapra americana; assembly: GCA_007570785.1. NCBI lineage: Eukaryota > Metazoa > Chordata > Mammalia > Artiodactyla > Antilocapridae > Antilocapra > Antilocapra americana. The sequence continues at coordinate 1,066,351 of ML662438.1, forward strand.
TTCATTCGCTACCATTTCAGATATATGAATTGATTGCCAATAACCAATACTCTCAACTTAAGAGAACTCTTCAAAAGGTCAGGAGAACAAAGTTTCAAGAGATTGGGAAAGGAAGTCCATACTTTGAGGCAATAATCTATATGCAACACAGTGGAATTCCTCCAAGGGAAAATAGTCCATTGGATTAGAATGACCTTACATTAATAAGTCATTATTGTCTACCTTGCATATTTCAGTTAAACTTAGATTAGACTTGGTGGTTTACGTCAGCTTGGTGAACTTTAGAGTAATTTAACTAGTATATTATATTTCTAAAACAAATCCTAGAATAAGCCAAAATAGGATTTTGTTTATAATATCTTTTGTTCATTTAAGAGAGAGGTTAAAGTGTTAGTCATTCAGTCATGTCTGACTTTTTGCCACCCTATGGACTGTAGCCTACCAGGCTCCTCTGTCCTTGGGATTCTCCAGGCAAGAATACTAGAGTGGATTGCCATTCTCTTCTGCAGAGAATTTTCCTGATCCAGGGATAGAACCCTGGTCTCCTGCATTTCAGGAAGATTCTTTACTGTTTGAGCTACAGGGAAGTCCTTGTAAGAGAGAGGTTACTCTTCTGATAAATCAGGCCATTCATTAGCAGTAATTGGAATTAAACTCCACGGTTCTGTCACATTTCTATCAGGTTCCATTTGAAAACATTGCCCGGTTACTTCAATCAGTTTAATTTTCAGAAATGAAGGTGAAGATAAAGGTTGTGGATGTGTGGAGTAACATTCATCTCAAGCCAAATTTAAGAGCTAATGTCTTGTCTAAAAACAATCTAGAGAATCTTAAGACATATTGTCACTTTTAAAAATATTGAGTCAAAATAAAATGTCTAGTGGTGAATTTCCACTGCTTTTAATGAAACATCAATGTTCTTAGTTTAGCTGGGATTTATTTGGTGTGCCTGGAACATATTCCTGACTTTTGAGATGCTTTGTTTCTCTTGCAATTAGAATAACTAAGTACTCAGTTGTCATGGAAATACTCCCCTCTATAAAAATTCTTAAAACAGAAGCTTTCTTGATTTGTCTTTCTTTGCAGAGAAGGCAATTACTACTGCTACCTTTATCCTCCTTTCTTTGTGCTGCTTTTTTATCTCCCAGTCCCTTCCAATTCAAATTGTTTCGTAGCACTTTTGTGGTGCTTGATGCCTAGATGAAAATTCCTCTTCATTCATGAGACACAGTAATAATATTCAAACTTCTGGAGTTGGAGCAAGCTCCAGGCGTTGGTGATGGACAGCGAAGCCTGGCGTGCTGCAGTCCATGGGGTCACAAAGAGTCGGACACGACTGAGTACTGAACTGAACTGAATAATATTCAGATGGTGTTCCAAGCTTTTAGTAGTTGACAATAATCACTGAAAAGGTTCAGCTACGTAGCTGAGGCATTGGTAGGTTGGCTGCTTTTAGCTTAATCCAATTTCAGAATATCCTAGTAGTTACTTGGAAATAGAATATTGTGTTCCCAGAGGAAAATGATGGTCGGTTTCTTCTCTTAGGACAGAACCACATCTGACTCATCTCAAAGAGACTTCAGCTTGCATTAGGTCAGTAAATATATCATCAATGTAGGTATCAAGATGGGCTTCCCAGGTGGCTCAGTGGTAAAGAATCTGTCTGCCAATGAAGGAGATGCAGGAGACCCAGGTTTGACTCCCACGTTGGGAAGATCCCCTGCAGTAGGAAAAGGGAACCCAGTCCATTATTCTTGCCTGAAAAATTCCATGGACAGAGGAGCCTGGCAGGCTACAGTCCATGAGGTTGCAAAAAATTGAACATGAATGAGTAACTGAACATGAGATATATTGTGCATGAAAGGCACGTAATAATTGTTTGTTCTAGGAAAGGGAACACTAAATAGGTTTTGACATTAGACTTTTTCTCGGGAGTGAAGTAGGTGAGATGTTGATTTTTTTTTTCAGGCCAGTATCTGGGACATAATAAGTACTTATTTATTTGTAAAATAAATAAGACAAAATGTTGAATAAGAAACAAAGTTTCTACGCTCATGGAGTTAACTACTTTGCCAGTAATTCTTCATTGGTTGATATCACTCCCCAGCCATAGTATAAGCACCAAATAAAACATGTCCCCAAGGCAGCTTTTGATAGAATAAGTAAGAGAAGAACAGGTAAAAAAATGGCACAGGAAAGAGAGTTCACTAACATTGAGATGCTCTCCAGTTAAGCACCCACAGAATTTCCCCTTATGTTTACCAATGCCCTTGAAGGGAGGTTGATAGGAGAAGTAGATTATAATGAATGCACAGAAACGTATATATGAATCACAGGACTGATTTGGCAGAGACCAATACTTCTCACTCTGTGTAATGGATGTCTTCCTAAAGAGTTGTATGTACACTAAGGGTCTTTAATCAAATTATATTTCAAGCACTCCAGGAGAGCTTGTTTAAAGGTACCTATGGTAAATCCTTTAGAAGAGAACTAGCCATTACCTAATTCACTTAGTTTTTATATGTTGGCTTCTGCAATGATTTTTAAGTCACATTTTATGTACTAGTTTTAAGTATAGATTAAAATAAATTTGTTTATTAAATTTGTTTACACTTTCTGAGAGCAGATACTTATTTAGTTTATCTCACCTATATGATTTGGCATATGAAGGGATGAATTGTTAAAATGAGTAAATTAATGAAGTATCATTTAAAATATGAAATATGTGAAATTTTAGGGTGAGTTATTAAGCAGCAAATTTCTCTTCAAATTAACAATGACTAAATATTTTGTTAAATATTACAGGAAGAGTCAGAAATAGCAAATATTTCAAAAATTGACCAATGTAAATGCATCATCTCTAAATTATGTAAAGGGATTAGTCTAGATAGGAAAGGCTCAAGATGCACAGATCTCCCGATTTTATTCCCTTCTTCACTCTTTGGGCCACTAATTTCCACCATTTCACAGCACCACTTGGTACTTAATATCCTAGAGTTAATATAGGGGCATGGAATATATGAATCCAGATTCCCTTCATGTTGAAGCAAGACCCTAGGAAAAGGGCTTGAGTCCTTAGGCGGGGGAGGCCAAGAGCTCTGGAGATTGTCAGGACTCTGGTAGATAATCTGGAGTTGACAGTAGTTTTCAATCTAATAGAATATTCAGTTCTACTTAGTATTTCTTAGTTTCCTAATCCAGCTCTCTTTCCTAAGATTCTTATGGTGACATAAATCTCAAGATTATTGGAACGTACTCCCCAGCTCTTGGCACATGCTCAGTCAGTCACTAAGTCATGTCTGACTCTTTTGATACCCTATGGACTATAGCCTACCAGGATCCTCTGAACACGGGATTTCCTAGGCAAGAATATTGGAATGAGTTGCCATTTCCTCCCCCAGCTTCTGTCACACTCAAGGCCAACACAAGAGCTCGCTCTTATTTCCCAGGAAAAAAGTAGAAGCCTTCATCTAGAAATCCCCTCAAATTCTTGCTACCAAAACCCACTACACCTATCAGCTTCTCATTCTTCCTGCTACAATTATAACCTCTTCCCTGAGACAAATATCCATAACTGAGTTATGGATTATATCTTGTTCTTGATGATGCCTTCTCTTTTCCATATCCTTTTTTTAAATTGAATTACATTTCCTTTACAATGTTGTATTAGTTTCTGCTGTAGAACAAAGTGAAGTAGTTATATGTATATGCTTCCTCTTGAGCCTTTCTCCCATCCCCAGCCCATCCCACCCCTCTAGGTCATCACAGAGCACCTAGCTGAGCTCCCTGTGCTATATAGCAGCTTCCCGCCAGCTATCTACCCTATAGACAGTAATGTATACATGTCAATGCTACTGTCTCAATTTGTGCCCCCACCCTGTGTCCACAAGTCTGTCACTGGGCATATACCCTGAGAAAACTATAATTCAAAAAGATACATGTACCCCTAAAATTCATTACAGCACTATTTACAATATTCAGAACCTAGAAGCAATCTAAATGTCCATTTTTGGATGAGTGGATAAAGAAGATGTGGTACATATATACAATGGGCTATTACTTAGCCATAAAAAGGAATGAAATTGGATTGTTTGCAGTGATGTGGATTAACCTAGGGTCTGTCTTTCCCATATTTTTAACTTATTCTTCTTTACTGGTTGCTTCTCATCAGTAGTTAAAGTGATTGAACCTCACCCATGAAAGAAGTCAAAGTTCTTTGGACTCCACATCTATTTTAGCTGTAACTTCTTCGTTCATTGCCAGGATAGCCAAGATTCTTTTGACTAGTTATGTATTCTGTCTCTACTTTCTCTTCTCCTCAGTTGTAGGCAGGTATTTTGCCCAGCTGCTCTGTTAAAATGTTCTTCCAAGGACACCCATGATGTCCTTGTCACAAATCCAGTGGAAAATTTTCAGTTTTTTCTTTTGCTTGATATCCCTGTGGCATGAGACATCATTGACCTCTCCTAAGCACTTCTGTACTTCTTTTCTCTTAAATGCATCTTAAATGTTGATGATGTTTTTCTGCTTTTGCCCTTGGCCCTTACTCATTAATGGTAAATATCAATTCTCTTCTGTGTGCTGGCCACTGTCTAGAACCCACTTCACTTCTTATTCTGTACACTGTCCTTGCTAATGCCATCCTACCTACTATGTCAGACATCAAAATCAGATGCCTTCAGGAGCCAGTTAGCTAACAAAAGGTGTAAACAAATAATAGTGGGGATTAGGGCCAAGTGAAGAGCACACATCCCATCAGAAGACCTTTGAAATTCAATTATTTTTTGCACCCTTGTAGGTAAATACATTGGGTCAGGGGCCACAGGAGATCCAAGATTACACATCTGAAACTTAAAGTCTATATGCTAATGATTTCTTCTAGTTCTGTGTGGACAACTGTTGCCTAGATATCTCCACTTGGCTATTCCCGTAGTGATTTAGGATGCACAAAAATAAGATCCCTCTGCAATAGCCAGAGTTATCACCACATACTACAGATTGGGTCATGCCATTTTCCAGTGTAAGTCTCTACCTGATTCTTCATAGCTTTCAAGGTAATGTTTAGGAATTTTATGTATCCTTAGGTACTACTGTCATGTCTTAACCAGTATCATCCTCCTCTCTGCTACTCAGTGCTCAAACCCTTATCGACCCAACCCCACTCTCCTGAACAAACCACTTTATCTCTCGCTTCTGAGATGTTGCAGGTGTTCTTCTTTCCACTTGGGGCCCTTTGCTTTGCTTATGTTGCCGTGTGTTGTGTCTCCTCTGCTTTACTCTGTGTTGCCATGTGACTTGCTTTGGCCAATGGGATTTGAGCAGAAGGGACATATATAAATTCTGGAAAGAAGTGTTCAAGATGGTGCATGTTTTTCCATGACTGCTTTTCTCTGCTTCTGTGGTTGTAGAAGCATTTGTGTTCCTGAGTCTACAGCACACAGGAAAGGTACACAACGCTTCTTCTGTATCTGAGTGTGCTGTGTATCAGAGATGCTTGTTACAAACTGTTGGTTGTAGGTCACAGGTGTTATCTCAAACGACCAGAAAAATAGGGAATGCAATTAGAAAGTGATAGGTTTTATATGTATTTTTTCAGCTGAGGAAACATGTGGGTCAGCCTGTGTGTTGGTAAGTAGACTTGTTTATGGAGCCCAAACAGTCCTTAGGAAAGATGACAGTTTTATGTAAATCAAAAGAAAAGAAAAAAGGAAACTGCACATTAGTAACCAAAGGAACATTGATTTGTTTATTTTCCTGTGTTACTGTTGTGAAAGGAAAAATGTTGGCGTAAAATACAGCATTCCATTGATAAAAAGGCATGCCTTGGAATAAACCAGACAGAAATTCATGGCATAAGTACAAGAGTGTCCTTACCACAGTTAAGCCCTTATACATTTTTACCTACAAAATTTAGTGTTAGCAATTATGTTATAGTGCTTGACTCATTTATTATCAATCATTCTTAAATATCTTAAATGTGCAGAGAAATTTTTTTAGTGCAGATAAATTACATTTTATTTAAATGTATCATTAATTTCCAGTTTTGCAGAAATCATTGATTTCTTATATGAAATTCTGGCTGCCCTGAGTTTTTTGTTTGTTTTTTTTTAGATTTTTTAATTGGTGGAAAATTGCTTTGCAATGTATGGGTTTCTGCTATACAACAATGCAAATAAGTCATAACTATAAATATCCCCTTTCTTGAGCTTCTCTCTGCTCCCCCCATCCCATCCCTCTAGGTCATCATGGAGCTCCAGGCTGGGTTCCCTGTGTTGTAGAGCAACTTCCCACTATCTGTTTTACACATGATAGTGTATATGTGTCAATACTAATTTCTCAGTTTGTCCCACCCTCACCTTTCCCTGATGTGATACAAGTCCTTTCTCTACTAGGTTCATCAGTACCATTTTTCTAGATTCTATATAAGCATTAATTTTAATACAGTTGTTTTTCTGATTTACCCCACTTGTGTAAGAGGCTATAGGTTCACCCATCTGCCAACAACTGACTCAAAGTCATTCCTTTCTATGGTTGAATAATACTCCATTGTATCCATGGACCTTACCTTCTCTATCTGTTCATTTGTTGATGGACATCTAGATTGCTTCCATGTCCTGGCTGTATAGTAAATAGTGCTGCAACAAACATTGGGATGCATGTGTCTTTTAGAAGTGTGGTTTTTATAGAAATTGTTTTATGAGGATTATACAGTAAGGCTATGTAAACTTACAACTATTATGCAATATGCTTTAAACCTCTGATCCCCAAGCCCATCTGATCACCAAACATGGTTAGGGAGCTGTTCACCCACAGTGATGCTCAGTCCACTTTAAACCTGCTGAAATCTTGGAGCTACTGACTTAAAACTTTTTCTTCAGATGAATGGCTAATAAGCTTGGGGGCACTGATATATCAAGAAAAGATATAGTTTAAATATTAAGTAGCTTTCATTGTCTTTGGATAGTGATGATCTGTGGCAGTTAGGAAATTAAAACAAAGTATAATCATTCTGTCAGTTGAGAAGATAATTCAGTTTTAGTAAGAATTCTTTCTCTGAGATGAAATGTAGAATAAAGACATGAAATTAAATGAGGAGATAATTTTGTCATCAAGGTGGAGAGTGACATAGCAATGGGGAAGGAGATTATTTAACAAGCCCTAAATTCAGAGAATCTTTCATGAAGGTCTGTTGTGTGCTAGGTCCTGGGTGTGAGCCACTGAGGACCTCAAGCTGAGACAGCACAGTGCAGCCGCAAATTGACCACATGGGAACCAGACAGACATGAGTTCAAATGTCATTTCTGACTTGCAAGAGGTAAATGACTAAGTGATGAAATGAACTGCTATAGTATTTAGTGTTTCCATCTGTTCAATGAATAAAATGTCTTATCTCATTGTACTGCTATAAAAATCAAATGGTAGAAAATACACAGCACAGGACCTGGCTCACTTACAAGATCCATTTCAGGATCTACTCCTGAAAGAGTTTGATGAAGAAAGTGTACTTATAAATTTAGTGACTTTAATACAAAATAATAAGCCCTACTGTATCAGAATAAGTTGGAAATAAAAGACAAGATGACAGATATCTAACTCCGTCACTCACAAGGGAAACAGCTTTGAATATGACATGGGAGGTCAGGTGTACTTAAAATTTGTGGTTTGTGGAATAATGGCTCTCCCAAAGATATCCATGTCTTAATTCCTGTAACTTGTAACTATATTAATTTATATAATAGGGGCTTCCCTGGTGACTCAGATGGTAAAAAATTTGCCTGCGATGCAGGATACCCAGGTTTGATTTCTGGTTTGGAAAGATTCCCTGGAGAAGGAAATACAACCCACTCCAGTATTCTTGCCTGGAGGATCCCATGGTCAGAGGAGCCTGGTAGGCTACAGCCCATGGACTTGCAAAGAGTCATACATGACTGAACCACTAACATTAATTTATATTAATGCAAAGGAGAGTTAATGTTGCAGATGGAATTAAGGTTGTCAATTAGCTGACACTGAAATAGAGAAATTATGCTGAATTATCTGAATGGGCCCAATATAATCACAAGGATCCTTAAACATGCAAAAAGAAAGCAGAAAAGTCAGCCAAAGTGATGCAATGTGAGAAAGACTCAACTGGCCATTCTTTGCTTTGACTGGAAGGAGGCCACAAGTCCAGAAAAATAGGTGGTCTCTCAAAGATGGAAAAGGCAAGCAAATAGATTCTTCCCTGAAGCCTTCAGAAAGGAATATAGTTTTGCTGACACATTGATTTTAGCTTAGTGAAATGCATTCAGACTTCTGACCCCCAGAAATATAAGATACTCCATTTGTGTTTGTTCAGGCCATTAGTTTGTGGTTGTCACAGCAGCAATACAAAACCAATATAGAGCTAAAGTGAACAAGTGATCAGTGTGGGGACTGATCCTCCCAACTTGGAGATCACACACACACACACACACACACACACACAAGGGCCTTGGAATTGTGAGGGACTGTGGCTGATGGGACCCCCCAGTATTTCTGTATGTTTAGAGTATGAGGCCAGTGGATGAGTATCAGGATGTGACTTCAAAGGGAAGGGAAGGGGGTAGATTGTGAAAGGCCACACACATCCTGCAGAGGAAGGTGGGCTTCATCCTGAAGGCCCTAGAGAATCCTTGAAAGGCTTTCATGATGAATGAGTTGACACTCCATCAATGAGAAAGAATTATTGAGAGTGCAAAAATTTGTCACCTCATTTAATGTACCTAAAGATACCATTAGTTCTTTTAAGGGGTGATCTAAACTATAAACTTGTATTTCCCAATTTCAAGTTTTGTCCTTTGCCATTTTCTGGAGTGTGTATTCAGATATTCACTTGCATTATCTCAATACTCCTGCTCCCTTATTTATCCTCATTGAAGAAAGCATTTTCCTAGGGTAACAGATGCAATGGTATTTTTACCCTCTCTTTAATCCCCTCCTTTGATGATCTGTTGTCCAGTCATTTTATTTAGAAATGGAGTCTTCAGAGTAACCTATGCCCTGTATAATGCCAAAACGATTCAGAAAAATCAGCTGCTGAGATGATGTATCATCAGTTATCTTTTTAATGAAGGGAGACAACTGTACATGGTGGCGTAGAAGAAGGGATAACACCAGACACAAATCCTTTTACTCAACATATTTTTAATGTATAGCTGTTTTGTTATAGGCCCTGAGCCTGTCACTGGATATCTATTGTTTAAAAAGATATAATTCTTGTCCTCCAGGAAACCACTGTGTGTGTGTGTGTGTGTGTGTGTGTGTGTGTGTTGGAAAATAGATAATAAACAAATAAAAATATGGATTTGACATTTGTGGTAAATGCTGGGAAATAAAGGAACAAGGTACTTTGTGAGAGAAAAATGGGAGGATGGGATGTGTCCTTTACCCGGGCAGTCGGGAACTTTCTGAGGAAGTGATATTTGCAATGGAACTTAAAGGATCGGAGGGAACAACAGAACATTCCTGAAAGAGAGAATGTTATAGAAAAGCTCCTGAGGGTGGAAAGGAGGCCACTGAACTTGCAAGGCGCACAGACTTTGAGGCGGCCAAGAAGGTCAAGTGCCCACGGGTCCCTAGAGTCTTGGCTGCACCTGGAGCTAACCTGGCAACGCAGTCAAGCTGCTCGGTCTCTGCACTCTGGTTGCTTCGTGAAAGGAGCTGATCGAAGTGGACGCTCTCTTCTCCTTTGCCAAAGAACAAGACACCAATTCCATTGTCACCTAAAGAGTAAAATAATGAAGGACAAGCTCCTTAGATTACTGTAAAAGCCTTGGTTTTTAACAAATACTTATTGAGGGCTTAATTTATGCAGAGTGCCAGGGGAAGTGGAGGAGAGAAAGGCAGCAACATCTGCTCCCTGGGCAAGGCTGTTACTTCGGTTCTGTGTCTCCTGCCTCTGTAGGCTGATCGGTGGGAAGGCTCCCCAAATACCACCGCCCACAGACCGCTTTGAACGGATCACCTAGAAGCTCTGTGCAGCTTCTGAAATCTCACACCAAGCCTGAGGCCTGAAGATGCTACTGCTCAGCTGCCTTACCCTTTCTGCCCACAGGCTGGGTACCCATTAGCTTGATGCTGTCACACTGAGCTGTGCTGGGCTTCCTTTCCCAGATCACATCTGCTGAAGGGAAGGGGAAAGAGTGGAGAGGTCTGGTCAGTGCAGGCTGCACATGCTCTGAGAGTTTCTGCAATATCTGCCGTGGGTAAATGATTTAAAATAACTCGATTTGGCTGAGGATGATTTCTGGAGAAAATCATGTGATTCTCTCCAACATCTAAACATATCTTAGAAAAAGAGAATCTAGGTAGTGGGTGGAGGGACTGCAAACCGAGATGCCTAGAGAGTGTGTGTTCCTTGACATAAAGAGGGAGAATTTAGCTCAGGATTATTCAAAGCGGAATGCCAGAGAATCTAACGTTAATCTTTGACATTCTGGTTTGTGTTGGCCTATTTTCATCCTAGTTGTCATATGGCAGGAGGGAGCCCTTTTGTCCGCTTCTGTTGGCTAAGTTTTGTTTGAAGCAACATTTTAAATGGAACCTCTGTTCTTGCCATTCCTTGTGAAATGATCGCCACATATGGGGAAATTAAGAATATCATTTCTGTAGCAGTCCCTGTGTTCTTATCACCAAGCCAAAAAAAAAAACTCTTGTTAAATGGGTATGAGATGACATAAGGCGAGATAAGATTAGCCTTCTGGGCTAATGTCTCAACTCTTAGTTCCTGTTTGTTTCTCTTTGCCTTTATAATTTTGTTTACTGAACTATAAAAAATTTCTTATAATTTCATAATTACAAATAAATATGCTTATAGGGAGGAAAACAGTATTGTCAGTGAAATTAAAAGTAAATATATTAGACATATCAGGGCAAACAAATGTTAGTGAAAGCAGTTTCTTTAATTAAATATAATTATGTATGTAAATATGTGGTAGAAGTCTGTATAAAACAAAACTGATTTGTTTTTAATAAGAACCAGTACTAAAAAATTACAAAGGCTTCATGCAGCTTGAAGTTTCAAGTATATTTTGACCTCTCAGAATTTTATCATCCTAATCTACACCTTTGTTAATCTTATTTGTGTTTCAGTGATATTTTCCTTGGCTTTAAAATTAGGACTTTAAAACTGGGGCTTCCCTGGTGGCTCAAGTGCTAAAGAATCTGTCTGCAATTCAGGAGACCCGGGTTTGATTGCTGGGTTAGGAAGATCCCCTGGAGAAGGAAATGGCAACCCACTCCAGTACTCTTGTCTGGAGAATCCCATAGACAGAGAAGCCCGATGGGCTACAGCCCATGGAGTCATGAAGAGTCGAGCATGACTGAGTGACTAACTTTAAAACTAGCTGTTAAACTCAGGTGCACTTATCTACAATAAGTTCAGAACTTCAGTGAAGAATGAGCAGAACCTCAGTACAAAACTGAAGGGAGAAAAGCTTAGATGAAGCAAGCATGTGTCTTAGAAAATTGAGCTTCAGTTCTCATCCCCAAATATTGCCAGAAAATCTACCTAATCATATCTAATGAGACATGGGCAGCCAGCCTTGCATTACCTTGTGGCATGCTTGTAAGAGTTTTTAGAGTGTATCTATACAAACCCCCAGGTAAATGGGAAGAAATCACTGCATGGATATTAATTGATCTTTTTTCCAAATATTCCTGAGATGAGCCTGCTCCCCAAGAAATACAGATTTGCATTTAGCCCTGAAGATAATCTGATCTTTTATAGCTTCTGATGCTGGTTCTAGTGATTATTCCTTCATCTGAGAAGTAAATAAAAATATGGGAAGCACAATGGAATTTGTAGCTAGATTCCTTCTTCCTTCCTTCCTTTCCTTTTCTTCTTTATTTTATTTTTGGTATATTATAGCCACTTGGCCTCTTGGGGTACAGATGGGGTGCACTGATCTGCCCTGGTAGGTAACTCAAACATTTATGCTATCATCTAATCTCACACTACTGCGAGCATGATTTGAGAGACAATCCTTTGTGTTTCTCTTGAGGAACAGAGATCTGATTTTCCTGCTGCTGAGCATTTGGCCCAGTTGTGTTCAGAACTTTTATGATTGTCTATCAGGTTTCAGTGTTAACAAGAAGAAAATAAGGGCAAGGATATAAGATACATCCTGGGCCAGAGCCTGGAGGAAGGGATTACAGAGAATGTGTTTGAGTTATCAGAGTCCTGAAAAGTGGTCTGAATGTATCAGGTGAACTAAGACAGGTGTGTGGAGGGCATTGCTTCTGAGTTCAAGGTCAGGTTCACCTTCTGAATTTCAACCAGAGTCTTTGTCTTTCATCTCTCTGGGCTTTTGAGTGAGAACCTTTATTGTGTGCGTCTTAACCAACTGGGCAACCACCTCAGAAGAGAGCGGCCATCGATAACTGCTTAAAGAGGACAGTCTGCAGGGCCCACCAGACAACAGGAAGACCAAAGAGAACCTGGAACTTAGCGAGTTTTGGCTTTGATCCCTGGGTCAGGAAGATCCCCTTGAAGAGGGCATGGCACCCCACTCCAGTATTCTTTCTGGGAGAATCCCATGGACAGAGGAGCCTGGTGGGCTACAGTCAAGAGTTGAACATGACTGAAGGGACTTAGCACGTAGCACAGAGAGTGTCACCTACACTTACGGGTTGACCTGAGCATGCCTCAGTCGGGGCACTGGGGTTTTAACATCTCTTGAGTGCTGCTTTCTCCTCCCTGAATAGCTTCAGAGGTCAGCATTGCAAAACTCCCCTCCCTTGCTACACCCACAGGTAGAAGGCAGATCAGTCTCACAAATGCTTCAGGGAAGCTTCCAAGGCATGAAAGCAGTGAGGTGTTCTTGACTGTGCACTGTGCCCTGAGGTGTAACAGAAAAGATAACCGAGAACCAACAATGCATCATTCATCCTTTTATTCAGCAGATTTTTTTTTTCAAATTGAGTATATATTTTGTGTTAGGCATTGAGGCTGGCATCAGCCTCAATGTAAAATACACTTTCCCCAAAACCAAATGTGATTACAGTAATTACAGCCCTCTTGGAGATTACAACTGTGTGGGTGTTGGGAGACGATCACTAAACAAATGCACATAAATTATTTACAATTTATGATAAATTCTAAGTAAGAAAGGAACAAAGTACTTTGAGAGAGGGAGCAAGAAATGAGGCAAAGAAAGGATGCATCGGCCTAACTTCACTCTGCGCCGTGAAGAACTCTTCACATTTCACTCTTAGACTGCTCACATCATGTTTTTTGACTGTATTATAATTTTGTGCACTGCTGTTCATTATCAGAAAATGACCTTTAGTCCCAAGCATGGTTTATACTCATTTCTAACAATCTAAAACCATTGCATTTGGGTTAGTTACCAAAAACAATGATTATGTTTTACATTGCCCATCTGCTTAGTTATTGATCCATGATGATGTGTAATTAACTCAGTTTCTATTAATTAAAAACAATAATGTTCTCATGTTCACCTTGCATCCCAAATTGTGTCATTAACATTTATTCTTTTGATGATACTTACTGTTAGGCCCCCTAGGCTTTTAATTCACTGGACAGATGGATCATTCTAAATTGTTCTAAGATCTAACATGTAAAATATGCAAATTACTGGGGTCTTTTCCACACACCATCACATTTAAATCTCACTTCACTGCAGAGAAGACTTGCTACTCCCATCTTACAGATGAGAAAACTCATACAAATATAACTGGTGAATGTAAAAACCAACTCATCTCACTCTGGGCCTGGTTATGGTTTCCCTCTGGAAACCCAGATGTTGGCCCAGTTTTCTCTGCTATCCCTGTGGGTTTCTTTTCAGATGCAGCAGCCTTCTCCTGTCATACTTTGATTATTCTTGCCCTGATATGTTTTATTAATGATCTTTAGACTTTTCTTTTTTGGGGGGCTCATTTTTATTTATCCTCCTTAGCTGATAGTCCCAGATTATCAACTGCCCAGAGGAGCCAGTAGCATTGGTAAGATGTTTTATCTCTCTTTTAAAATTTATTTTTAATTTTAGCATAATTTTTTATGATGTTCTATTGGTTTCTACTGTACAAGAAGCTTAATCAGCTGTGTGTGCATGTGTGCTGAGTCACTGCAGTCCTGTGCAACTCTCTGCAACATTATGGACTGCAGCCTGCCAGGCTCCGCTGTCTATGGGATTCTCCAGGCAAGAATACTGGAGTGGTTGCTGTGTGCCCTCTTCCAGGGGGTCTTCCAAACCCACGTCTCTTATGTCTAACCTGCATTGGCAGGTGGGTTCTTTATCACCAGTGCCACCTGGGAAAGCCTTAATCAGCCATAAATATGCACATATCCTCTTTCTCTTGAGTTTTATCTCTCTTTACTTCAGAGTATTCTTCTGTAAAATGGGCATTGGTACTAACGTCTTCATATAACCATCATCTGCTAAGCTTCCTTTCAGAGGCTTCCCTAGTGGCTCAGATGGTAAAGAATCTGCCTGTCAGTGCAGGAGATCTGGGCTCAGTCTGTAGGTGAGGAAGATCCCTTGGAGAAGGGAATATCCACTTCAGCATTCTTGCCTGGAGAATTCCATGGACAGATGAGCCTAGGGGACTGCTGTACATGGGGTCTCAAAGAGTTGGACATGATTGAGTGACTACCACTTTCTTTACAAAAGTATTAAAGAGATAGTTTATGATATATATAACATATTTACAGGATGTATATAATATATATATATATATATATTTTAAGTACCTGCCACATGTGTCCAGCAAAGGCTATTTTTTAATCTTTATCTCTTATTTTTAAAAGAAATTCATTTTTCCACCAAACATGGCTTTGCAGTATCTAAATTGTATTAAGAAGTTTATTATGCAAGAAGGAATACTCCCATGTTATGGGTTATCTTTTGCTCACTACATACCCTTCACCCTTTAGATGCCATCAAAATGCCTAAACCTACAAGCACAAGAACTGGGTTAAAAGGAGCTGAGTCATGGGTTCTCCAGGTCCAAAAATTTTCCAGAGTCCTCTTGCCAGTCCACTTCAAAAGTCCTCTTTGGAGGGTTTTCTCAGTCCCTAATTTACCTATGTAAATGAATTTGTTCCACTCTGACTAGTTGTAGATGGAGGCTGGCATTGACCTGTTGAACTGGCCCCATTGTCAAATGTTGGTTTCAGTAACTGCCATGGCCCAGAAATCACAAGCAAGAGGCATTGCCCACCATCCATCTGGTCTTCCCCTTTTCAGAAAAAGAAAAGGATAAGACACCAGTATTTACTGTTCAGTTGCTCAGTCATGTCCAACTTTTGGTGACCTCATGGACTGCAGCATACCAGGCTTCCCTGTTCTTCACTATCTCCTGGAGTAAGCTCTAACTCATGTGCATTGAGTCGGTGATGCAACCATCTCATCCTCTGTCGTTCCCTTCTCCTCCTGCCTTCAATCTTTTCCAGCATCAGTGTCTTTTCCACTGAGATAGGTGGGTCTTCACACCAGGTATCAGAGTATTGGAGCTTCAGCTTCAGCATCAGTCCTTCCAATGACTATTCAGGGTTGATTTCCTTTAGGATCTACTGGTTTGACCTCCTTGCTGTGCAAGAGACTCTCAAGAGTCTTCTCCAGCACCACAGTTGAAAAGCATCAGTTCTTTGGTGATCAGCCTTCTTTCTGGTTCAGTTCTCACATCCGTACATGACTACTGGAAAAGCCATAGCTTTGATTATATAGACCTTTGTCAGTAAATTGATGCCTCTGCTTTTTTACTATGCTGTCTAGGTTCATCACCGTTTTTCTTCCAAGGAGCAAGTGTCTTTTAATTTTATGGCTGCAGTCACCATCCACAGTGATTTTGGAACCCAAGAAAATAAAGTCTGTCACTTTTTCCATTGTTTTCCCATCTATTTGCCATGAGGTGATGGGATTGGATGGCAGGATCTTAGTTTTCTGAATGTTGAGTTTTAAGCCAGCTTGTCCACTCTCTTCTTTCACCTTCATCAAGAGGCTCTTTAGTTCCTCTTTGCTTTCTGCCATTAGGGTGGTGTCATCTGCATATCTGAGGTTATTGATATTTCTCTGGGCCGTCTTGATTCCAGCTTGAGCTTCATCCAGTCTGTACCAATACCTCTTTATCCTTATCCTGTCTTCAGTTTCTGACCTTCTTATTACTTACTGCATCATTTCCACGAGTAAAGCCAGAGGGTGGTTGGATTGCTGTGATTTAGAAATGCCAGTTAAAATTGTGAAGTGAGACACAGTTGGAATGACTGATTAAAAGGAGATCCTTAGCAGATACCATTTATGCATTCCTGCCCTCTTGTGTCATAGAAACTCCACAGAGACTCTACAGTGTAGTGAAAAAGCAAGGTCTGTGAATTTGTGATTTCTGACTCTGCATGTTGGCTTTGCCAGTGATCAGACTTGTGATCTCAGATCACCACTCCAACCATGGGTATCCTCATTTATCAAATGGAAGGAAAATCTGCTACTTTGTAGGTAGTCATTAGACATAATAAAAAGTGCCGATTACAGAACTTGACATAATGATAGGTGTTCAAAATGGTAGCTCATTATTACCTGGAAATGCCAATCATGCATAACTTTATCCTGAAAAATAAAATGATGTTAATTTTCAAGGAGCAGGCTTAAGTATATGACCAAGGAGTTGTTTGTTAACTCTTGTAAAAAGGTCACTAATGATCTCCTTGGTCCTAAATACAATGGATAACTTATTTCAGGTTTCACTGGGCTTGACATCTTGTTATATCTTGTCACTGTAGTCATTGCCTCTTTGGGAAATTCTTTCTTGATTTCCATGGTACAGGGTTGGCCAAAATTCTGATAAATTGCATTTAAAAATTGACTCCAATCCTGTGCCTAGTCTCAGTTCTTCAATGGGGCAAACTAACAATGGTTGTCTATGGAAAGAGTGATGGGGTGGGGTGAGATGGAATTAGAAAATGCTCCTCCCTCCAACTCCACCCCCTCCATGTTGTGATTATCTGGGACTTGTTCAGTTTATTGTATGCTCACTTGGTAAAGTTTTCACTATGTCTTTAGTAATATGCTTTTTTTGTTTTGCAATTGTGTATAATCATTGAGATATATTTTTCCCATTTACCTCAGAATGACACAACCCAATATTTATTAAGAATCTACATTCTTCAATTTTATGCTCCCATGACCATGTTAAGCCAGAATTTAGCCCTATTTGTATTGTGCAGGACCTTCCAATAGAATCTTGCCTTATTTTGCATAGAGGAGCAGTGTAACTTCATGAATAGCAGCATGAATTATGAAACCAGATTACCCAAGTCTGACTGCTGGCTTTAAACCCTTGTATATGTGTTCCTTGATTTTCTCATCTGTAAAATGGGTATAATAACAATATTATCTCATTGGTTTATTGTTAGAATTAAGCACATTAAATAATTTGAAATGTTTTATAATTGTTCCCAGTACAGAACAAAATGCTAATAAATGCTATATATCAGTAACACCATTCTTTTCCACATACAGATGACTTTCATTTATAGATGTTTCTCCAACCCACTCACTTTCTGAAATTAAAGGCTCATTCCTGCCTCACAGTGGATATATTAATTTAAATGTAGTCTTGTTGACATCTAAAACTCAATACATGCAAATCAAAAGACATCCTTTCCTTCCCTGAAATGCCTTCAGTTTGTGCCTTCGCAGTTCAGGTAATGGTACCATCATCCAAACAGCATCTAAACCAAAAACTGTGTCATCATGATGCCTTTGTCACATTTTCTTGGCCTCATGTCCTATTCTCTAAATATCTTTCCAGTGGGTCTTTTCCTCATCCACACTGGCCTCTATTCTAGTTCAGGCCTTTGTATTCTTTTGTCTGGTCACTGCAGAATCCTTGCAAATAATCTTCCTACTTTCAGTGGGGCCCAGTCTAATCCTTTCTCTTCATGGCCACCAGGGTGATGAATACAAAGTAAAAATCTAAACCTATTACTCTCTGGATTGAACCTTTCAGTGGGATGCCAATTTCTCTGATTAAAGTGATCCCACAGCTTGATTTTAAGAAATTTGCAATTCTGCCAAAGTTACCCGCTCCTGCCATAGCACTTAGATCTCAATCCTCTAGCCCAGGGAACTATTTGTAGCCCTCTCTACCTTAACTTTCCCAACCTCTGGTACTTTGCATCTGTGGTCTCCTTTACAAGGAATGTTCCTGTCCTTCCCTCTTCATATGACTAATTCATCCTTGCCCATTAGGATTTAAATTTGACACTAGTTCTTCTGGGAAAGCTTCTCTAATACCCCAGATTGAGTTAGGGGCTTTCTCCCGAGTCTTCCCACAACACTTCATGGTTGTGTGACACTCGTACTAGAGTGTAGTGGATACACTTACTGGCTATCGAGTCAGAAACTGCTCAGTTTGAATCCTGGCTCTGGCACTAGCTTGATAAGCTTGGAATACTCATTTAACCCCTCTGTGCCTCACTGAGATATGAATAGTACCTTCCTAGAGCCAATTGAGATGGTGGTCACACATTCTTTCCCTCCCTGTACATGGCCTTTTGTAATATGACTTCATAATAATTTCCTCCATTAAAGGAGGTATATTCTCCTTTAACCCCTTGAATCGGGGCTAGCTCTGTGATTTGATATGGCCAATAGGAAAGTGGCAAGTGTGTCCCAAGCAGAGACTTAAAAAGTGCTATACAGTGGCACCTAAGCCCAAGAACCCTGCAATCATTGCCAAGTGAGGACATCCAGGCTAGTGTGCTGGTTGGTGAGGCAGACAAGGTCCAGTTATCCCCACAACTCCATCTGCATGACATGTGAGATGGGGGACATCACTGCTACCCACAGAGGCATGAGAAGCCCAGCTAAGCACCACCTAAGTGGGCAGACCACAGAATTGTGAGGTAAATAAATGATCGTTATGTTAAGCCACTAGATTTTAGGGAGGTTTCTTCATAGGGCAAAGCTAACTGATACACACTCTTCTGCAGTTGTGAGGCTCAGGTAAAGTAACGCTTGCCTGTGCACTTCCCAAGTGCATCGTGGGTGCCTCTAAGCGGTCATGCTTCTTACTGCAATCGACGCTTATGTATGGACCCATTCTGATGTCAGCTTCTTGAAGGCAAGGAACTCTCCCTTTTCTTCCGTCAGATCCTCCCTATGTAACACAGTGCCTGGCTTGATACTTGTTGAATGAATAAACATTTTTGAGATTTGGTTGACAAGCTGAGCAACTGCTTTAGATAAAGAAATCATGAGAGGTGATGAAATATGCCTAGTCGTTTGTGCATTGTCAGTCTGATCCCTGTATACTATTTTATTGTACCAAACTTTGATTTACTAAGAATGTTGGAGCTGATCACATTAGATTTAATCTACCACCACCATTTCCCCAGTATAATCTTTTGCTGCTTATGCAGTTATGCTAATTTGCCCATTCAAGTGTTCTTTTTTCCTAGAAGGGGAAAAGATTGCTCCAATAATTTATGAATTTTGTTTTATTAAACTTTGGTAATATGAGAATGAATGGAGGAGAGTATTTTGATATCTATTCTAATCACTGTGAATAAAATTTAGGCACTTGCCAAAAATCAGTAAAGGAAACAATATATAAATGGCTTGTCGTGACCGATAACCTCATTCCTCAGTAGACCAGTCACAGTACCATCTTTTCTCTTTATCTCCAGTCCTCCATTCTTGATGTGCCTGAAATTCTTGCTTACACCTTAGTCTGCCTCCATGATCAGAAATGTGTCTTTCATTGCATTTCCACAAACACCTCAAGTCTGGGAGTATTTGTTTTCTCAGCATTCACCATCACAACAGATTTTCATTCTTTGGTACAATTCATCAATATCACCCATCTAAAAGTTTCTGGAAACCTAATGACATCAAGACTTTGAAGGTCCCAGTCTTCCTTGTCTTCTCCTTTGTCCATTGTTGACAGGTTGTTAACTAACACCTGATCTGGAGCATCAACTACTTCATCTATTTTGATAAGTATTACACAGCTCTTTCACTGTTCAATTCTGACAGCTTGTCAAAACTAGTTTTGAGTTTGGCCATTTTTTTTACCTTAATCTGAATAATATTGATTCCTGTTCTCCTCAAAACATTTCTAATTTAAGAAAGAATTTCAGTTTTCAATTTCAATACATTTTAAAACAAAAAGACTGAGTGTATATCCCCAAAGTGTTAATCTATTGAAAAATCTTCAACATATATCAAGTTAAATTCCTTATCAGCAATATAATATAGTACTTTGAACCACACACACACATAAAGAAATGCATTTTCCTTCTTTTTAAGGACTTAATCTGATTCAGATATTTGAAGAAAATAAGTGATTCAGAATGAAATTCAGATTTAAGCTAATTTCAACTTTTGATTATGAAGAATACTCTAGAAACAGGTTCATTTAGTTACAGTGAAACCATTTTTGGACAGTTTCATTCAAACTGCTAATAGATAAACTAGCAGATACTCCCACAAGAACCTGTTCTTAGTCTAAAGGCAGTACAATGAGCAATTAAAGAAAATACATGGATTAAAGGTATAAAGGTTTGAAATTTATTGAACATGTCCCCCAGTTAGAATATACAATTCAAATCTAGAACCTAGAGAGATGGAATTTAGGTAGAATCTTTTCAGCATTAACTTCATTAAAGATAAAAGTTATTGCAGGGCTTCCAGGTTCAACTAAATCTCTATTCCGAAGCAAATCCCCTCATCACCTTTCCTGCCACATAGAGAATGTCGTCAGTCAGTGAATTTTCCTGAAGTTCACAAGTCAGGGGAAATGCAGCTAAGCAATATAGTAACTTTACATTTATAATATGGATTTATCCTGAAGACAGAGTTGCAAAGCAAATCTGAATCTCCTGCTTAGAGAATTGCAGTTCATTTGGCAGTGCTCCAGCTTATATAAACTTGGCAAGGTTTATAGCACCAAGTGGTGAAAAGTGTCAGCTGATGAGGATTGTGTCCTGGCTGCACCTTGTGCTCCTTGTGAAAATTCAAGGAGTCACTTTCCATGGGCTCTCGTTTCTTCATCTGCAAAATGGGAATAATAGAATCTGACCTACCTTCAGAGTTGTAAAGAATATATCATCTACTGAATATAGAAATCTTACTGGAATGTCAGAATTCAGCCTGCTGCCCTAAAATGTTTACCTCATTTTTGTCTCATTGTGGTATATTTATATTCCCTTTAATGTGAAGATCTCAAAGTAGGTTATTTTCACTGATTATTATCATCACGAGAGAGATCAAGAATCACAAAGCAATTTGCAGGTGTAGTCAGATGATCAAGGTTGTAGGTATTTGCTGCTTGAAACCTAATGAGGCAATAAACAATTATATCCATCGGAGGAGGGACTGCCACAAAAATTAAACAGGGTCATCTCACTTGGGGGGAGATGCGGTGAATTGGTTATGATTATAGCACCAGCCACCTCTCATGCCCAGTGAGCACCGGGTGCCTCCAAGGAGGCAGTAAACATAATATTTTGATGAGCCATGCCTCGTTTTCATCAGCATACCTGGAACCACTTGGTGGTGTTGATGAGGATACTGACTCAATAGGTCTGGGATGGGGCTCTGGTTTCTGATTTCTGATAAGTTCCCAGATGCTGCAAGTGCCTCGGTTACTTCTACTGTAGAATAGTTATTTCTCAAAGTATGGTCTTGGGGTGTGTATTAGTCTGCTCAGGCTGCCATAATAAAATTCCATAGATTTGTGCAGCTTGAACAAAAGGAATTTATTTTCTCATAGCTCTAGAGACTGGAGGTCCAAGCTTAAGTTGGAGGAGGTTTTGTCTTCCGGGGGAGGCTCTCTTCTTGGCTTGCGGACAGTTGCTTTGTCCCCACATGGCCTTTCCTCTGAGCTGTCTCTCTTTCTCCTTCTCTCAGCAAGACCATTAGTTCTATCTTAAACTGTGGACTGCAGTTAATAATGATGTATCAATATTATTGGTTCATTTGTAATAAATGGACTACATTAAATCAAGATGTTAATAACAGGGAAAACTGGGCAGGGGGAGAGCAGGTGTATGGAAACTGTGTACTTTTTGCCCAACTTTTCTATAAACTGAAAACTTCTTTAAAGAAATAAAATTTAATTAAAAACTATTAGATTCAAAGACCTTTATCCCAGACTCAGTGAATCCATCTTGGGGGCTGGAGCACAGGTGTTTTCAAACTAACCCTTTGAGTGATTCTCTTGTATGCTGATGGTTCTAGAACCATCAGTAGAAACTGAAAGTGCTAGTTTTGCAATAGATAAACGTGGATTTAAACTCAGCTGTACCTCTTCACAGCTGACTGCTCTAGGGCTACTCACCCTTTCTGAATCTGTCTCATTTTAAAATCAGGGTAAAAATAACTCTATAAAGTGGTTCTTCTGAGTATTAAGTGATATGCTGATGTAAAATTTTTAACCCAGAACATGCATAATAAGTGCTCACGCTCAGTTACAGTCATATTGGACTTTTTGCAAATCCCATCACTATAGCCCGCCAGGCTCCTCTGTCTATGGAATTTCCCAGGTAAGAATACTGGAGTAGGTTGTCATTTCCTTCTTTAGGGGATCTTCCCAGGGATTGAACCCATGTCTTCTGCATTGGCAGGCAGTCTTTACCACTGTGCCACCTGGGAACCCCATATAATAAGCACTCAATAGATATTAAATGTGAAGTTTTTCTATTATTGTTTAAATCCTGGTGAGCAAGAGAGAATTGTGCTGAAACATGAGGGGCTTTCAGAAAAGACTAGACAACAAAAATAATAGGCAATAGAAGAACAGGACAATAATAAATGTAATCCTGGATGCTTCTACAACACTCCAAGGTTTATATATAGCTTTCACTTTCATTACCTGACTTGATCCTGAACATGACCTTGCAAAGCAGAAATTCCTCTTTTAACAGATGAGCAGAAGCTTAGAAACAACCAGTGGCTCTCTGAAGGACACAGAGCTAGGAAATGTCAGAGCTCAGAGTTTCTAAATCTTAGTCCAAGGTAGTAGTCCAGGGTGGTAATTAAGCTTGAGTCAGACTGGTGGGTTCAAATCCCCAAAATACCGATTAATATTGGTGAAAAATTGGCAAACCAGTTCACCTGAGTTGTAATGTCTTCACTGGTTAAATAGGGATGATAAAAGCCCTTACCACTTAGTGTTGTTTCTTTTAAACGTTAAATAATGATGATATTTCAGATTAAAGTCTGGTACATGGTGAGTTTACTCTGTGCCCATTTTACTGTCTGAACCATTAAATATGGTTCCTTGAGGGGACACTATATATCCATGTTACACAAGAAATTAAGCTAGAGTTAGTCCTACAATTTGTGGGAATTTTTGTGCTTTTGTCTTGGGGGACTGCAGTGGGGAGTGGGGGGACTGGGGGTGCTGGAGTTGCTACAGCTTTTAAGGAGGAGCAGTGGGCTGGCACAACACATGTGGCCTCTGAAGCTCTTCTCTATAACGGTTGGGGCATCTGGAGTACCATTAAGATGGTATAAGCAAGGCAGAGCACCCTAGCCCTTTAGTCCCAAATATCAGAAATGACAGTACGGATAGCACCAAAAAGATGATTTTCTTTTTTCCCTGTGATCTTTGACAATGACTAAGGGTCCGCATAAAGAGAAAGAATTCTGCATAAAGAAGAAATTAATTCCATGGTATCCAAGATCCCAGATAAATATTTTAGAAATAATTTATTGCAGAATTCCTCGGCACAGTCTTCTTGACCTGATTGTGTTGCCTTCTTACAGATTCTAGGGAGAAACAACTAGTAGGATCAAAATAGATACTCAGTGGGTAAAACTTGAGAAGTGGGTTGGCCCAACAAAATAACTGTGTATTTTGCAGATGAAAGAGGAGTTGTATTAATATATTACTTCCTACACTGTGAGAGAAGGTTGGGCAGATTTGTCATAGAAATGACAGTGATGCTTTTTAAAAAATTCATCATAATAAAATAAGATGATGATAATGATGGTATTAATAACTATCAGGATAGTGATAGTAGTGAAAGTCTTATTGAACTTCTGCTCTGTGCCAGGAACCTTTTTAAACACTTCATAGATATCCCTCCATTTAATCTTTCTAACAGTTAATTGAGAGAGACAGACACCTTTATTTTCTACATTATAGAGGTGAGAAAGCGAGGTT
Organism: Antilocapra americana; assembly: GCA_007570785.1. Lineage (NCBI taxonomy): Eukaryota > Metazoa > Chordata > Mammalia > Artiodactyla > Antilocapridae > Antilocapra > Antilocapra americana. The sequence continues at coordinate 1,090,504 of ML662438.1, forward strand.
ATTAGCCATTGACCACATTGTAAAAAGCTGGAACTGTGATTCTGACCCAGGCTCTTAGACCAAAATCAACACAGCTATAGAAGTTAGCTGATAGAAAATGATGGAATTTAGAGCTGGACAGGTGTTAGTGATCATCTATGGAGTAAACGTTATGAGAGTGGTTTCTGGAAAGAGTTGCTGCAGAATTAGAGATTCCTGTGTGCTAGGCACTGCCGTAAGTCCTTTATTACATCTAGCAACTCCCTTTAATCCTCACAACAGACCAATAAAACACCTCATTGTTACAGCTGATGTAAATAATTTGCACCAGGCCAGGTCACAAAGTTAGTAAGTAGTAGCCTTGAACCCAGGTAATGATGCTAGTATCACTCCTCTTACTCATGAACTGAAAGGAAAATCAGAGGCATTACAAGAGATCAAGTGAGTCACTTGTGGGATCGGGGTGCGAAAAATAGAAATTGTCATTTGAAACATTCTTGGAGTAAGGGGCTAGACTCAGCTGGTGAAAGTCTCTAAGGGTGGGGTAGGGTTTTTGCAGCACAGGAAGTGCTGGTAGTTTTGCAGAACACTAAGAAATGACTTCCACCCAAATCATAGTCCATTGAGAATGGGAAGGAATTTTATTTCGGTTAGCCCAGGGAACTGGTCAGCTTGACCTTCCTTCTCAAAAGATGCTTCATGCACTTGACTCTTGGGGACACAGAAATCAGCATTTTAATTTTGATTTTCTCAAGTAGTAACCATGGCTACAAGTGGTTTATCGATTCGTCTTTATCTTCCTGAACATCCCCTGCCTTGGTTTGCTTAAGAGGGCATATGTCACCGGGTGATGAACGCCCACGGGGGCGCTGGGCTACCTCCCTGGAGAATTGCCAGGGAGCCCTCAGATGGAACCTTCCCTGTGAATACTCGTCTGAAACCCCTCCCCAGTTCCCTCCAATCTCTCTCTCCAAGGTGGCCTTCTCATCTCGGCCTTGCCCGCCCGCGCACCTGGGCGTGAAGGGCCCGCCTTTTCCCGACACCTAGCCAAGTCGCATGACTGGTTTGAACTTCAATCGGAAAGTTTCCCGGCTAGGAGTTCCAGGACTTTCTGGCGCTCTGCCCGGTTTTGGAGAAGGCATCTCCTTGCTCTTCCCTTCTGGTGTCCTTCGAACTCAGCCTTCGGAGTTTGAGCCCCCGGGGGATTCGGCAGACGGTTCTGTGCGAAGGCGTGGGGCCCGGGAGCCCCTCCGCAGAGCCGGCGCCGCGCGCAGCAAGAGGGGCTCTGGGAGGCACCGGGCAGCTCTCGGAGTCGCCTCCGGTCTCCTTAAGGTCTGGGTGCCCCGCGGTCAGAGCCCCCGGGCCAGCACCACCCCAATCCAGTGACCGGGCGGCAGGTGGCGGAGGCGGCGAGGGGAGGGGGCGCCGGGCTCCCGGGCTGGCGGCTCGCGGCCCGCGTTTCCAGCCGGTCGCCCGCGCCCCCGCGCGCCCCCGCGCCCAGCACCGCGCCGCGCCCCCGGCGCCCCCCGCCGGCCTCCGCCCGCACTGCATCCTCCCCGCGCGCCTTGCCCGCTGCCGCCGCCGGCTCTCTCGCTCCCAGCGCGGCGGACGCCCCCGGGCCGAGCCGCGAGTGCGCTCCGGTGCCAGACCCATCGCCAGACGCCTCTGGGCCGGTTGACTCCCTTGTCCCGCTCCTGCGCCCTGCGCTCCCAAAGATGAACGTGAGGAGGGTGGAAAGCATCTCGGCTCAGCTGGAGGAGGCGAGCTCCACAGGCGGTAGGATGCAATGAGCGTTGGTTGGAGCGGGCTCCCGCTTCCACTCTGCTTCCCTCACGAGCTGAGACGGGGACCCTTTCCTGGGCTGGGGACGCTTGTTGCCTTTGCTGCATGTGAGACAGTCACCTGGGCGGGACTGGGAAGGGGAGGTGGCAGCGGCGGGAATGAGGGTGCGGAGGAGAGGGGGTGCATGCAAGGTACAGGTCGGGAAAGAAGAGGTGTTTGAAGTGTGTGTGAAACTCGCCTGTGTCAGGGTCCCCTGCGATCCTGTGCCTACTTTTGCCTTCTCTGAAAATTTCCCATGTTGTTTATGCCTTTGCCAGATGACTTCAGACCGCACACTTCCTTCTGCTAACACCTAGGGATAAATGATCTGAAATAGTATTGATCCTCTCCCTCCACGGTGCCTTTATGCTCCCAAACATTTCTTCATTAAAACTCTATTTTCGTCCCCTGGTAATACACAGGCGGAATGTTTCCCAGGTCAGATTCTTCAGCAGGACCGTATGTCTTATTTTATTGCCAGCTTCAGTTTAGTGTGTTCGGAGAAAATGGTCCTCAGTGACACTTGGAGATAATTTATACACAGTATAGCCTTGGAAAGGTACCTGGTACTCTGTGCAAGGAGCTTGGCTTTCAGAGTATCACGCATTCTGCGAAAGCAGGGACAGGTATCCACAGCAGAATATGGGACCATAGCTCCCTTACCCCCCACCTCACCCCAGTAAAGCCTCCTGGGTAGAATCAGTTTGTTTTTAGGTGGCTTTCCATGTGTACAAATTTTAGAGGAGTCATAAATCAAAGGAAGGTTATTGTGGGGAACCTGAGAGTGATCCAGAGTGGACCTTTCCCAGATTATATAAAATGAGGGGGTCACAAGTGGTCATAGTACGGTTTGGATTTGCAGGATGAAAAAGTTGCACTTGAGGGCTGTAAAGTTGCAAGGAAAGAGGCATGTCCACATTTTAGGTGTTATACCCAGGGAAATGGAGTCACTTCAACTAGAGTCCATTGCCCTAATTTATAGACATTGAGATAACGGATATGTTCTCTTTCTTCCTTTCCCTCCATTAGTTCAAGTTTTTTTTTTTTTTTTAACTGGGAGGACCCTAGTCTTTTTTGAATGTAAGGTTTTAGAGAAAATACTCTTGGTAGGCTGGAAAAAATCTGTCACCTTTAGAGCCCCCAATATGACTTATAATGATGTATAGTTCATGTTTCCTTCATGACAATAGCTGACACTCATTACAAGCTAAGTATATCTAGGATATGTCTTAGGACCAATACTCATAATCTTGAAGAGATTGAATTTTTCAGAATGAGAGTTGTAAGTGTAAAGGGCTACATAGTTGATTTCATAGGGTCTCTATCTTTGCAATCCCTTCGACTCAATAGGGTAGGGAGCTGGCTGTTCTTTCGGGAACTTACTCATGCACAAGGCAATTGTAGGTACTCAAAGATAGAGATGGTTGTAGGAACAGAAGTCTGGGGAACTGGGTGGCTTGCATTGTTCAGCTCCTCAGCAATAGCAGCTTTTTGGCTGAGCCTAGTCTTTAATTGGCCAGATGGGGATTGAATCAGCTCGTCTCATCTGTTCACAGTGCCATAGGTGGCCATATCTCTACTTGTTGGATAAACTGAGAAAGATGAAATCACATCTGAGGAGTATGATGTATTAAAAAAGAAAAGACTTTCAGTACCATCTCTAGAATCAGCATGTATTCATTGTTCATTTGGAGAATAGAAAGCTCCTGATTTATATCTTTCTCAGGTGAGACCAAAAAGGAAGCATTTTCTGGCTTGAATTGATTTGACATCTGTTTCTTGAATTGTATTCACATGTTTTTAGAGCTAATTGTTTAGAAGAAAAAAACTTTTAAAGTTAGTTGTTAACTTTAGGGAAAAAAAATGTTTGAAGCACCTTTTTTCTGTTGTACTTAGTGTTTCAAGTTTAAATTGGAGAATAATCCCCAGGTATGTAGTTGTTTCATAGAGTCTCTGTCTTTGCAGCAAAGGTCTTTGTATTTTCAGCAAACTTAAACTTTCGTACTTGGATTAGGGCTCAAGTATTGAGTCTTGACTAATCCTGGGACAAGAAAAGACTGTCATCTTTAAAGGTTTCAACTCTAATTTCAGTTCTTTTTAATGGCTTCTTGACCAGAGACATATTAATGTCTTTTGTTACTTGGTTATTGACTGGAGTGTTTCAGTGTTCATTTATGCAACAAATCGCCAGCCACAGGCCTTAGTTTCTGTCCACAAAAATCCCCGGGTCAGTAATATGTTAAAACAATAGCTCCCAAACTCTTATTTTCTTTAAAATAAATGGAATATTTGCATCTTCTAACATGACCATGGTGATTTTCTTTTGAATATATGTCTCTTGGATGAAGATTTATTAAATGATTTAATCAGGATTTAAATGAAATTTAACTGGAGGATCAGACGGAGAGAAATGGATTAGGGTTAGAGGGAAATCAGGAATTGGAGAAGCGTGTGTGTGTTGTGTGTCTGTATTTTATGACCGGACTCTAGAGCCAGAATACTATGAAAAACAGTTTACTGAGAAAAATAGACTACACTAAAGTGAAAGTAGAGAGGGAAATGCAGGAAAGATGGAAGCAAGGTTGAGTGAGTTGCTAAAACTTTATGATACAATTACTTAACTCATTTCTTACTCCTTTTAACAAGTTATGTATTTACTATGCTAACTGATTAACACCATTTCTAAGTCATGGTAGTTGACAATAGTGTGGAGAATGGGAAATAGATGCTTGTCAATGGTCACATATAAGTAGAGAAGGTTTCTTAGGAATCACAGTACTCACTTCTATTCTCCTCTCATCAGTTTCTACATTATACCAAAAGCTTGCCCAGAATGTGTTTTTCATGTCATTTGCTCCCCTGGTACAAAATCAAATATAATCCTACTACTGGAGAGACAGAGGGTGATGATTATTCAGTGGTATATTTGAAAGAGAATCAGAAGTAAGGTCAGAGAAAAAAACCCACAACATTATTCACTGGTGTCCTTAATTTGTTCCATCTAACACAGATGATGGCAACTGTTATGTGATGTAATCTGTAGCTCAACGTGGGGAGGGAAATGGGTATTTCAGTAGTTAGAGGAGGTAATGGAGAGGATGTGGCCCAGATTAACACACAAACTGGACCTGGGCAACTAGAGGCCCCTCACCTGCCTCCCCTGTCCTTGGGATGTATGTTCTGCCCACTATTTGCACAGCACAAGCCATTTTCAAGGACACAGCCTTGAGAGAGTAACTTACGGATACCTGGATGGTATTCATGACTGTGAAAGTGTTGGTCGTTCAGTTGTGTCTGACTCTTTGTGACCCCATGGACTGTAGCCTGCCAGGCCCTTCTGTCCTTGGAATTCTATAGTATTCATAACTAAACCTCGTTAAACCCTCTATATAAACCTTTAAGAATCTGGCAGGCAGGTGTGGAGATCTTCTTATCTTGCTTCACTCAAGATAAGCCTCGTTATTTAAGGTCCTTGGTTTATTAAACCTGCCACTGACCAGTCTGGAGTGCTCCCCCTCCTTCTTTGGTCTCTCCTTACCCTCTGTATGTGGGACTCAGTTTCACATTTCACCTGGGAAGCTCTCAAGTTTGGCAACCAACAATAGTACAGTGAAAAATGCTGTTCGTTTTTGTATTGTTAGATGGGTGTTATCACGGCTTCAGCTTAAGTTGGGAGTTTATTAAAGATAAACCCAAATTAGTAATTCCACAAGGGTAGTAGTGAAAAGTCCATTCTCAATCCAGGAAAAGCTTTTTATGGCACAAGGCATTATTCTGTCTTCTTTGTGTTGTTGAATGTAAGAAGGTTCTAAGCAAATCACGTGGTGAAGTGTTAAAATTCAGTGACCCTCTTCTGCTTGCTCCACTTTTTTTTCTGGCCAATGTTTATGCAGAGTTTCATAAAATAAGGCTATAGATAGTTTGGAAATTAATGATTCCTGCAGTATAAAACATGTATGCAAAATTTCCATGGAATCAGACTGGAGAGTAGTTGAATCTTTTGATGATGTATTTCTGGGCTTGAAGTGCATGGTCCTTCTTAGTCTTTTTTCATCCTTTTATTTGTTTTTCTTGTCTTCACTGGTGTTCTAGAAGATGTGGATAATATTGCTTTTCAATATTTCATTGCAGAGTGTGCTTGCTTAATAGCCTCCTTTCTTAGGGACTTTCAAGCAGATTAAAGTGTGTGTGTGTGTGTGTGTGAGAGAGAGAGAGGTGAAGGGACAGAAGGAAAATGAGTTTTTAATTTGTTCAGTGGCCTTTACTGAAATAGAGCACTCAAAGCCGATGCACTGGGACAACCCAGAGGGATGGTATGGGGAGGCAGGTAGGAGGGGGTTTCAGATTGGGGGACACATGTACACCCGTGACTGATTCATGTCAATGTATAGCAGAAACCACCACAATACTGTAATTAGCCTCCAATTAAAGTAAATTAATTAAAAATATTTTTAAGTTATACAATCTGATCTGTTACTATAGGTTTATTCACTATTGGGCATTAAATCACCTACTTCTTTTTCAAAACTGTTCATTTGGTTAAATGTCCTAGTGTTCTTTTCTCCATTTACATTTTTCTGAACTCACTGCCATGCTTCATGCTATTTATCTGCACTCCTTAGAAGACTGTGAACCCTGGGAGCAGAGCTGTTGTGTTGTGCCTCCTACCTTGTTGGTAGCATCTGGCATCAAGTTGACATACAGTATTTGCCCAATAACATATTTGTTGAATGAATGAATTCCCCTCATATTTTGTGACATTGCATTATTTTGTCTCTTCCTACTTCTCTCAGATCTCATTTTCTGACCTTTATTTCTTCCTTTGCCCATTCTGTACAACTTTGCACAGAGTTCTGTCTTCCTTCTCTCGTTTCTCTCTAATCCCACTGTGGCTTTGACACATTTCATCTGGATGCAGAAGACTTGTTAGTCTGTAACTCTGGTCCAGTCCCTTTCCACATTACCAGATGGACATTTGTGTGCCTTGTTGGCCAGACCCGTCAACAAGTTTTGCCAGCACCTCAAAAGTCAGTATGTCAGAAAAGACATATACTTTCTTCTAAGAACAATTTATCATCCAGATCTTCAGATGGTGACATCATTTTTTGAGGCAGGCAGTTAAAAAGTAAAGCAAAAGTGATTCTTTCTCTATGGTCCTTCCCACTTTATTTCTATGTGGGAAATATTTACTTCTCTTTCTATGTGGAATTGGTAATCAAACCTTATTGAGTCTCTTCTAGCTTTTATGTTCAGCTCCTCCTCCAGCTCCCATTGCATTACTTAAAGTTATATTCTTATTTCCCAGACCATCATGGTTGTCTTCTATTTGCACTACATGCTACTCCTCACATACAGCCAAATGCATTTATTAAAACCTGATCTGAGTCAGATCATTCTCTTGTGTAAAACCTTGCCATTACTTATAGCGCTAAGAATACCATCTTCTTAGCTTGATAAGGCTTCCACAATGTGGTGACAGTCCTCTATCCCAACATTTCTTTCCATGACTCTTTTAAGGCTACACCTTGACATGCTAAACTGAATTGTTCCCTAGTCCCTGCACATGTCTCATCTACCTACTGCTTAGAATGAACTTCCTACCCCAGCATGACCCACTTGAACACTGTTGAATGTTCAACATTGAATACATCCTCTGAGACACTCATCTTGAATGCAGTGTCTTTCTCAGTATAGACTTACTGATTTCCCCAGACTCCTCCCCAAACAACTATGCTTTAAATTTTCATCAGTCATTCCCCTGAATGACATCTGAATGACAAGGCAGAATAAACTACATATATTTCTTTGATATTCAGTCTTAAGTTATAACTCCTTGACACTGAGTACTGTACATGAATTGCTAATATTCATACCCTTGATAATAACTGGAATAGTACATCACAAAATAGTAGGTGCTTCCAACATTGTTATGGAATTTAAACCAAACTGCTCAGTGGTAGACCCATCAGTTCAGTTCAGTTCAGTCACTCAGTCGTGTCCGACTCTTTGCGACCCCGTGAACTGCAGCAAGCCAGGCCTCCCTGTCCATCGCCAACTCCTGGAGTCCACCCAAACCCATGGCCATTGAGTTGATGATGCCATCCAGCCATCTCATCCTCTGTCATTCCCTTCTCCTCCTGCCCTCAATCTTTACCAGCATCAGGGTCTTTTCCAACGAGTCAGCTCTTTGCATGATGTGGCCAAAATATTGGAGTTTCAGCTTCAATATCAGTCCTTCCAATGAACACCCAGGACTGATCTCCTTTAGGATGGACTGGTTGGATCTCCTTGCAGTCCAAGGGACTCTCAAGAGTCTTCTCCAACACCACAGTTCAAAAGCATCAATTCTTCAGTGCTCAGCTTTCTTTATAGTCCAACTCTCACATCCATACGTGACCACTGGAAAAGCCATAGCCTTGACCAGTTTCTTCAGTATAGGCTGTTCTATACACATACATATGTCCTTAGTATTAGAAAGCATGAAAAAAGAAAGACTCAATGTTTAAACACATACGTTCTTCATTCACTCTTGCAAAGTAATGTCTCTGCTTTATAATATGCTGTCTAGGTTGGTCATAACTTTCCCTCCAAGGAGTAAACGTGTTTTAATTTCATGGCTGCAATCACCAAATACAGTGGAAATAACACTGTATTTTTTGGTTCTGTCTTTTCTGTTCCATGGGCCAGGTCTGTGAGTAATGTGACAACAAGATACTGCTCCTCTGAACTGCACATGTGTGCATGTTCTTGTATCTATAATGTGTGGCTCTGAGAATTTACATCATTTCTGAAGAAAAGCTTGATAAGTAACCAGTGTTTTCTGTGTATTTAGAGCAGTAGGCAGTGTCATCTTTGGATGCTGTAGCTATGACTCTCTGTCATCCTTAATACCTTCCAGACCTGTCACCCCCAGGGGATTGGTGGTTTGGGGGCCCTCAGTGAGAGAGGATTGCCTCTCTTGGTTCCCTTCCCAATAAAAGAGTAGAAAGATTTGCTAAGTACTCCTGAATCATGAGTGTGATTATCAGTACTGGTCTGAGTGTTACAGAGAATAGCCCTTCATAAACATTTCCCAACCCAGATCCTGAATGGCTACACCAAGCCCTCCCCCAACCCTGTCTACCATTATTATCTTCATCAGATGGTAAATCCTTTTATTACATCAGTGACTGTGGAAAGGAATGGAAAAATTATAAAAAAAACTGATATCTTTCAACATTTACATATCCATTTCCTTAGATGTGTTTTCTTTAGTATCAGACTTCACAGAATCAGGACGTGTTGAAAGGGAATTGGAAGGGCATGGAAACCATAGCAGGGCTGAGATGAGATGAAATTCAACTATTTAACTCTCACCACTGGGGGTGTCTCCCTTCTCTCCCAGTTTCTTCAGTATAGGCTGTTCTATACACATACATATGTCCTTAGTATTAGAAAGCATGAAAAAAGAAAGACTCAATGTTTAAACACATACGTTCTTCATTCACTGTGACACGCTAATGAATTATTTGAATATGGATATAACTAAAAAATTTGCCATACTGAGCACTTGGCCTTCATGCCGACATGTTAAAGATTAATTTTTTTCCCAAATGAGGAGAACTTGTGTGGTCTAATGGTTTTCCCATTCGAAATAGGGAGATTGTCCCTGTCGATGTATTATTGATGTTTTAGAAACTTCTCTCTCCTACATCTTCTACCCCAATTATTTAAATTTAGGTAAAAATAACTATTCAGCCCATTTTACAATAACAGTGCATAACGTTTTGGTTACCTGAGATCGGGATTGACTTAGTTACGGAAGTGTCCCCCCACCCCCCACATACTCAGTAGCATCTGCTCATGAATAGTGAATAAAAAGTCTTGAGGGAATTCGAACTGGCAATTTTTTTTATAGGTCTTTACTTTAAAAAGGTTTTGGAGAAATAGACTTCATCTCCACATGTCAACACTTCTTAATATTTGAAGAATCTTTTGAGTGCAGCAGTTTATTTAAGAAATGACATTATCTGCGCACAAGTAGGAATCAAAATCAGATTTGACTGATGGAGTAAGTGCTGCAAGCTCATGACTATACACGCTCCCCCTGCCCATGTCTTCACTATAATAGCACCTACACAGTGTGTTACAGATGGTAAGGTGTTCCCAATAATGTCCCCAAATATGATTTTTTTTTTGACCAGGGAAATCATGACTCCAAAAGTCTTTATGAGCTTCATAATAAACTTGGTTAAAAATAGCACATGTAACTATTAAACTGATCTGCATTTCAGCATGGATATCCTGCCAGGGGCTTTCTTTTGGATTGTAACTTTTCATACTTTAAATTTTCATTAGAATAGCACAAGGAACTACTTATAAAAAATTGGTTTAGCTCTTACCTTTTATCCATGTTTTGTATGTGGTAAGTGCTCCAGTGATGTTAAATGAATAAAAGCATCTTATGTTGTGGTTAAAGCCTAAAGGTGGAGATGCCCTCTTATACTCTAATCCATCCCATCGTTGTGGAAACAAATCCTCTGGTTTTCTTGTTGTGTTTGCAAGGAGTTTGGAAAAACCCAAATAATAATATAGAGATAACCAACGGACATTTCTAAGATAACCCCATCAAATCCAGTCCTGAAAACAAGTTTAATTTAGAGAAATCTTATTCGGAGAAGTGGGAACATACAAAATAGCTGCTGACTATAACGTTGCTTTTCCTCGTTCTTCACGTATAAGATGGTGGTAATTATATTACTTGTAGATTATAGGGATGGATTCTGTAATGAAGAAATGAGAGTAACCAGTAAAAGTATATATTTACAAAGGAACAACATAGTGCTGGCATGAATGAGAAGTGGAGTCTGCCTTTAGAAACCTTACCGTTTATTCAAGAGATATTTACTGAGTATGCACCAAGTATTTAGAGCTGGAGAGGGGAGAAATAAATAACCAAATGTGTATTTTAAAATATTTATTGCCATAATAGAGGTAAAGATGAAGTGAGATGGATTTTGAAAAGCAAGATTACTTCCAGTGGATATAAGTGCCATTCCTTTCCAAGTGGTCACAGTGAAAGCAAGCAGTGATATTGAACTTGATCTTTCTCTCCTTGGGATCTTACAAAATAAAGCTGTCAAAGAATGGAGCTCAAAATTCTATATTTTTTCTATTGCCTGACTTTCCCCCCTGTGTTCTGTTGTCCTGTAACATGGGTTTATGTGTCCACCAGTTAAATACACTGTGACATTATCTAAGCTATTTTTAAAACAGATTTTTAAAACCCATGATGCCGGAAGTCTGTTAGGAAGTGCACCTTTTAAAAATAAGGCAAACATAATTTTGAAGCCTGGAGAATACAAAATGAGTGATAACGTCTGTTTAAAGGTAGTCAAAAAGGAATCAAAAATGCCTAGCTTTCTATTTGCCAGTTTAAATAACATTCTGGTAAAGGTAGAGGCATTACAAATTAGTAAGATTTAAAAAAATTAAGTAGACTATCACTCTAATTTTTAAATATCACTTTATAATGATATTTATCATTTATTATAAGATGATATAATGATAAAATCATTTATCATAAGAATATTATTATATGTGATTTAATATTGCACACACTTGTGAACTTCAGATTCTACTAAGTCTTTCTTGAATCTTTTCCAAGAATTCTTCCATTACTCTTTTGTATCGTTTATTTCCCCCAACTTCCTTTAATTTGAGGCCTCCTACTGAGCTGCATGGTAGTGCTGCAATCTGTTGCCTGTTCACTTTCCTCCCAAGGTCTGGTTTCATCATAATTTCCTGTTGAAGTTGTGATTTCTGAGAGTTGGTGCTGGCTCTGAAACACAGGTGCATCACATTAATTTGAAGGTTGTGGGGAGAGAAATCTTGGGAAACAAGAATAAAACTATATTGAAAGTTCAGAACCAGACATTGGGAAACATGGAAAAAGGAAGGTGGAAACTGCAAAATTCAGCAGTAAGTAGGGGCATAGAGGGAGAGAATTATCCTGCTATGGATTTACAGAGTAAGCCTCATTTCGATGGAGGTGTTGTAAGGTAGTTTTAAAATAGGCAGCACATCCTAAAACACAAATCTTAAAGGTGGTAAATACTAACCCTTCTGACATGATTGAAGTACCAGCTTTGCAGTCAATCCATGTAAACACTTCTAGTTCAATTAAAGTTGTAGATATGGATTCAGAATGAAAATTAGTGTCCACAAAACCTAAGACTTTAAGATTGTTGTTCACCTCTCAGGATAAATACAATGTAGAATCTACAAACACTACATTAGGAAGATTGAACTGTAGAGGTAATTTGCTAGAAACATTGCAATTTAAAGCACAGTTACCTTTATCTCAGACCCTTGATTGTGAGACTGTGGCTTTTCATAAATATCATTAGAATCGAATTTCAGATCTCAAGCAGTGACAGTTATAACTCTTTTAAATGCAATCTGTATTCTGGTTGTTTTCCAAATAGTTTTGAGGATGTTATTCAACAGTCATGCATTTGAAACACAATGAATGATCAATTACCTACTATAGGAGAGACACTGCAAGTCAATATTTTAGAAAATAAAAAGGCAGGCTAGTTGTTTAGGAATTAAGCTTTTAAATCTTATCTTCCTTCTCTACCCTAGAATTCTACTTGATCTCAATTGTGTATGGATTAGGTAGAATATGTTGGCTTATCTCATTTTCAAAGACACATGCTAAATGCTTTTCTAGGACCCTGGGGTATGTCCTTGATGGAGGATATCAGAAGCTGCAGTCCTTGTCTTCTGTGAAATAATAAACTGAAGGAGCATGATGTAGACCCTCCATAATCACATAGTGTGTTCCTAAGTGATACTGGTTTCACAGAGTCACTTAAAATATAAAACAAGTCGTATGTGGAAAAAGACAGCATTAAACTGGAGACTAGATAATATTGATACTCCATATATCAGCGAGGGATTCTCCAAATGTGAGCCAGTTTATTCTTTTGTAAAACATATTCATCTACTGTTTGTCAAGTATTGTTCTAAGTACTAGAAAACAGAGATGAAATATATCCCATAGGAGACCCTGAATCTAGTTAAAGAGATAGACATGGGAGATAGTAGTTGGCATGTGCAAAATCTTAGGACAGCACCAAGCACAGAGTGCTTTGGAAAGGCATATGTGAGTTGCCTCATTCAGGCTGGATAGGATCACAGTAGGCTCCCTCAAATGCATGGGACTGACAGATGAGAACGAGTCTTCCAGATAAATACAACAGGTGGGAAAGTGTACAGTTAGGCAAGGAACATTGTGATTCTGAGGCTGAATCTGAGAGAATGTTGCGGTAGTATCAGGTGACAGTGAGAAGTCCTGAGTGCAGTGAAGGTGGGGGTAGAGGAGGACAGGGAACTAGGGAGCTGGAGAAGTAGTCTGCTTCAGGATGTGAAGGCAGCAGGGACCTACTGGTCAGTTTGAGTCAAGAGGAGAACATGACCACATTTGCATGTGGGAAGACAACCACAGTGTTGGGGTAAATGGACAGAAAGGGAATGAAACAGAAGTAGAGTAGGCCTGCAGAGGTACAATTGCAGTAAGACACACTGGGATCATAGAAGAGCATCAGTGATGTGGTGGAAGGTAGCGGGGTCACATGAGAAGATGAGGCCAACAAGATTTGGTCTTGGGTTGTAATTAGGGTTGGGAGAGAAGGAGGAGCCTGGCTCAACTCCTAGATTTTTGGTTTTGATAACTGGTGGATGGTATATATTTACCAAGATGAAAAGTACAGAAGGAGGTTTAGTTGAAATACAATGAGATCAATTTGGGACTATAACCTTTAAGGTCTTTGAGGATATCAAAATGTAGAAGTCTAGTATTTATTAGTATATAAGAGTGAGATTGGTTTCTCTAGATAGTGGACTGTACTGTGTTAGTCACTCAATTGTGTCCAGCTCTGTGACTCCACAGACTGTAGCCCGCCAGGCTTCTCTGTGCATGGAATTCTCCAGGCAAGAATACTGGAGTGGATTGCCATTCCCTTCTCCAGAGGAACTTCCCAACCCAGGGATCAAACCCTAGTCTCCTGCCTCACAGGCAGACTCTTTACCATTTGAGCTACAGGGAAGTCTCTAGACAGTGGGGAGCTAGTTAAATTTAGGAGTGACAGAATAAGGAACATTAATTTTGCATAGCTGTGTAGGCTGCATCATTGACAAGGATGTCATTAGGAGATCGTTCCCTTAGTCTAAGCCAGAGGAAACAAATATTTGCACAATGGTAAGGGCAGTGGGGATGAGAGGGTGGGATGATTAGGAATGAGAAAGATGGGGAGACTGGTGATGGGTACCTCATGGTGCCATGGTGGAGAAATAGTGAACACAGGAAAACAGCGGGTTTTGGAGGATGGTAACATGGGGGGAGGAAAACGTGCTCACTTTTAGAAACACTGATTTTGAAGTGCTAGGAAAACATCCAGGTCAAACTGTCTCAAAGGCAGTTGGAAATATGGAGTTCAAGTTTAATTGATTTCAGAGACGCACACATTTATTAAGCATTGTGATGGGTATTGAGAATAGGGTGTAGAGTAATGGCCTTACTCCCTTGAAACTGGCCATCGGACTAAGCTGGAGAGTCAAACTTGGGAATCAGTTGCGAAGAGATAAAGATAACTGAAGACATGAGGTTGAGTAGAGGACAGAGTTTAAGATTAGATCTAGAAGAGTTTGAGTAGAATCGGTGTTAGCTCTTCTCTAAATTTTTGGTAGAATTCAGCTGTGAAGCCATCTGGTCCTGGGCTTTTGTTTTTTGGAAGATTTCTGATTATGGTTTCAATTTCCGTGCTTGTGATGGGTCTATTGATATTATCTATCTCTTCCTGGTTTAGTCTTGGAAAGTTATACTTTTCTAGGAATTTGTCCATTTCATTCAAATTGTCCAGTTTATTTGCATATAGTTGCTGATAATAGTCTCTTATGATCCTATGTATTTCTGTGTTTTCTGTTGTGATCTCTCCGTTTTCATTTCTAATTCTGTTGATTTGGTTCTTCTCCCTTTGTTTCTTGATGAGTCTGGCTAATGGTTTGTCAATTTTATTTATCTTCTCAAAGAACCAGCTTTTGGCTTGGTTGATTTTTGCTATGGTCACTTTTGTTTCCTTTGCATTTATTTCTGCCCTGATCTTTAAGATTTCTTTCCTTCTACTAGACCTGGGCTTCTGCATCTCTTCCCTTTCTAGTTGCTTTAGGTGTAAAGTAAGGTCATTTATTTGATGTTTTTCTTGTTTCCTGAGGTGAGCTTGTATTGCTATGAACTTTTCCCTTAGCATTGCTTTCACAGTGTCCCATAGGTTTTGGGCTGTTGTGTTTTCATTTTCATTCGTTTCCATGCATAACTGAATTTCATTTTTAATTTCTTCTGCGATTTGTTGGTTATTCAGCAGTGTGTTGTTGAGCCTCCATATGTTGGAAGTTTTGAAAGGTTTTCTCCTGTAGTTGATATCTAATCTCACTGCATTGTGGTCAGAAAAGATGCTTGGGATGATTTCAATATTTTTGAATTTATCAAGGTTAGATTTATGGCCCAGGATGTGATCTATCCTGGAGAAGGTCCCATGTGCACTTGAGAAAAAGGTGAAATTCCTTGTTTTGGGGTGGAATGACCTATAGATATCAATTAGGTCTAGTTGGTCTATTGTATCATTTAAGGTTTGAATTTCCTTGTTACTTTTCTGTCTAGATGATCTGTCCATTGGTGTGAGTGGTGTATTAAAGTCTCCCACTATTATTGTGTTGTTGTTGATTTCCCCTTTCATACTTGTTAGCATTTGCCTTACATATTGTGGAGCTCCTATGTTAGGTGCATAAATATTTATAATTGTTATTTCTTCTTCCTCGATTGATCCTTTGATCATTATGTAATGTCCATCTTTATCTCTTTTCACTGCCTTTATTTTAAAGTCTACTTTATCAGATATGAGTATTGCCACTCCTGCTTTCTTTTGGTCTTTATTTGCATGGAATATCTTTTTCCAGCCTTTAACTTTCAGTCTATATGTGTCCCTAGGTTTGAGGTGGGTCTCTTGTAGACAACATATATAGGGGTCTTGTTTCTGTATCCAATCGGCCAATCTTTGTCTTTTGGTTGGGGCATTCAACCCGTTTACATTTAAGGTAATTATTGATAAGTATGATCCTGCTGCCATTTATTTTATTGTTTTGGGTTCCAGATTATCTATCCCATCCGTGTTTCCTATCTAGGCAAGTTCGTTTAGCATTCGTTGGAGGGCTGGTTTGGTGTTGCTGAATTCTCTCAGTTTCTGCTTGTCTGAGAAACTTTTGAATTCTCCTTCAAATTTGAATGAGATCCTTGCTGGGTACAGTAGTCAGGGTTGTAGATTGTTTTCTTCCATGACTTTAAGTATGTTTTGCCATTCCCTTCTGGCCTGAAGCGTTTCTGTTGAGAGATCAGCTGTTATGCTTATGGGATTCCCCTTGTGAGTTATTTTTTGCTTCTCCCTTGCTGCTTTTAATATTTGGTCTTTGTATTTGATATTTGCTAATTTGATTAATATGTGTCTTGGGGTGTCCCGCTTGGGGTTCATTCTATTTGGGACTCTCTGTGTTTCTTGGACCTGAGTGGCTATTTGCTTCCCCAATTTAGGGAAGTTTTCTACAATTATCTCTTCAAGAATTTTCTGATGGTCTTTCTTTTTGTCTTCTTCTTCTGGGACTCCTATGATTCGAATATTGGTGCGTTTAATATTGTCCCAGAGGTCTCTAAGATTGTCCTCATTTCTTTTAATTCTTTTTTCATTTTTCCTTTCTGTTTCATTTATTTCTGCCATTCTGTCTTCTACCTCACTTATTCTGTCTTTTATCTCTGTTATTCTACTGTTGGTTCCCTCCAGGGTGTTTTTTATCTCATTTATTGCATTATTTATTGTATTTTGACTCTTTTTCATTTCTTCTAAGTCCTTGTTAAAGCTTACCTGCATCTTCTCAATCCTTGCCTGCAGGTTATTGAGCTGCAACTCCAACTTATTTTCCAGGTTTTGGATCATTTTCACTATCATTATTCGGAATTCTTTGTCAGGTAGACTTCCTATCTCTTCGTCTTTTGTTTTGGCTAGGGGGTATTTATCCTGTTCCTTTACTTGCTGGGTATTTCTCTGCCTTTTCATCTTGTTTATCTGGCTGTGTTGTCCCTTTATTGTGGGGATTCCTCTCTATGGGAGGGGTTGGATGTGTGGTTTGTCGAAGTTTCCTGGATGGGAAGGCTTGTGTGGTTTTCTGGTGGGTGAGTCTAGGTTTCCTCACTGTTACTTCTGGCACCTTCCCAGCCGCGGAATCCAAGGGCTCCCACAGGCCGCAGGGAGCGCCACCGCGGGCGTGAGGAGAGTCGCTCGGCTCTCTGATGACATCATCTAGCATAACAATTCACCTGTGTCTCCCTAGTCCCTGATCCTACTTTACTTTCTGTCATAGCTTTTATCCTATATTCTTTCAAAGATAAAACTATATATACTATACTACTATAATGTTATTTATGTATACTATAATAATGCTTATATATACTATATTTTTGTGTGTATTTGTTTAGTTTTTACTATCTTCCATATTAAAAAGCACTCAAATGTACATGGAATGGTAAATCAATAAAGAGAACCCATTTTGACAGTTTGTATGGAGGATGAACTGAACTAATGTATACAGCAGATGCTCAGCACAGTGCCTGACAGATACTTAGGATCTGATAAATATGATTTATCGTATCATTTCTATGATATTTTGGCCTGAGAGAAAGTCCTTTGATCTGGAGGATAGGTGGTCTGGAGAGTGGCAAGACTGGGAGCTGGGAGAGGGGGGAATTATGGAGGAAAGAGATTGTGAGGAAGGGGCACTTACTCCCTGCAAGGGGTCAGTCTTGACCTCTAAGGCAGAAGGGATGAGGAGGCCATCCTGGGGGATCTGCTGGGCAGGGCTCAGTGGAGAAGTTGTGCTTTGAATGACCAGGGAGGTTTAAGGAGGTTTCACGGAAGCATTTTGCGGGTTGCATGGTAGACTTCATGGGGTTTGAACTCCAGCAGTTTGGCTGGAGTAGATCATGGTCTGAGAAGGGGAGGCTGGGGCATGAGATTGAGGAAAATCTCATGTGGTGAGTTTTATCCAGTGGGCAAGGCGTCAAGATTTCTGAGAAAGACATAATAAAAGCAAGACCTTAGAAGACGTGTTTTGTCCTTCTGTAAAGGAAGGCGGAAGGATGGGAGGGTTCAGGTGGAAAGGACGGCTGAGGGGTTGTTGCTGTTGTCCAGACTTTTGGAAGAGCTGCCCAGTTGTGGGGGACGTTTCTTATCTACCAAGCCAGAGTACGGAGACTGTGTACATTGCTAGGACCCACAGGGGCATTCAAATATTTGTTAACCAATGGATAATAAAGTATATTTAAATGTACTGACAAAAAAGCAGTCAGATATTGTTGTAACTATTAGGTGAGCCTCATAGTTCTGCCACCATGAAATACAATAAGCAAGTTTTTAAGAAGTTCAAAGAAATTTTTTCCCTCCCTCTCACTCTGAGTCTCAGAACACGTAACACTCAATTTCCCTCCATTCAATACATATATTTAGTGTGTGTTATAAATCAAATATTGTGCTGGGTGCTTGGGAGATACAGACATCTTCTCTGGCTTCACAGATGGCCAGCATGGAAGAGAGACTTTCAGCAATGCATTAGCAGCCTGCCAAGAGTTCCAGAACAATGAGCAAAGGATACTATAGGAACATATGGGGAAAAACTGAATATGTTTTAGGACTCAGAAAATAGCCCCTAGAAAAAGTGTAAATTGACACCTGAGTGATACTTAGAGACAAGTATGGAGAACATACTTAAAGAACTAAAAATGTCCAAAAGAGAGAGAGAGAGACTAATGATAAATGCTGAAGAGGCAGATAGGCCTGGATGGTTGGGTTTTATTAAGGATTTGAACTTTAAGAGGAACGAGAAATGATCAGAGGTTTTAAGCAGGGGAGCAAAATAACCACATCACATCTTCTGGCCTTGGTCCCTACACTCAGCAAAACGTGTAAGGCAGTCATCCCAGTGACCAGCAGACTGGTGATTATGCCTTTCTGGCATCTGAAATTATTTTCTGTCTTGTTTTTATTTGTTTTTATTTTGCCTGTTTTACTGTTTACCTTTTCCGTTCTGCCTTGCTTACCCTCTGAAATCTGATTTTGGTCTATGATTTAGAACTGTTTGCTAGCCATTTAGTGTCTAGGTCAGCAGTCTCCAAAGTGTTTTGATCTTATACCCCTATCTGTGAAAAAATTTTGAGGATATACTTTCATTTTTATAGATTTCCTTATATATTATACACATATACTTCAAGAAACATGCATACTAATTATTAGTAAAGCTGAACTTCTTTCTTTTCTTGAATAATAATAAACATGCTGGAGAGAGTAATATTATATCCAAAAGGTTGTAATCCTAGTAGCCTCTTGTGAATGCATTCTATTTGTTCTTGACTAGTATAAAGAGAAAAGTCTAACATACTCGACTTTATAGCCTTGGACAAAGTAGTGAGTGGCAAAAACTAAAAAAAAAAGTGTGCCATTTTATCAGTAGTTAACTTCCACATATATTTATATGTTCACTTTTACAGATATCAAGTGTCACAGAGGTAGTTCTACCTTGCAATGCTGTGATTAACTATTCACCCTTCCTCTCAGTGCTTCAAGCCAGTTGCAGCTGTTCTCCATCCCACCTGAGAACTTTCCTATACTGTTCAGACTATGTTTTGTCCTTATTTGTTTCTGGCATACTCTTTCTGCATTTTTAATTCTCTACTGTTTCATGCATGATGGATGTTACAATTCTGAAGACTCAGTCTCTCTGTTTACAAATATCCAAAGATTACATGAGATACACATGTAATAAACACATATCTAATAAAAAATAATAAAAATACAGTATAGGTAACTAGCACTACCATATGGGCATGTCCTGACTTAACCACTGAGAGCTCATCTGTTGTTGTTTCTCTTCCATGAACTCATGCAGTGTGGGTCTGATCCCTGCTGATTTGTGAGGAACCTGAGTCAACATTGTCTACCCAACTCCAACATATAATTGCAGACTCTCTAGAGGAAAGATTCCTATAGGCCTTCATGGGAGGAAAGAGTTTCCATCAAGAGAAGATGGAGCTTTCAATTTTAAAGATTGTATAGGATGGGTGCATGTGTGTACCTGGTGCTCATGGGCTTGCAGAGAAGTGAAAGATGAGATTTAGTTGGAGAGCATGAGCTATGATGACATGAAAAAGCCACCATGGGCATATGTGCTAACACTGATTTTGCGAAAGCCTTGTTAACAGTTGAAACAGACATCTTCAAACCATGCCTCAGATTTATTGACTGCAATTCAGTCTTCTGGAATTTAGACTCCAAGAGTGAAGGATGGGCTATTTTGTTCACTAGATATCCCACGAGTTTGAAAAGGGTCTGCCCATGGTAGGCTCTGAAATATTTCTTGAATGGATCAGCTGCCACAATAACCAGTGGAAGAGAGAAAAAGGGATTCCAGTGTAGTTAAAACAGCCTGTGCCAAGGCTCAGATTTGTATGAAAACTCAAGCCACATCTGGGAAATGGTTAGAAGGTCCAGGTGGCCTAAATATTAGCAGTATGGGAAGATGTACTCTAGAGTCAAGCTGGAAGAATGGATGGTGGCGGATGCTTCAAGTCCTTGAGTTTATGCCTGGGGAGTTTAAATGAAAATCTTCAGGCAGTGGGAGGTATTGAAGATTGTTGAAAAAGGGAATGGCATTTATTTGTGTTTTAAAAATGATAGTGGTAATACCATGGAATTCAAGGGGGCTGTTGGAAAGTGGGGCAAAGTGTGTGGAGTGAGAGACCTAAATTAAAGTAGCATGAAGGTGGAGATGAGGTGGTAGGTTCAAGGGACGTGTTACAACTGTAACCAATTGTCATTAAACATTGGAATGAGGACAAGAAAAGTAGGCGTCAAGAAGTCCACATTCTTAGCTTTAACCTTCAGTGACAATTCTTGAGGATGTGGTAGCTTTGAGAGTTAGAGGGTGGAGATACAGGTGGAGAACACAGGAAAAAGCCATCTGGCAATTGAAGGTATGCATTTAGGTCTCAGAAGGGGCTAGATATACAGATCTAGAAGCCAGCAGATTGCAGGTAAAGTCATGAGAACAGAGGAGTTCACTTAGGGAGAAAACTGCACTCAGCTTGGCATCCTAGGAGACAAGCTAGAATTAAGTGACTGTACCGGGGATGAGGCACCCACATTTGAGTTGGTGATGGACCACGAAGGGAGGCAGAAGCAGTGACTGCCAAGGGAAGGAAACTTTTCCAGTTCTTGGTCAATTACTTTAAGTGCTTTGCATGGTTAAGTAAAATGAGAGTGAAAAGAATCTGGCAGATAGGAGGTGGAAGCAATTTAAGTGGGGGTAGAAGCCAGACTGCAGTGGGTTTGGGTGTGAGCGAGGAAACAAAGGAAGAACAAGTGTAGGCAACTCTTCTAAGAAGTTCAGTTGTGAAGGAAAGGAGGGAGTAACAGCTCACAGATTCATTTGGTTAAACAGGAGAAATTTGGGCATGTGTGTGGGCACTCACCTGGCAGTGGGGAGCAGTGTCCTGAAAACGCCAGAGACTCGTTCTTCTGTTATATCTGCATTGTGCCTGGTATGTGCCTCCCAGAGCACCTTCTGTGCTACTGTGCAGCTGTCGGTTTATGTTTGAATTACCTGGAGTGCTGCAGTCCTTGGGGCTGCAGAGTTGGACACAACTGAGCAACTGAACTGAAATGATAGGAGTACAGAGAAGTATAGAGACTAATGAGCCCCTGAGGATTTCCTACCCTAAATTGACAGTTAATAATTTTACAAAGTTATTTGCTTCCAGCCTTCTTTACAGAAAAGCAATAAAATGTTTACAGTAATGTTGAAAACCATTTTGTTACCTTCCATGTTCTATTTCCTGACCCCTCCTTCCTGCAGTTACAGCCGCGACTGAATTGGGTTTACATCCTTCCAATTTACTTTACTATCCTTTTATCTGCATGTGTAAGTGTGCGTGAACCATGTGTCATGTTTCATGGGAGCCTTAGTCCTTTCAGGTCACTGTAATAAAATACCACAGGCTGGTAGTTTACAAACAGCATTTGTTGCTCACGGTTCTGGAGACTGCTAGTCTGAGATCAGAGGGCCAGCATGGTCTTGTGAGGGCACGCTTCTGGGCCGTCTTCTGTATCCTTACATGGCAGAAGTGGGCTAGGAAACTCTTATGGGCAGAGTGTTTCGTAAGACCACTAATCCCATTCACGAGGGTGCCATCCTCACGACCTAATCACCTCTGCCAGACCCCACCTACTAATACTACTACATTAGTTAGTATTAGTTGCCCAGCTGTGTCCACTTCTTTGTGACCCCACAGACTGTAGCCCACCAGGCCTCTCTGTCCATGGAATGTTCCAGGTAAGAATACTGGAGTGGGTAGCCATTCCCTTCTCCAGGGGAATCTTCCCAACCCAGGGATCGAATCCAGATCTTCTGCATTGCAGGCAGATTCTGTATACCATCTGAGCCACCAGGGAAGCCCACCATCACACTAGGTTTTCAACATATGAATTTGAGGCCAGAGGGAACAGACATTCAACTGCACCAATGTGCATGCTTTTAAATCTATACAAATGGTGTGGGTTTTTTTTTTTTTTAGTAATTTTGTCTTGGAGATCTAGCTGCATTGATGGATGTAGTTCATTCTTCCTGAGTGTTATTATTTGTGGAATATTTCATTGCTATATTGGCCTCCTGTGTTGCTGTGTCTGAGTTGTTCTGGGCCAGGGATGGTATGTTGTCATACATGGACCCCCAGTGCCAAAATATCTCTTGTCTAAATGAGTCAGACAGTGGAGAGGTGGGGCTTGGTAAGGAGTGTGGAGTGGTGAGGCTCTTTTCTGAGACAGCAGGCAAGAACTTAGGTTTGGGGAGGATTTCCTCTTCCACAGGTTACTCTATTCTCTGAAACAGAGGGATTGACATTTTCTTAGACAGGGTGGGGATAAGGATTTGAGCAACATGGTAATAGGTTTGTACTCTTTAGCTATCTTGGGAAGAAAAGTGAAAAAAGTGAAAGTGTCAGTCACTCAGTTGTGTCCAACTGTTTGTGACCCCGTGGACTGTAGCCTGCCCGGCTCTTCTGTCCATGGGGTTCTTTAGGCAAGAATACTGGAGTGGGTTGCCATGCCCTCCTCCAAGGGATCTTCCAAACCCAGAGACTGAACCCAGGTTTCCCACATTGCAGGTGTATTCTTTACTGAGTAAGCCACCAGGGAAGCCCCTGACTGGGAAAAAGATTATCCCAAATAGTTACTATTTTTCCAAAGAGCCATACACTTTCCACTCACTTCATTTTACATTTATAAGTGACCAGAACTAAGGAAAAAACAACTAACTTTGGAAATGTTACTTTGTCATACATTCTTCTTTGCTAATTTATATATTACTTTACCATTGGGTGGAACTGGTGGCTTGTTTTCAGCTCTGGAGAATTCGGTGATTTAATGCAGTGTTAAGGATTCTGGAAAACATTTATCTCATTGTCACTCAGACTCTTATTAAAGATATTTTGATGCTGAATATGGTGAATTGAGCTGTTTTCTGCCATTTAATGTATTTTGTATGTTACTAGTCCACTGTGGCTTCAACGCAAGACTACTGTTAAATTTCACTGTCTGTGCATGAGACTTGTGAAGTCTCCCAGCCATCCCCGAGGGCTCCAGAGGGTGTTCCAGGAAATTAGGTCTTGCTAGGCCAGCCTGACTGTGTAATTAATCACTGATCCAAACCAGAGGTTTATTTACAAGATCCAAGGGGAAAATAATACTTCAATATGGTTTAGCTAATATATACAGGATGCCTACCGTGGACTAGGCATCCTTCCAGGCGCTTGAGTGGGTGAGTAGTAGAAGGATCCAAAAGTGAAGATCATATTCTTCCTATGTTCATTAAACATGCAGCCTCCATAGGTGGACTGACTGGAAACGGCTTAAGGTTTGTTTTGCTCCAATAAGTGTTCTGCCTGGTTTCAGCATGTATATGTCTAATTGCATTAGATCTTTATATCCATATTCTGTGAGTAAGTAGAATTACCTCCATTCTACAGTTATGGGGCCCAAGGCTCAGAAAGGTTAAGCAGTGTGCTCTAGGTCACACAGCAAGTGTCAGCATGTGGATGACAGATTTAAGTCCATGTCCATCCAACTCCAGTGCCTTTGTTCTTCCTACTCTTCATAGCATCTCTCAAATTTATATAGAAGACTAATATATCTACTGTATTAGAAATAAGTTTGTGTGAGTGAAATCTTAAACATGACAACTGTTTAAAAGTAATTGGATAATGTGTAGCTCATTCTCTAGTTACAATTATAAATATATTGTCTTGAAATATTATTGGGGTACCCTGGCCCTAGGGTGGGTGTGATGTTACTGAGGCCAGGCTTGTGGTTCAGGTCTTCCTGAGCTCCCACTTTTGCCGTCTACCTAACTCCTAGGCCACCTCCTCTCCTCTGCTTTGGTAGTTCCATTCGGTCTTGGCTCTTTGAGAGTGACTGGGGAGCTGTAGGACGTTAGGTGGAATATGCCCCTAGTAAATATGTTGCTTTTGTGTAGTAGAAGTGCAACAGAGCCCCAGAGACATCCGTATTTGAATCCATGGAACCTGTGACTGTTACTTTACAAAGTGATAGAGATGTTCAGATGCAATTAAATTAAGGACTTTAATGAGGGAGATTATCCAGAATAATCAAGTGCATCCAGTCTAATACATGAGTCCTAAAAGGTGATGTGCCTGTCCTGACTCTGGTCAGAGAGGCATGTCACTAAGGAAGAAGGATCAGAGAGATGCATACTCGTTGCTTTGAAGATGCAAGAAGGGGGCCACTAGCCAAGAAATGTGGGTGGCTTCTCGCAGCTGGAGAGGGCAAACGAGTTCTTCCCTAGGGCCTCTAGAAAGGAATCTAGCTCTCCAAACTCTTTGATTTTTTGTTCAGTGTTGTATGTCTGACCCACCAAACTGTCAGATAATACTTATGTTTTGTTTTATGCCCTGAGTCTGCGGTAATTTGTTACAGCAGTAAAACAGAACAAATATACTTGATCTTCTGGTTATCTGAGTATCTCATGAATGTTCCACAATAATATAAGTGACGTCAACATCCTTAAAGAATGTGGGCTTCCTTGGTAGCTCAGATAGTAAAGAATCTGCCTGCAATGTGGGAGACCCGGGTTTGATACCTGGGTTGGGAAGATCCCCTGGAAAATGGAATAGCAACCTACTCCAGTATTCTTGCCTGGAGAATTCCATGACAGAAGAGCCTGGCAGGCTACAGTCCATGGGGTCACAAAGAGTCGGACATGACTGAGCAACTAACACAAACACACACTTTAAAAAGGAACCTTCTTAAGGATGTATGCTTTTATAGTGCTTCTCAGCAAAGACTAAGAAGCAGTCACTGTACCTGGTAGTCTAAAGAGCACAGTGTTGACATAATAGAGAAGTGTGGTACCTAAAGTTCTAGGAACACAGATTGTTTGATTTATTCTTCCTGAATCTTACTTTCCTTGTTGTGAAAGTGAGAATTATTAAGAAGTTTAGAAATGGTAACTGTAAAGTGCTTATTCTAGTGCCTGGTACATGTTGATTCTTTAACAATTGGTCACAAAGATGATGAAGATTCCTGAAGTAGTGGATTTCCCTCAGTTATTTGAGGGAAAACCACCTGATTTATTATCATAAACTGGTATAATTTGTCTCTTGTGAAAGATAAATCCTGTAGTATAATAATAGGCATTATTGTCTGGTTGTCACAATCAAGCCTTTGAGTGAGATTGCTTTCATTTGAATCCTGGTTCCACTTATTACTTTATAAATTTGTTTAGTGGATTAATGATATGAGCCTTCTAGGAGCCTTCTGTATATGTTAGAATTATATGTGTGCTTAGTCACTCAGTCGTGTCTGACTCTTTGCAATCCCATGGGTTGTAGCTCACCAGGCTCCTCTGTTCATGGGGATTCTCCAGGCAAGAATACTGGAGTGGGTTGCCATGCCCTCTTCCAGGGGATCTTCCAAACCAGGGATCAAGACCAGGTCTCTCGCATTGCAAGCAGATTCTTTACCATCTGAGCCACCAGGGAAGCCCTAGAATTATATGAGAAAATGCATGTAAAGCTTTTAGCCATAGCAATTGCCCAATAAGCATTGTATATATTTAGCTCAAGGAACTTTATTTATTCAAAATAATAATAATTTTTAATAAATCTTTTCCAAGTTACAAAATCTTTGGTTGACAACATATCATTTTGCTCTTCAATATCCTAGAGGTAGGCAGTGATAATATCTTTTTAAAAATTAGAAAATTGAGTATTAGTGAGTTAAAGTGATTTGTCCAAGGTCGCAGCAAGAAAAGGTGGCCTTTAACCAAGTCTTCTGTCTCCAGTGCTTCTATTGTCATTTATCAGTTCAGCAGAGTTCTTGAGCATGAACTGTGTGCTACGACCCAGGACAATTTGCTATGATGCCACAAGCCTAAGACAGACACAGTCTTTCTTATCATGGGACCTTTAAATATAGCAAGACTCTAGATATTAAGGGACATGATTTTCAGGAGTGTTGCCAAATACTGAAGTCAGGTTCATGATTGTCATTAGAGATAATATCAGAGGAAATCAACCATCCTAGAAGTTTCTTCCTGAAGAAATGATGTTTAATTGGAAGGAGTGGTACAGGTTAGACAGCTATAGCAGATGCTGGGGGAAAGGAATTTCATATGGTGGGAATCCCCTGAGTCAAAGCCTGGAGGCTGAAAGTGAAATGATATCCCTGAAGAGGTGAAAGAAGTCAATTATGGCTGGAGGGGAGTGATTGAAGGGGAGGGAGGTGATGGATGACTGGAGAGATTAGAAAAATGCATCCTAGAGATTACTGACCATCAGCTTAAGGTCTGGGAACATTTGCTTAAGGAGAACAGATGATATCAATGAAATAGCATGATCAGATTTGCATTTAAATATATTACTGGCAGAGGGGATTAGATTGCCGAGGAGTAACAGCATAAGGGTGGCTTCCCAGGTGGTGCTAGTGGTGAAGAAGCCACCTGCCACTGCAGAAGACATAAGAGGCGGGTTCGATCAGGACAATCCCCTGGAGAATGATCCAGGACAATCCACTCCAGATTTCTTGGCTGGAGAATCCCATGGACAGAGGAGCTTGGTGGGCTACAGTCGATAGGGCCACAAAGAGTCAGACACAGCTGAAGTGAGGTAGTGCACACACACGACAGTGGAGGGAAATAGTAGAGGAAGGGAAGAGGACTAGAGACGAGACCCGAGGGCAACATCCCAAAGGACCCTTTCCATTATGAATATGGAGGGAGTTCCCTGAAATTACAGCTAATCTACTCCACATCTAAATCTGTGGTGTCAACCCTAACCCTTATGATACTGACAGGGAGGATGGCAAACTGCTTCCTGTGAACAAGAGGAAAAGTTTTTATTGTTGTTCTTTCCAACCCAAAGGCCTCATCCAAAGATTGCTTGGCTGAATAGTGTAGAAACTTATAAACAGAAATGGTTCTACAAAAACTCTTTGGAGCTATGGAGCTATTTAGTCAGAGGAGCCTTTTTTTAATTCAACAACAAAATTCATTTCTCTTGGAGACTATTTGTATTTACTGATTTTCTTGACATGTGACATTTGGACACCAAAATTGTTGGTCTAACTGCTGAGGACTATTCAGTGCACTAGTGAAAGACCAGATCATTGGTTTAACTTATGTTTGACTTTCTTCTGTGACACTGTTGAAAAAGAGTTTGCTTGCAGCCAAAATACTGACATTTTGGGAGTAACCATTTCCTCTGGCAATATGATTACCATCTATCTATGGGTATGGATCAGATGAGACTATGCCAGAAAAAAAACTGCTGTATTAAAAAATTCAATAATCTAGGTTGGAAATTGTTAATACCCAAATATGTGAAACAGCACTTCCAAGAAGTATGAAAGTGATTCCAAATAACCAGCCAAGGCAGTGGGCACTGCAGGTAGTCAGAGAAGGATTAGCTCATGGAGGGCGAACGTTGCTGGAGAGGAGGGCTGAAGAGATTGACCCCTTGAGTTTGAGAATTGGTGGCATTTGGGTAATGGCAGCAGAAGGGAAAAGTATTTCAAGTGGGTTGGTGAGCTGAGGGAGGCACATATGAGAGCCAGTGAGCAGGCCATTAGGTTGGTTGGTAGAGGATTAGTAGAATGTTTTCTGTATCTGAGATTAGAGAGTAATGGGAAATTGTGGCCCCCAGGTAGTGGTGTTGATGGAAGGGGTGAGGTGGAGACTGACAGAGAGCTGGGTAGCAGCTGTAAGAGGAAGAGGAAATTGGGAGAGCATTTTTCATTGCAGTTTTACTTAATCTTCAACTAACATGATGATTAAAAAATAGAATTGAGTGTGGAATTACATAAGGCATTTGGAAGCTGTGTTCTTAAATTTAGTAAAACTTGATTTTCAGGTTGTAATAATATTATGACATACAAAAAAGAAAAAAACTCTCCTTCTGTCTTTGTCATGCTTGAGGGCATCATTACTTGGAATTGAGAAATGAAACCAATGCAGTATTTTCCTCTTTTAGTTTTTAGGACTCAACCTCTGACTCGTTGGTATATAGCAAATGTCCCTGTCCCTCTGTACTCACCACTGATTCGGTTTCTGTCTACTCCTGATCCCTGTTGCACTTGGTGATATTAGTAGGTTTCTTAGTAGTTTGATTGATCATAATTTGTATTATACTTAGTCATTTTCATGTCATTCTCTGTGACTGAATTATGAATCTGCTGTCTCACTTTTCTTTGTTTAGCAAAAACATTTGGCACAGTAAATATTTCTTGATTGAATGGAGGGAGAATTGGCTTCAAAATGGATTTCCTGATTAATCATAAAACCGTGAAGAATATAACAGAAAGTACCTTTTTAAAGGCAGAGATGCTGAATGGAACTTTAGGAAGGGTTTCTCTAGTAGCAGTAAATTTCACTGATTGACCAAATATTTGTTGAGCATCTGTGGAGTGTCTGGGGACACAGTAATGAGAGAGTCAGACAAGGTTCCTGCTCTCAAGGAGTGTAGAATGTCTTGGAACAAGCCAGGTAATAAATAGGCAAGAAAAATCAGATAGCAATACTTGCTGTGAAGAAACGAAAACGGCATGATGGACCAAGAGTAATAGGGTAGTGTTTGTAGTTTATTAGCCAGGGAAGGCTTCTCTGAAAGAGGGGAGCTATGAGCAGAGTTTTGGATCAGGAGACAAAGTAGTTTATTTGACTATCTTGGGGTGGGGGGAACATTCCAAACGGAAGGCACAGCTTTTGTGAAGACCCCAAAGTGAAATAAGCTGTGATTGTACAAAGGTCAGAAAGGAGGACAGAGAAGTTGGAGCGTAGGAAGTAAGGTGGAGAGGTTTGAGATGAGTCAGAAATGTAGGTGGTAGCCACATCATGTGGGAGGACTTGGGAGCCTAGAAGAAGGCATTTGGATTTGACTCTAAATGTGATAGGACATGATTGTGAAGGCTTTATTAAGAGAAGTGACAGGATATAATTTATATTTAAAAAGCATTCTGGTCAATTTATGGGAAATGCATGGTAAGGTAGAGAGAATGGAAGCAGGGAGATGATTAGGAGGTAAGGGTGGCATCCCAGGCAGGAGTTGTGTTGGGTTTGGGATGTGGATGGAGAGAAATAGGAGTTGAGATCTATGCAATAAGAGTTGACCATACTTGCTGATAAGTTGGGTGTAGGGAATGAAGGACCGAGAGGTGATAGGAATGACATTTGGCCTGAACTACTACATGGCTGGTGGTGTTACTTATTGACATGGGGAAGACTATGGGGAGAAGATTGAGAGGAGATTGGAAAAAACAGGAATTCAGTTTTGGATTGGTTAAGGTTAAGGTACTTCTCAGACATCTGAATGGAGATTTCAAGCATGCATTTGGATATATGATTGGTTTTAGGGTAGAGGGTTAGAGCTGAAGATATGTTTGAGTCTTATACATTTTATTTAATACTGAGACAAAATGAGATCATTCATGGCAAAATCATGCCTAACAAAGAAAAGGAGGTGAGAACTATATCCTGAAACTCACAATACTTAGAGCAAGAGTGAGGAAAGACCTAGCAAACCAAAAGTAAGAGGTCAGGGATGGAAGAGACAGACCAGGAAATGTGACGTCACAGAAGCCAAGGAGAAGGGAGTGATCAACTGTTCCAAATGCAACTGAGAGTTTGAATTAAGAGAAATAACAAATAATCTGTTGAATAAAAAAATGAATGATTAAAATTAAAGCAGTATAACATTAAAGATAAGTGAATTAATATCAGAGAAACTAAACAAGCAATGATAAATCACTTAAAGGTAAGTGTCTTTTAAAAGAGCTCTAAAATGAGAAGTCTACTTATTTGGAGAGACAATATTTATGCAGTTGAAGCTTATAAAATTCCATAAATACTGTGGGGTAGAATTAGCTCTAGGAAGTTGCTTTTTTTTTTTTTTTTTTTTTTGCATTTTAAAGAAGTGTTAATTTGGAGTTGAGATGGAGTCTCAGAAGCAGGGGTAAATATCAAACAATATGCTGTAAACGTATAGGAAGCTGCTTTAAAAATGAAGAAAAGATATAGGAAAATACTTGGCAGATTCTCAACTGTAAGTTTCTGTTGGCTTCTATGGTCCACTGATAACTAGTCAGTAAATGCTTGATTATAATTAGTGCCATGTAGTTGTTTTGTCTGTTTTGGTATGGTGTTGGCTATTTGCATAGTCATTAAATTTCTACATACTACATAAATTGAGACTCAATTTAAAGAAGAGGTACCGATGTGTTAAAAGAACAGTTTTGAGAGGAATAGATAACACTCTTGTCAGGAGTCAGAATTTATCATCATTTCCTTCTGTTTTTCAAATGAGTCCTCTCATATCCTATACGTATGATCAGTTTGTGAATTAAGCATTATTTTTTTTTAAACAATAACAGAAATCTCAATGATGAGATCACTGGTAATGTTGACTTATATATATCTCAAGAAATAGGACCCCAGGATCTTCCCTTCTTCTACCATCCCCAACATGTGTTTTTTTTTTTTTTTTTTTTAATCATTGTAGTCATTGCTTCATGGTCACAAAATGACTTACACGCTTTCTGAGTTTAATTTTTATTTTTTTATTGGATGTAGTTGATTTATGGACTTCTCTGGTGGCTCAGATGGTAAAGAATTTGCCAGCAATGCAGGAGACCTGGCTTCGTTCCCTGGGTTGGGAAGATCCCCTTGGAGGAAGGCATGGCAATCCACTCAGTACCTGGAGAATCCCCATGGACAGAGGAGCCTGGTGAGCTATAGTCAATGGGATCGCAGAGTTGGACATGACTTAGTGACTAAGCGCACAGCATAGTTGATTTACAGACTTCTCTGATGGCTCAGATGGCAAAGAATCTGCCTTCACTGCAGAAGTGAAAGTGAAAGCGAAGTGGCTCAGCCATTTCGAACTCTTTGTGACCCTGTGGACTGTAGCCCACCAGGCTCCTCGGTCCATGGGATCCTCCAGGCAAGAATACTGGAGTGGGTTGCCATTTCCTTCTCCAGGGGATCTTCTCCACTGAGGGATCAAACCTAGGTCTCTTGCATTGCAGGCAGATGCTTTAACCTCTGAGCCACCAGGGAAGCACTGCAGAAGACCCGGGTTCAATATTGGGTGGGTAAGATCCCCTGGAGAAGGACATGGCAACCCATTCCAGTATTCTTGCCTGGAGAACTGCATGGGCAGAGGAGACTGACGGGCTATAATCCATGAGGTTGCAAAGAGTCAGACATGACCTAACTAACCACACACACAGACACATTGCTAATTTACAATATTGTGTTAGTTTCAGGAGTACAGCAAAGTGGTTCAGTTATGCATATCCATATATCCATTTTTTTTCAGATGCTTTTCCCATATAGGTTATTACAAAGAGTTCCCTGCGCTATATAGTAGGTACTTGTTGATTGTCTATTTTACGTATAGTACTGTACGTATGTTAACCCTAACCTCCCAATGTATCTCTCTCCTCACCTTTCCCCTTTGGTAAATATAAATTTGTTTTCAAAATCTATGAGTCTGTTTCTGACTTACACATTTTTGAGGCAGAAAGTAAGGAAATATTTTCTTTTATTAAAATATTCTCAGATGCTCAGTCATGTCTGACTTTTTGTGACCCCCTGACTATAACCCATCAGGCTCCCTCTGTCTGTGGGATTTTCCAGGCAAGAATACTGGAATGGGGTGCCATTTCCTCCTCTAGGGATCTTCCTGACCCAGGGATGAAGTCCACATCTCTTAACGTCTCCTACGTTGACAGGCAGATTCTTTACCACTAGTGCTACCTGGGAAGCCCTTATTAAAGTATAAGACTTCATATACACCCACCCCAGTGAACCCACTCCTAAGGTCTTATTTGGCTAACTGGAGCTATAAAAATAATTGGGATAGTGAGTATTTGGCGAAAGGTTTTGGGAATGCCATGGTTTATCTAGATAGACCAGTCATGATTCATTCCCAGAGCTGGGAATATTGCCATCTTAAATGTAATCATATTTATGTTAGCAAGGAAGAAAGGGGAAATTGCTGTTGGGTTGGCTAGTGATGCTGAATGCTATGGTTTATTCATGTCCCTCATTTGTATCAAAACTTCTTCCCAAACATAGATTTTGTATTGCTCAAGCTACATGGTCATCCTCTCCTTAAGAGTGACCATGCCAAGATTCATCCAGTTATCCATCTGGTAAATCCAAGATCTTTGGGTGACTGACAGTCTCCTGGATCACTGCTGGGTATGGATTTTTATGTTTGAGCAACTTAGTGGGAAAGTTCACAGACCTCCTTTATTCTGATACAATCATATATACAATTAGACTCCCTCTTAGCAAAGGAGGGAATGGGAAGAGCACAGTGGTATACAGTCTGCAGCACACACATCTTGCTGATTAAGGATGGAACTGTTAAGATGAAACTCTGTACTGTGACAGTGGACTAGTTTCTTTAGTCATTCATTGGACAGTTTAGGTGATTGTCTCTCTGGAAGGATCTCCTTTGCCCATCATTCCCCTTGGCCTCCCTTATAGGGTGTTTCTGTCTATTTTTCTCTGTGTTCCCCAATGAGGTAAACTGTAGATGAGGATGCCCTTCATGGACTGCATAGATGTAACAGCATAGGTCTCAGGAAGTGAAGTTGAAAGATCACAGAATCGACTTATGGATGAGTGGCTAGTTTCTGGGTTTCCTTGGCAATATTTTTTCCTCAAGTACTTAGTAGGCTTTCAGTCTTCTTTTTTTCCTTAACATTTCATGCTCTTATTACACAGTCAATTATCTTGCCTGGACATAAGTCAAAGACTCCTTATTTTTTCCTTCAGTGACCTCAACCCTAAGAAAATGAAACTAGTTTTAAATGAAACCAATACTATTTCTTTCTTTTCAGGCAGAGTACCTTACTATGCAGAGTATGGGCAAGGATTCATTCCCCCCCCCTGCTAAGTTCTAGTTTCCCTAAACATCTCACTTAATCATGAGGTAGCAGAATATACTTTTCCCATCAAGCACAACTCCCAAAGTATAGGACTCGGTGTTCAGAACACTTCTTTTATCATGGGTGTCATCCCTTGAATTTTAGTTCTTCTGTTCTGATGTAGGGTCACTTCTCTTGTAGGACGATTCTGAGGGCTGCAAGATCTAGCCAGCTTCCTTACTTTTTCTTAACATTACCACCTCAGTGGGCATGAGATCTATAAACCAAGGTAAATTAGGTGATAATTTGGCCAAACTTTGTATCACCACCTGATGAGGGTGTCAGATGTCCTAGCCTACACCTCTTGGCTCTCCCCTGTTCTTAAGCCAACTGATTCCATTCAGCTAATTTACCTTTTAGTGTCTGTACTTGTAACACCCTTTTTATAAGAACCACTTTTTTTTTTTTATCAGTTAGTGATGTTTTCCACCTACAAGAATAGCGTCTGTTGTATCCTTCTGATAACAGAATTTGAGGTCCTTCCTAGGTGAGGGTGTTATAGTTGACTATTAAGAGAAGCTATCATAAGACCTCTTTACCAACCCAGTACCCATTAACTTTCCTTGTAATTGCTTCTTGATTTTTGGGGGTGTCCACCCTTCTTTTATTGGATATAATTTTAATAAAACTGTTCTTTGTGATTGTTGATCCTCCCTGGCAGAAGGTGACATTTGGCCTCAGCTATACCCAACAAGATGTTGCATTTATAGAACAGGAATTTTGAGTTCACACACAAGATCATATGTGTGTTAGAGATCCCTAGGTTTGAATCTTAACTCTATACCTTAGTAGCTCTTTGAAGTGGGTCAGATTCTTCACATCATTAAGCCTCATGTGAAAAATGAAAGTGATACCAGTTTGTGTGTGTGTGGATGGATGTCTATCTGAATTAAATGAGTAATGCTTATAAATTACCAATAAATATTGTCATGACTATTACTGATGTCCTGATTGCTCTAGTTGGTTGTAGAGCATGGACCACAGGGGAGCAAACCTGAAGGAAAGAAGCCACATGAACAGTGTGTTCACCCATGAAGCTAAGAAATAGCAAAAGGGGTCTGTTGATAGAGGTGGAGGAAATGATGTACGGGTAGTTTTGGATGTAGAAAAGAGAACCTATAGTATTTAGTGGACTGTTTTGACTCAGAAGTTGAAAGAGAGGGGGCAGCTTTGATATTGAAAGCAGGAAGGAAAATCTTGACTCCTAACTGGTTCCAGTTCCCCTAGAGACAGAACTCTGGCCAAGACAAGCTGGTAACAAATGGGTCATTTGGGTTGTTATTTGTGTATTCTCAAAGCCCAGCTTTCCTTAAAATAGCTTTTGCTTTGATTTCCAACAGTATGATCCATGCTGAATGCTTAAAGGTGGTGAGTTTTTGAAAATAACAGACTACGTATACTGTATATGACTTTACAGGTAGACTGGGATGCTGACAGACAACAGATGATGAGAGATATTGATTCTATTTAAGGAAAAACTGTAATAGGTTAGGGAAACATGTAATCATCAAGAATATCTGCTAAATAAACCTGTATTTTAAATTGGCTAGGTACAGGCTGATGAGGAAATACAGTTTCCTAGGAAAAGATGTTTGACATTGTTTTGCAGGACTCTTTCCTCTTCCTCAAACATTTTTCTCCAATATTGATAGTTTTCAGTTATTTTATGTACAAAAGCTGGACTCTGTAGCGTTTTTCTGAGACATAGTTTTCATAACTAGATAAATACAGGGGTTATTTGTTGGTTAAGCTGGAAGTCCCACAAGGCAGTGCTAGGGAGAATCAGGTATTTTGAAAATTAGATGCAAGTGGTATACCCATGCATGTCTTGACTCTTAAATCTGTCTAAAACCCAGAAATAACACCCTGGTTATCGGCCCTGTGAGGGTGGAAGGACGTTTAACTCAAACATATGGAACCAGTGCTTCCAGGACACAGTGAATCACACCATCTGAGTCAGCTGGTTACAGGGAGCTGTGGAGCTGGGGAGCAGCATCATAGAATGGCAGCCGGCGCTGCAAGCGGTGGTCTAATGGGGAAATGTCTCTGCGGGAAGACAGATAGTGGGAGGCCTTGCACACAGACAACACAAAATCCACACCTGCAGTTGTTTACAGAGGGCAGACAGGCCCATCGAAAAGATATCATTTGTATGGTGGAAGGCCCTAGTAGCCATGTTGGTGAAATAAAATAGAATATAATAAAGGAATGTGAAATTGTAGGCTTTCAATTCAGTGTCTGATATTAATAAGCCTCAACTGATATAAATCCAAGAGGCAGTCTCCAAGTTGTGTATCCTAGCACCTGTATGCTGCGTAGCACATAGTATGTACTTGGTAAGTGTTTGTGAAATTAAAATCATTGTATTTGTATCATGTGCACAGATTTTTATACTTCTTCCAAAAAAGAGATAGGAAGGCACTTAAATGCTGTAAGAGGATAAGGGAGAAAAGAGTAAATGGTTAACAAGGAGGCTGGGAGTCAGAAAGACTTCCTGGATTTAAATCTTGACATCTTAACTGCATGACCTGAGCAAGTTATTTCTCCTTTTTGAACTCTTACTTATTTCCAAATAGCTGGACTAATGCTTATCTATCAGAATTCTTAAAAACATCAGATGAGGTACATGTGCATAGCATCTTGCACCAAGTTTGGCACATGTAGATTCTCAGTAAAGGTTAGTTTGTCCTCCTCACATGTTTTAATTATATGCTACCTCTTGGTACCTATTTTGGATTAATGTAAAGTATGAGCAATGAGGAAGCCCCAGTACTTTGGCCACCTGATGCTGAGAAAGATTGAAGGCAGGAGGAGAATGGGATGACAGAGGATGAGCTAGTTAGATGGCATCACTGACTCAATGGACATGGGTTTGAGCAAACTCCAAGAGATGGTGAAAAGGGAAGCCTGGTGTGCTGCAGTCCACGGAGCTGCAAAGAGTTGGACACGACTTAGCAACTGAACTGAAAGCAGGAGTCAGAAGCTCTGCTTCTCTGTACAGTTTTTTTCCTGTTTTTGTAAATAAGACTTTACTAGAACACAGCCATGCTTAATGGTTTCTGTATTGTCTACGGTTGCTTTTGTGTTATACGAGCAAAAGCATCCTCATAGCCATTTTACATGCATTGCAAAGCTCCAAATACTTATTGTCTGGGTCTTCACAGAAAAAAGAGTCTGCTGGTCCCTGGTTCATGATTCAGCTGGGCTTATTCTCTTACCTTTCTTCTGTGCGTGGTTTTTGTGTGTGTGCCTTTCAGTCTGTTTTCTGTTTGTATCTTTCAAAACAAGAACTTGCTTATTCTGGCAGGTTTACCACCCGGCTTTAAGCTCTGTATGTAATTTATTTTCCAGTTCCTTTACTTTTCATTGATTCATTTACTCATTCATTCAAACAGGCGCCAGCCATCAAGGGCTAGAGACAGTGTGGACCAGAAAGGGGAGGCCAACTGCTACCGTGGAGCTCAGTGGGGACTTTGCCCAATTATATAAACAAACGCATAAACAGAAGTGTGAATAAACAAACCTGAGAAAATTAACATATGAATAATTTAAAAGGAAGCTGATTTCAGAGAGAAGATTGTGATGGATATGTGAAGTCACAGTTGGCAGAGGACAATCAGGAAACCCCTCTCTATGGAAATGACACGTGAGCAGAAGCTTGACTGAGAAGGGCCAGTTCAGCAAAGACCCAGGAAGAGAACATTCCAGGCAGAGGGAGTGGCTGGGGCAGGGACCACTAGCTGGAAGGAGCTTGGCAGGTTTGAGGGCTGAAAGAAAGCTGGCGATGCCAAGGTGTGCAGAAATGCTGGTATCATGAGGTCAGAGAGTATATACTGGGCATATTTTTAAAGGATTTTGCATTATCATGTTGTGGTAGACTGAAGTGTTCTCCTTCTCACCCTCATCCCTGTGCACACATCTAAGTAGTGATCAAGTTCTGACCATTCCACACCCATGACATCTTTCAGATCCCCCTGTTTGTTTGTTTTTTTTAACCGTCTTCAGTCACCAGCATCTTACTCCTGGATCATACCCAGTGTTTGCTAATGGACCACCATAGCTGGCTTCCCTCCAGGCATCCTCTCCAATGCCGAGTATATGAGAGTTCTATTTCATTACCCTGCGTCAAGCTTTTACCTAGCTCTGCCCAGGTCTCTGCTGCAAGCTCTGACTTCTGGCTCCTCTGGGCTTGTCTTCCTCTGCTCTCCACCCGTAAGCTTTCCAGCAAGCCTTCAGGATCCAGGTCCTTAAACCTTTCCTACATCTGGTTTTTCCACCACCTCCATTTCTCCCTCCTTATGTTATTTGGCTAATTCTTACTCCTGCATCAGTTTAATCGCAAGTGTTTTCTGAGAAGCCACCCTCTCCCTCTTTAGGCTGATGTAGAGCAGTTTCCAAGCCTCTGTTACACTCTGAGCATAACCCGTCGACACTCCTGACCACTCTAATCCTTCATCTGCCTTCATTGTCTTTGTAGCCCTTGTTGCCATGTGATTTTATCTGATTACTCCTATTATCTTTCACCTCTCTTACTAGAATTATGGCTTTTTGATTGCTAATACTTTGCTTTTTTCAGTGCCGAATCTCTTGTCCAGTTCTTGGCAAAATAGGTTCATTATTTTTTGCTGAATGAATGAATGGTCTAAGTCACCACCAGCTCCTGGCCCACTGCAGAGCCCCCACTTTTGTTTTCTCTATTCCCTGCCTGGTATTCAGAGGGGAATTTCAAAAATATGGATGGGTAGATAGACCGGCAGACTATGGACTATCAGAGGAAATCATTGTTTCTTATTGTGATGAAGGGAACACATATTATGTCATAATATAATTATATAATATATACAGCATAATATACAAATCTCTCTCTAAAATCATCTGTTCACAGACTGCCTACCTCTTCATCTCTTTTCACCTCTGCTTTCTCTCTAGGCTCTCGTCACACTCTAGTCACACTGGTTGTGTGACTGGTCCCTCTAGCCCTTGGCTGTGCCAGGATCCTTTTGACCTCAGGACCTTTGCGTGTACCACTCCTTTGGGCTGCCCAGGGTTGTTCTTGGCATGACCAGCAGCTTCCAGTGTCAGCTTATGCCTCGCTTTCTCAGAGGCTCCTTTCTGTAGAGCCCTGCTCCCCACCTAGTATATTCTACTCCTCCATCTGCTTTATTTCCTTTATAGCTCTTACTCTATTTGACTTTTAAGATTGTGCTTATGTAAGTCTTTGTATGATTTTTACACTAGATTGCAAC
Organism: Antilocapra americana; assembly: GCA_007570785.1. Lineage (NCBI taxonomy): Eukaryota > Metazoa > Chordata > Mammalia > Artiodactyla > Antilocapridae > Antilocapra > Antilocapra americana. The sequence continues at coordinate 1,129,190 of ML662438.1, forward strand.
CTCTATAAGCATGTGGACAAAAGTCAAGGCTGAATGCTTCACCTCTGTATACCCAGTGCTGGGCACAGTGCCTGTGCAGAGAATATTCTCGGATATTTGCTGAAAAAAATTAATAACTGGAGCTTTTAATATGGTTATTAAAAATTAATAACCATAAACCTTAGGTTCTTCATTCCTGAGGCTAGATAATAAACACCTGGACAGCAGGGACAATATTCTCATCACCTTGCATCCTCAATATCCAGAACAACATTCAGCACATAGTAGGGACCTTGATATAGATCACAAAACATGACCGTGTTGAAAAGTCAGGAATGTGCCAAATGAACAATAATGAAAGTAATGCTGCCATTGGAGCTATGGCACAAGTCAGTTGATAAATGGAGAAGGGATAAAGAAATGGCACTACCTCCTTTTTTGTACTCTAGGAGATCTTTAGGGGTGAGTTGATACTTGCAGAGGTTGTAAACTTGTTAAGAGGAAAATATGCAACTGCAGATGTTACAGCGATCATTATTTGGGAGAGCAAAGACTGCAATGAGAGAGAGCATTTGCTAAGGGAACCAACTATTGCTTTTGATATTAGGCAGGGATCAGGCGTTTACATGTGCTACAAACCCCACACTCAAGATGTGCGCTGTGCATGTGCCTGTGTGTGATATGTTTCAACACACACATTCTCACCAACTTTCAGAACTTAGGGAAGCTTTTAGAAAGCCCACCTCAAAACTAAAATTGGTGTGTTTCAGGAATGGAGCTATAAAAAATATTCTCTTTCATTTTAAAGGTTAGATGGTTTCATTGCATGGGTAGAGATGTTAGGAAGTACTCATCAGTTAAAATGAGATAATCCTCTAACCAACTTTCTGTTTATCCTTTAAGCCATTAAAACTCTGTAGACTGTATAAATAGATGCCACCCTGTGTACAGAAAAGTAGCATCTTGTCTAACTGACAAGTACAGGAGTGTTTGCAGTAGATGTTAGGGAGTGGATGTCTTTTTATAAGGCTGACTTGTTTTAAATCTTAATTTAAAAAGCAGTAACACCTTAGGAGAGATGATATTTTGAACTACTTTAGAAAAGAAGCCTTTTCAATGAGAAGATATCAAAACTGATGCTTTTTTTCTTCAAATCAGTATTTGGTTTAGTCAATGCTGTCAACTTATTGCATGAACTAAGAAAGCTCTAAGCAGTCAAAAAGTAATAAGGTTGCTTTTCACTTTTATTTTGAGTAGAGTTTTTTTTTTTTAATGAATAGCAGATTTTAGCTAGTCTTTAATTAAGGCAAATCACTGGCCAAGCAAGGGAAAATCATAGCAAACGAAGGGCTTCTGCTCTTTAAAAACACAAATCACTTAATGAATGAGCTTTAAAAAAAAGCATTCAAGTTCAAATCTACATGTAATAATAGTTCATATGACTTTTTTAATCTTCTGAGGAAAAGTATGTTAAACACTGAAGCTGTAAAGTAACTGGCTGGATAATCAAATTTCATTTGCCTCTTAACTCAGAGTGAACTAGATTAGAGACTAATGAAAAGCCTCCCTTACATAATTGAGTTCCTTATGGCTTTGATTTTTCCCAAATTGCAGCTTTACTGAAGAGCAGGCATCTGTAGATGTCGTGCTTAATCATGGGTGTTTTCAGAAATAAAATCTGTAATTTCAGAAGGAATTTTGGGGGCATCTTTGGGGCTTCACAAACAGCTCCTGAGTAAGATATATTTAACTCTCTGATGAAACTAGGGATATTTAATCCTTAGAGGCATCCAGCCTTCTCTGGCTTGATTTTTGGATAATCTTGAAGAGATCCAAATTTTCATGAGAAATCATTTAAGTCACTTGAAACAAAACACTCTTCTACGTGTCACCTGTGTGTTTTGCTCTTTAAAAATTATCTTTTGAGAGTTAGTTTTGAATGTAAGCTAATGTCATGTGGGCCTTACAGGTAACACATTTCCTCTGATGTTGAGGATGAAGCTGTTTGCTCTGCTGGTCATAGGGAAGATGTGACCCCACATCTCAGCCACGCTGCCTCCTCTGGGGTGGGATGGATCAGCATCTGGGCAATGTGTTGAGGGAATGCTCTAGTTCCTCTGAGTTCCTCCTGGAGGCTCTGTGCCCTCCCACTGTCTTATGCTCTCAGAGTGCAGTCATCTTCATTTCTGTATTCATCAGATATTTATTAAGTACCTACTCTGGGCAAGATGTTGTCATAGGGGTTAGAAATCCAGAGGTCAGCCTTCATGTGACTTCTATAGGGAAAGAGTCAAGACCTGAGAAACAAAGCAAATTATGAAGCAACACATCTTCAGCCTTGTAGGAAGTCTATGAAATAAATAAGCAGGAGAAAGTAACTAAATTGGAGGGGGATAGGATTAGCCTTAGATAGGCTGTTGAGATGGGATTGCTCTCAGGAGATGACATTCAAGCCAACATGAGAAAGGTGAGGAGTTAGTTGAGTAAAGTTCTAGGCAGAGGAAATTTGATGTGACTGAGGAACTTAGAGAAATTTACTTAAAGGATGGCAAGTGAGGGGAAGGGTGATATGAGGTTGGAGAGGGGGTAGGGTCTTTTGGCACCTCATAGGGTTTATCAAGGACTTTGGAGGTTATTGTAAACTTAATAGAAAACTATTCCATTTCTAAGTATCTGGTTCTTTTGTCCCCCCATCATAAAGTACTTTTATGGCCCCCTTTTCTTTTCATCTCATTTCCACAAATTACTGAGCATTTACCCTATGTACTGCAAAATTCAGCCCTCATGAAGTTTGAAGTCCAGGTGGGGAGATGGACATTAACCTGAGTGCTATGTAAACTAGAGTTTATGAGGAATAAAACTCAAGGAAACATGCCGCCCACCTCAATGCACAAACTTGAAAATAAAATGGGATGAGATGCAACACAGTGGACATTTATACTTTGCCCAGTCTTTATTCCCTGATCTCAACTCTCAGTCCTCAATTTCTTAGTGAGGGGGATCTCTTTAGGAGATGATAGCTCATGTCTGTTTGAGACTCTCAGTTAAGTTTACTCTATACTCTTAATATATGCCTTTCACAGTTGATTTTTTTCTGCATTCTGTGACCTTACACAGGAATAAAGTATTAGTATTATGTTTTGCTCACTTCATACTGATATGACCCCGCATTGTGTATGATTGTGTGTTCACCCTCATTGTATAATGATGGAGACCTGGTCATACTAAAAGAATGGTCACGATGACTAGGAAGCCACTGTGGGGGAATATGACCTTGTTGGGGAGCTTGAGGGCAAGACTCCTTACAGTGGTGACACCTGACCTGAAGGCTTGGAAGCAGTTCAGTTAAGTTCAGTTGCTCAGTTGTGTCTGACTCCTTGTGATCACATGGACTGCAGCATGACAGACTTCCCTGTCCATCATCAACTCCCAGAGCCTGCTCAAGCTCATGTCCATTGAGTTGGTGATACCATCCCATCATCTCATCCTCTGTCGTTCCCTTCTCTTCCTGCCTTCAATCTTTCCCAGCATCAGGGTCTTTCCCAATGAGTCAGTACTTTGCATCAGGTGGTCAGAGTATTGGAGTTTCAGCTTCAGCCTCAGACCTTCCAATGAATATTCAGGACTGACTTCCTTTAGGATGGACTGGTTGGATCTCCTTTCAGTCCAAGGGGCTTCTCCAACACCACAGTTCAAAAGCATCAATTCTTTGGCATTCAGCTTTCTTGATGGTCCAACTATGACATCCATACATGACTACTGGAAAAACCATAGCTTTGACTAGATCTTTGTCAGTAATGTCTCTGCTTTTTAATATGTTGTCTAGTTTTATAATAGCTTTTCTTCCAGGAAGCAAGTGTCTTTTAATTACATGGCTGCAGACACCATCTGCAGTGATTTTGGAACCTAAGAAAATACAGTCTGTCACTATTTCCACTGTTGCCCCATCTATTTGCCATGAAGAGATGCGGCCAAATGCCATGATCTTAGTTTTCTGAATGTTGAGTTTTAAGCCAACTTTTTCACTTTCCTCTTTCATTTTCATCAAGAGGCTCTTTAGTTCCTATTTGCTTTCTGCTATAAGGGTCATGTCATGTGCATATCTAAGGTTATTGATATTTCTCCTGGCAATCTTGATTTCAGCTTGTGCTTCTTCCAGCCCAGAATTTCTCATGATGTACTCTGCATATAAGTTAAATAAGCAGGTTGAAAATATATAGCCTTGATGTACTCCTTTTCCTATTTGGAACCAGTCTGTTGTTCCATGTCCAGTTCTAACTGTTGCTTCCTGACCTGCATACAGGTTTCTCAAGAGGCAGGTCAGGTGGTCAGATCTCTAGTCTTTCCCATTCTGTTGTTTTCCTCTATTTCTTTACGTTGATCACTGAGGAAGGCTTTCTTATATCTCCTTGCTTTTCTTTCAAACTCTGCATTCAGATGAGTATATCTTTCCTTTTCTCCTTTGCTTTTAGCTTCTCTTCTTTTCTCAGCTAATGAAGCAGTAGCTAAGTCCAAACAAGGAAAGTATTCCAGGCAGAGGGAAGAGCAAGTGGGGAGCCCTGGGGCAAGAAGAAATGAAAGAAAGCCAGGGCAGCTGGAAACAAGTGGACCAAGCTTCTACTCTGTAGAGATGGTACAGGCAGATGCAGCAGAACATCACCTGGGGGACACATGTCTGTTTTGTTCAGGTTATCATACATCCTGGATAAAAAAGGCATTAAAGTAATAGAGTGGTCATCCTGCTTGGGAGTCTCCTTACTCCTTAACACAAGCAGAGACTTTCAGAGCAGAAAGGAGCCACAGAGAGAGTAATTTAGCACTTGTTTAGTGGACAAGAAAACTCGCAGTAGAGTTGAAATGACGCCCAAGTCACACGCTGTTAATCCAGCGTTTTTTGCCAATACCCCAAACATACACGGGATACAATTCCAGCTAGACTTACATTTCATAAGGTCTGTCTTTTCTTTTTCATTATTCTTATCATTGTTTCTTTCATTATAGATTTATTGCCTTATGTCTGCTATAAGATTGAGGAGTTACATTGAAAAATATTGTTATTGTCTAAGGAGAACTTTATACTGAAGGCAATATACTCACTTTATACACATTAAATATGCAAATATTTAAAACCTTGCTTTTGCCAGGTGTTAGTGAGAACTGGGGAAGTAGGAACTCTTTAATACTACAGCTTGCAGTGTAAATTATTATATCCCTTTTAAAAGCAGTTTAGCATTGTAAGATAGAGCAGTCATTTCTAAGTAAAATTCTTGGAGCCAGTCTTGCAGTTGTGCACAAGAGATGTGTTTAAGAACATTCATGACAGTCCTGTTATGCAAATGTAAAACGAGGTGCACAGGCATGGTAAACATCACATTTGGACAGTCAAGAAGGCTCTGCTGCTAAGTCGCTTCAGTCATGTCTGATTCTGTGCGACCCCAGAGACGGCAGCCCACCAGGCTCCCCCATCCCTGGGATTCTCCAGGCAAGAACACTGGAGTGGGTTGCCATTCCCTTCTCCAATGCATGAAAGTGAAAAGTGAAAGTGAAGTCGCTCAGTCGTGTCTGACTTTTAGCGACCCCATGGACTGCAGCCTACCAGGCTCCTCCGTCCATGGGATTTTCCAGGCAAGAGTACTGGAGTGGGTTGCCATTGCCTTCTCCGATAACAATGTGTATAAGGTTTTATTTTTCCTTTGGTTGACTAATACATCACTATCTTTTGTTTATTAATTCTTTTGTGAGTTTAAAAAATACATATGTAATAAAATAAATATAAAAGTTTTGCCACAATTTCAAAATCTTAATATTCTTTTATTTTTCCAAAAATATTAGAATGATACTGCCCATCCATTTGGGCTTCTGTAACATAAACGCCAGAGACTGGGTGATTTAATCAGAAAACATTATTTTCTCTTAGTTCTGCAGGCTGGGAAGGCCAAGGTCAAGTTGCTGGCTGATCTGGTGCCTGATTAAGGCTTGCTTCCTGGTTTCTGCCTTGTGTCTGTGATCTTACAAGGTAGGAGGGGCTTAAGTAGCTCTCTGGGGTATCTTATGAGAGAGCAGTGATCTCACTCAAGAGAGCTCCATCCTCATGAACTAATCACTCTGCAGAGGCCCCACCTCCTAAATACCATCACATTGCCGAGTTGTGATTTCAAGGTACACTTTTTGGGGAGACACATTTAGTCTGTAACCAATACCTAGAAACTTTAATGCAGCTTTGACTGTTGGGAGACACTGTTATCTTCAGGCTTTTGGTTTAGGGCTTGAGGGTCCCCATGCTGCAGAATGGTGGGTGGGTACTAGCACATCACAGTCCATGCCAGGTATCAGCAAACTTTTCTGTATAAGGCCAGTGGGTTTGTCTCCTGGCTTGTGGTGCTGGAGACTTTTGAGAACCCCGTGGACAGCAAGGAAATCAAACAAGTCAATGTTAAAGGAAGTCAGTCCTGACTATTCACTGAATGGTCTGATGCTGAAGCTCTGATACCTTGGCCGCCTGATGCAGAGCTGACTCTTTGGAAAGATTGAGGGCAGGAGGAGGAGGGGACAACAGAGGATAATATGGCTGGAAGGCATCACCAACTCAATGACCATGTGTTGAAACAAACTCTGGGAGATAGTGAAGGACAGGGAAGCCTGGGTTGCTATAGTCCATGGAGTTGCAAGGAGTCAGACATGACTTAGCGAAACAGTGTTATTGTAATAAATGACCACAAACTTCGTGGCTTAAAAAAAAAAAAAAAGAAGCAAAAGAAGCAACATTCATTCTCTTATAGTTGTGGAGGCCAGAAATCCCAAATCAGGGTGTCAGCAGGACTGTGCTTTCTCCAGAGGTTCTGAAGGAGAAGCCCTTCTGGCCTTTGCCAGTTTCTGGTGTCTCCCAGCCGGCCTTCATATTGCCTGGCACATGGCTCCATAATTCCAACTCCAGCTTCTGTGTTTGCATTGCCTTGTCTTCTGTCTGTGTCTTACCTCCCTCTGCCTTTCTCATGTAAGGACACTTAGCATTCATTTAGGGCCCACTCAGATAAAACAGGATAATCTCATTATTTCAAATTCCTTAACTTAATTGCATCTACAAAGACCTTTTCCCAAATAAGATCACATTCACAGGTCAGAACATGGCTATCTCAGGAAGTAATTAGAGGACTCCTACAGTGAAGGGGTAGATATTTCAGGATTTGTGGCCAATTTGGTCTCTGTCTCAACGACTCAACTCTGCCATAGTTGTCTGAAAATGGCTTTTGAGGGTACAAAAGCTAAGGAACTTGCTGTGTTTCACTGAGACTTTATTTACAAAACAGGTGAGTGGGTGAATTGGACTGGGGGTGGTGCTGAAGTCTGCAGTCCTGGTGTTCTATGCAAATGAGCTCTGTATGCAGCTTTAATTTTTTTCTTAAACAATGCATATTTATTAGTACACACATCAGCATATAGTGAGATGGGCAGTTTCCCTACTGTGTGATGTGGAACAGAGATAAATCCATCACAACAATTTTAAGAAGAAGCAATATTCACTTTTGGAAACTACCAGGAGAAACCAGATCACTGTTAGTCATAACTGAGCCTTGTCTGGCCCTTAAATAGTCTGGCAGGATGACATGAGGAGCCCTCATATGCTTGTATTGCTCATAATTCTCTTAAAGTCTTAGAGAGCGGAGGGCTGCATTCTCTGAGCACATTTAGGTAACCAACAGACCTTGTGGGGACATGCTACAGGGTGTTGTTGAGACAGTCTCTATTGTAGGTACTTGGCCTGCACCTTTTGGGACATTACACTGTCTAATGCCAGGGGGCGGGGTGCGGTGAGGCTGATGGGCCCACCAATAAATGTAGACACCTTTGTGCTGTGTGCTTAGTCATTCAGTCGTGTCTGACTCTTTAAGGCCCCATGAACTGTAGCCCGTCAGGCTCCTCTGTCCATGGGGATTCTCCAGGCCAGAATACTGGAGTGGGTTGCCATGCCCTTCTCCAGGAGATCTTCCTAAAGCAGGGACTGAACCCAGTTCTTCTGCATTGCAGGCAGATTCTTTACCATCTGAGCTACCAGGGTAGAAACAGGGTTTAAAAAAAAAGAAGGCCTTTGTTTTAATCTATTTCTACTTTTCTGGGAAATCCTTTCAAGAATTTACTAACACCATCCAAATGTTGAAATTGTTCCTTTATGACAGCTGCACCTTTGAAGCACATACAGAAGATGTGCAAAATGCTGGTGGCATGGTAAATTTGGCAGAAGGCTCTTTAAAAGAAAGATCCTGGAAGAAGCTGCAGTCAGGTGCAGGCTGTGCCAGCCCCGCATAGAGCCACAGACTGGCATCAATTCAGTGCAGCACTGAGAGTTACCCATGTTTCTGAGTTCTGCTTCCTGGATAGCATGATGCAACCTTGTTTTAAGAGATGTGGTATGGTGCCTATGACAGAAGACAGGATGACCCCTAGGAGGATAGAGAGGCATGTTAGCATCATCCTGAACCCAAAGTCCAAAGGAACATTAGCATGAAAGGAATCCTCTTTAATTATTTCATTGCTGGAGCCTTTGGGGCCACCATGTAAAAATCTGGCTTCTTCTTGGGTAATTCCTTCATTGCCACAATGCTTATATATACATGATGCTGAAGAGATAACCTATCAGAGGTGCAATCCCAAATTGCCTTTCTAGATGGAGATTAGTAGCTAATATTTATTGAGCGTAACACTGCTCTAGGGGCCATGTTCAAAGTTTTGCAAGTTACTTTCCTGTGCTTACTTTAACTCAGTGGTTTTCAAGGGGGAAGGGGTGAATTTGTTTCCCAGGAGACATTTGGCGGTATCTAGAGACAGTTTTTTTTTTTTTTAATTTATTTATTTGTTTTAATTATTGTTTTAGCCATACATTGTTATGATATCACCATGGGTTTACATATGCTTCCCCTCCGGGTCCCCCCTCCCTCCTCCCTCCCCCCCGGGAAATCTCGCTGCACCAGTCCCGAGCATCAATCCTGGGCTGGCGATTGATTAGACACATGACAATTAACATGCTTCAATGCCCTTCTCCCATCTCATCCCACCCTTACCCTCATCCACAAAGTCCACAAGTCTATTCTATACATCTGCGTTCCTTTTGTTGTCTCCCATGTTGGGTTCTCATTACTGTCTTTCTAAATTCCATATATATGTGTTAATATACTGTATTGTTGTTTTTGCTTCTGGCTTACTTCACTCTGGATAATGGGCTCCAGTTTTGTCCATCTGAGTAGAATTGCTTCAAATGAATTTTTTTTTAATGCTGAGTAATATTCCATTGTGTATATATACCACAGCTTTCTTATCCATTCGTCAGTTGATGGGCATCTAGGTTGCTTCCATGTCCTGGCTATTGTAAACAATGCAGCGATGAACATTGGGTTGCACGTGGCTCTTTCAATTCTGGTTTCCTCGGTGTATATGCCCAGCAGTGGGATTGCCGGGTCATATGGCAGGTCTATTTGCAGCTTTTTAAGGAACCTCCACACTGTTTTCCATAGTGGCTGTACTAGTTTGCATTCCCACCAACAGTGTAAGAGGGTTCCCTTTTCTCCACATCCTCTCCAGCATTTATTGCTTGTAGACTTTTGGATGGCAGCCATTCTGACTGGTGTAAAGTGGTACCTCATTGTGGTTTTGATTTGCATTTCTCTGATAATGAGTGATGTTGAGCATCTTTTCATGTGTTTGTTAGCCATTTTTATATCTTCCTTGGAGAAATGTCTGTTAAGTTCTTTGGCCCACTTTTTAATTGGGTTGTTTATTTTTCTAGAATGGAGCTGCAGGAGACAGTTTTTAATTGCTAGAACATATTTTGCTTATGGAGCTATTCACAGCATTTACTGGGTAGGTAGTCATGCTGCTAAACGACAAAGGCACAGGAAAGCCTCTTGCTAGGAAGAATGATCCAGACCAAATGTGTATAAATGCCAAGAGGGAGAAACCTATTCTCATCTAATAAGCTGTATGTCTATCTTACTGATGAAGTTACAGGCTTGGAAAGTTGATGTTATCTGTTCAAGATAACTCAGTCTAATTCTACTGTTTTTTATATAATTAAATTTATTTTTAATTGAAGAATAATTGCTTTACAATATTGTGCTGGTTTCTGTCAGATTCCACTGTTTTGAAACTTAGCTCTTGTAGTAGATTCATTGTTTTGGTCTGAATGTTAAATTTCCATGTTGGAAATCTAGTGTCCAGTGTGACGGTGTTAGAAGGTAGAGTGATTTGTTCTTTGGAAAGTGATTTGGTCTTGAGGGTAAAGACCTCATGAGTAGGATTAGTAAGTACCCTTAAAAAAGATCCCAGGGAGCCCCTTAGAGCCTCCCACCCTGTGAGACAGGAAAAAGTGCTGGCCATGAACCAGGAAGAATGCCTTTACCTGACCCTCTGGCACCTTGATCTTCCTAGCCTCCACAAGTGTGAGAAAGCTTTTCTGTGTACAAGTCACCCTGTCTGTGATATTTTATTATAGCAACCTAAAGGGACTAAGACATTGCTAGATCTTGAAAAAGATATTTGGTGAGACACAGGCTCAGTGAGCCAGATTTTGAAGACGTGTACCAACTGACTTCCAAGGAAAGTGAACTCAATATTTATAGAATATCTAATTAATGTAACATTAAAGCGTGATGTTAGATCCTGTCACAGACATTATAAGTGGTTCTTTTGGGATATCATTGTGTCCATTTTTCAGAGTAGGAAGCTGAAGCCCAGAAACAGTTTAATAATTTATTCAAATGCATAGTTACAGTAATGGAAGAGCAAGAATTTGAATCCAGATATGTCTGACTCTAGAATTGAATGCTTATTAGGGCACAAAAATGGTAAGAGCTGAAACTAAGGAAAGGATAAAGATTTTTTTCCCTGTTCCTTCTTAATGCAACGTCCTTATGACAGTATATTTTAGAACATATACTAGATGTCTGAAATTGTGGATTATTCACAGCTTTCTGTTTCCAGCCCCACAAATCATAATTCCTTAAGGTACATGATAGCAGTGACAGCAAAATCCAGATAAAATTCATTCTCTAGTCTGTTAACCACTAAGTGATCACCTTCGCTGTAACAAACTGCAGAATATATTTTGAAGAGATGTGACTGTAAAATTTTTAATTGTTAAAATGAAAATAAAATATCTTTGTTTGAAATATATTATGGAAAAATGAGACTTCTGAAATTTATGATAATAAATAAAATAGTTGGAGCATAGAAATTAGGGTGATATGAAATTTATATTACTTGAAAGGGAGTCATTTACGTAACTTCCTAATGTATCTGCCATTTATGATTTAATAGTTCTTTTTCCCATTTAAAAAATACATACTTCATTATAGCCTATTATCTTTTCCTTTGTTGATTTGGTAAGATTTATATAATTTACTTTATATTTAAAAAGAATAATAAATGGGTTTAATAGTGTCCTTAAGCCTCTTAGCACTTATTTTTTTTCCCTTTACATGACAATATTAAAAGAAATCAGTGTCTGCAGTCTTCCTAAACTGATTCTAAATTGCCATTTCTGCTTGAGCTTTGAAAAACCAATTAATACTGAAGTGGCAACATTCAATCCTTCTTGTGCTAATGTAGTGGAATTGGAGTAGCAATGAAAACATTTTTCCATATGATTAGCATTATTCTATCATTGTAGTTCCTTTTTGCTTGAGATGAACTTAAATTTCAGTTATTTTATTATTCATACATCTAGTCTATCTAAAGGGAGAAAAAAAGTGTTCCTCTTATGACCTGCATTATCTGTATCAAAATAGATGACTTCAGAAGGAATAAAGAAACGAGCTATCATTTCATCTACAGTTCTGTCAGATTTAAACATACTGTGGATGTGATAGACATAATTAGAGATTAGAAACACTAAATTCACTTTTACTTCTTTCCTCCCTAAAGAAAATTACTTGTTAGCACTAGTAACTGTGTGATAAAGTGGGACTGAATGAGAAATTACCACTCTGGCTTACTTGGTAGCCATACTCCTCCATCTTCTTTCACCATTTGGTGTGGTGGGTAGGGGTCCTCTTGGTACCCTTCTTCCCAGTTCATGGTGTGTGGGATGTGACACAGATGCACTATAGCAGTGATGTTGTAGATTGTGTGTGAGTTCATCTTTCTATGTCCCTCTCCTCCAAGAGAAGATAGGCTGGTCTCCTATGGCAGTTGAGTTCACAGTGTGCATGCATGCTAAGTCATTTCAGTTGTGTCTGACTCTTTGCAAGCCTTTAGACCATAACCCTCCAGTTTCCTCTGTCCATGTGATTCTCCAGGCAAAAATACTGAAGTGGGTTGCCATGCCCTCCTCCAGGGGATCTTCCCAACCCAAAGATTGAACCTGCATCTCTTATGTCTCTTGCATTGGCAGGTGGGTTCTTTCCCTCTAGTGCCACCTGGGAAGCCCAGCAGTCCTGTTAAGTCCCTTCCAATCTAACCTGACCCAATCCTTCCAAGCCTTAACTGTGTTATTATGTTCAGTGATCTCCAAGTAGCTCTCTGTTTGATAACTTGGTCCCTGCCCCACTTTCCAACTTTATCTCAGATCATTCTCATACTCGCTCACTTCGTTTCGGCCAATGGGCCCCTCAGGACTTCCCACATGTTACCAGTCCTGCTTAATGGCTGCTTATTTACCATTTCCTTGACAAAAAAATAATCTCCTCCTTTTACTCGATAAAGTCTGGCTCCCTTGCTCTCTGGGATTCAGATGGAACATCGTCTTCCCAGAGAGGCTTTCTGTGCTCACCCCATCTTACATAGGGGGCCCTTTTCTTTTTCTCTCAGGCCACCCTATTCTCTCATACATTGAAAATACATAATTTTACTATGTTTCCTTGTTTTATTAGACTTTTTAAAATAGTAAGGGCCATGATAGCAAAAGTTTGTCTACTTAATTTGCTTCTGTATATCCAGTATTACTTTGTGTTAATAATTAGCTAAGTACACTGAAAAATATTTGTGAATTAGTGAATGAGACTGCCTAGTGGCATCCTGTGTATGATTGGGGAAGTGCCCTGTGTTCATAAAGATAGAGTCGCAGATCTTAAATGACAGCACCTGAGAAGTCCTCTTGTCTCTTAGTTTCTTTCTTCTTTGCTCAAATTTCACAGATTATCCACATGACCCAGGCTATTATAAAAACACACACTCTTCAAGCATTTCAAGAAGTTTAAGTAATATATCTAGAGACTTAGCCATGACTCAGACATAAATTCTAATGTCCTCTGAGGTCATTTGTAAGGTCTGCTAAGTTTGTGAAGTGTCTGTGGTTGGTTGTATATGAGGCGTTCTGTGAGATTTTGTAGGCATCACGTTTGGGCAGGTCAGTGGGCTCAGGGAAAGGATGAGGGAAAAGGGAAGAGGAGAGCCCATTATGAATATCAAAATATCTCTTGACTTGTCAGCCAATATTCTTTGGTTTTTGTTGTTTATATCCTCTTTGAGCTCCTCAGCAGCCTCTTTTATGAAAACAAGAGTTTGTTGAGGGAGTATTGTATTAGGTTTGCAAGATTAAAGCATGCGTATCATTAGGTTTCATTTTACCAGGACTTACTTTTCATTGTTCTTATAATAAAAGTATTTTGTTAATTTTTACAAATTTGGGCACTGTGAGTATATAGAAGAGAACAAGGAATAATTTATTTTAGCCACCCCCAACTTGACTTCTGAGAGCATGAACCCCAACATCCTGTCTCTAGCACTTAAGTAGTGTGGTTACATGATGAATGCACAACATTGTTTAGTAAATTACCCATGCATTGCTGATGTCCAAAAATTGGTGTATTCCTGTCTTTGTGTACTTAAATGTATATAATTAAGAGCTGTGGCTGACTAGGTTATAGGCATAAGTGGGTAGTGCATTGTCTCTAGAGTTTAATGACAATAATAAGAACAACTAAAAGGGGGTCTACTTTTCATTATCACTATGCTTGGTCAGTTCTAGAAAATGACAGTGATGTACTTCCCACCCTCAGCCCCACCCACTCCCATTACCCTACCTAGTACCCCAAAGGTAAAGAGCACTCTGTATGTTAAATTTTATCCCAAGAATTTTAAGTAACATTTTATCACAAACAATTTCCAACTGAAAACTTTTACAACTTCTGGTGAAAGCACATGGCCCTGTATATCAGTCATCTTGAAGGTATTCCTGATCTTTGAATCTCTCTTGTGGGATTCTTAAGGGCAACATAAAACAGATAAAAATTTAAGGGAAATGATGTGCATCCTAGCATGAGTAACAGCAGAACTGTAGACATAGATTAAATGTTGAATGCTGCAGAAATAAGCCAATTAATCATGATATACTTATATAAGGTGGGCTTTTATGTAGGAATTAAAATTATATTTATGCAGGCTTTTAAAATGGAGCATAGAACACTCAATATTTTCTTAAATGGATCAAAAAGGAAGCATCTACTAACTGATTGGAAGCACATACAGTAGAGAACATAGAAAATAAAAACACAGGAAAAATACAGAGGTTCATTGAGAAGGGAAATATTGGAATTATTTAGGAAAGTATAGATTATGTTTACAGTAACAGTGTGTTTCTGGGAACTAAATTTTGGATCAAAAATCTAAACTTCAGATGCAATTATTATAAGTGTATTAAATACAGTTATAGAAAAGTTTGAAGACTGAAATAATGAAATGGAGTTGGTGAGTCAAGTGTGCATAATTCTTAGTCTCTTGATAGCCTTTGTGACTCTGCTCACAAAAGCTGTGGCAGTTCCAATGTAAGGTGCCAAGTCCACTCCAGCTTCATGGATTGGCATTGCTTTCTCACTAAGGGGTGCCAGGAGAGAAGGCCTCTTACTTGGCTAAAGTGAAGGCAGAGGTGAGCCTGATTCACTCACGAAATGAATCAGCCGACCAAGTTAACTCTAAGCTCTCAGTAGGTTTATAGTAGCCTTAGTCTGATTTTCTATTAATATTACTGCCTTTATTTTTTAATTTATGTTGAGGTGCTTCTGAGTTTTCTAATTACTTTTCATTCTGGTTTAACTTTAAGGTCCGTCAGCAAATTCCCTGAATGTTAATGTTCTGAACTCAAATTTTCAGAAACGATTAAAATTATTGACTTTGTAATTTTTATTGAAATAGTTGATGAGGTGGCACTAGTGGTAAGGAACTTGCCTACCAATGCCGGAGACATAAGAGACACAGGTTCAATCTCTGGGACAGGAAAATCCCTTGGAGGTGGGCACAGCAACCTACTCTACTATTCTTGCCTGAATAATCTAGGCAAAGTGGACAAAGAAGGCTGGCAGACTGTGGTCCATAGGGTTGCAAAGAGTTGGACACAACTGAAGCAACTTAGCACGCACTCAATGTTATGTTAGTTTTGCATATACCACATAATGACTTGATATTTGCTATACATTATGAAATGATCACATGGTAAGTCTAGTAGCCTGTTCCCATACAAACTTACTGTGATCTTATTAACCATATTATGTGACATATTACTTCCCCATGAATTTTTATTGTTTAACTGAAAATTTGTATTCTTAATCCCATACACCTATTTCATCCTCTACCTTCTTACCTGGAACCTCCTATTCCCCAGCCACACTTTGGCACCACCTGTTGGTCCTCGGCATCTATGAATCTGTTTTCCTTTTTTAGACTCCACATGTAAGTGAGATCCTGTGGTATTTGTCTCTCTCTGACTGACTTAGCATCCTGCCTCTAGATCCATTCATGTTGTCATAACAGCAAGATTTCATTACTTTATGGCTGTGTGTTTGTGTACACCACATCTTCGTCATCCATTCGTCTGTCAGTGGACACGTGGATTGCTTCCATATCTTGGCTACTGCACATTTATCTACAGTGAACACTGGAGTACATGTATCTTTTCAAATTAGTGTTTTGGTTTTCTTTGGATAAATACTGACGAGGTAAACTTGCTGGATCTTACGACAGTTCTTCCCTCATAGCAGGCTTTCCTCATAGCTCAGTCAGTAAAGAATCTGCCTGCAGTGCAGGAGACCAGGGTTCAATTCCTGGATCAGAAAGATCCCCTGGAGAAGGAAATGGCAACCTAATTGAGTATCCTTGACTGGAAAATCCCATGGACGAAGGAGCCTGGTGGGCTGCAGTCCATGGGGTTACAAAGAGTCAGGCATGACTAGAGTGACTAACATTTCAGTTCACTTCACTTCATGACAGTTCTACTTAGAAATTTCTGAGGAACCTCCATACTGTTTTCCATAGTAGCTATACTAGTTTACATCCTCACCAACGATGTTACTTGTTATCATTTTGATGATAGCCATTCTGAGAGACATAAGGTGGTATCTCATTTTGGTTTTGACTTATATTTCCCTGATGGTTAGTAATGCTGGACATCTTTTCATGTCGCTGTTGGCCATCTGTGTGTCTGTGGAAAAATGTCTCTTCAGCCCCCTGCCCATTTTTTATGTGGGTTGTTTGTTATGCTGATGTTGAGTTGTAGGAGTCCTTTGCTATGTTAGACATTGTGTGTATGTACTCAGTTGCTCAGCTGGGTTCGACTCGTTGCAGTCCCATGGGCTGTAGCCCATCAAGCCCCTCTCTCCATGGGATTGTCCAGGCAAGCATACTAGAGTGGGTTGCCATGTCCTGCTCCAGGGGATCTTCCCTACCTAAGGATGGAACTCATGTCCCTATGTCTCCTGCATTGGCAGATGGGTTCTTTACCATTGCACCACCTGGGAAGCCCACCCCTTATGAATATATTGCTTGCAAATGTCTTCTCCCATTCAATAGTTGTTCTTTAGTTTTGTTGATAATTTCCTTCACTGTAAAAAAAATTTCCATTTTGATGTAATCTCATTTGTTTGTTTTTGCTTTTGATGCCCTTGCCTGAGGAGAAGTATCAAAACAAATATTGATAAAGCTGATGACAATCCTACTGCCTATGTTTTCTTAAGAGTTTTATGGTTTCAGGTCTTATATATAAGTCTTCAATCCATTTTGAATTTATTTTTTATAGAATTTATTTTTGTAGATGGTGTTAGAAGTAGTTCAGTAGGATTCTTTTCCATGTAGCTGTCTATTTTCCCCAGCACCATTTATTGATGAGGCAGCCTTTTTTCTCCATTATATATTCTTACCTCCTTTGTCATTTGTTGAAAGTGTTAGTTGTTCATCCATGTCAGACTCTTTGGGACCCCATAGATGGTAGCTTGCCAAGCTCCTCTGTCCATGAAATTCTCCAGGCAAGAATACAGGAGTGGGTAGCCATTCCTTTCTCCAGAATCAATTGTCATTGATTAATTGGCCATAAATGCATGGGTTTATTTCTAGGCTCTCTTCTGTTTCATTGATGTCTGTTTATGTGCTAGTACAATACTCTTTAATGACTGTAGCCTAGAATATTGTTTGAAATCAGGTAGCATGATACCTCCAGCTTTATTCACTTTTTTCCCCCCAAGATTGTTTTGGCTTTTCAGGTTCTTTTATGTTTTCTTTCAGATTTTAGAATTATTCTAGATTTGTGAAAAATGCCATTGGTATTTTGATAGGGATTACATTTAATCTGTAGATTGCTTTGGGTAGTATGTCATTCAAAAATTGTTAGTTCTTTGAATGCAGAAGCATAGTATATCTTTCCATTTGTGTGTGTTGTCTTCACATTTTTTCATCAGCATCTTGAAGTTTTCTCAGTATATCTTTTACCTCCTTGGTTAGATTTATTCCTAGATATTTTATTTTTTGACACTAAGTAAATGGAATTATTTTCTTAATTTCTCTTTCTGCTAATTCATTATTAGTATATAGAAACACCACAAATTCTGTATATTAATTTTGTATCCTGCAACTTTAGTAAATTTACTTATGAGTTCTATTAGTTTTTTTGGTGGTGACTTTAGGATTCTCTATGTTTGATATCATGTCATCTGCAATCAATGTCAGTTTGTCTTCTTCCTACCTATTTAGGCTTGTTTTATTTCTTTTGTAACCTGAGTGCTATGGCTAGGACTTGCAACACAGTGTTGTAGGAAAGTAATAAGCATGGGCATCCTTGTCTTGTTCCTATTCAAATACTTTCAGCTTTTCATTGTTGAGTATGATGTTTGCTATAGGTTATTATATATGGCCTTCATCACATTGAGGTATGTTGCCTCTAAACCTACCTTGTTGAGGATTTGTATTGATTGAACACAAAGTTTACTCAGGTCATCCATAAAATGTTATGGAATGTTTCAAAAGCTTTTCCTGCATCTGTTGAGGTGATTATATGATTTTTTCCCCCAATTCATTGATGTGAATATTGATTCACTTGTGGATGTTGAACTATCCTTGCATCCCTGTGTTCAGTCCTGCTTGATCATGATGTCTGATCCTTTTCAAGTATTGTTGAATTTAGTTTGCTAATATTTTGTTGAGCATTTTGTATCTGTGTTCAATCAGTGACATTGACCTGTGATTTGTTTTTTGTGGTATCTTGGTCTGTTTTTGGTCTCAGACTGGTGTTGGGCTCATTCTCTGAGGCCAACATCACCCGAATACAAGGAAGGAATGCATCAAAAAACAACCAACCAAGCCAGTTGTTTTAGGTGAAAGGTTGCTTTTTCTTGTTCCTTCATTAGGAACACATTTCTCTGTCTCCTCATTTTACCTCATTCTCTGTGCTTATTTCTGTGTAATAGTTTGTTGGTTACTTTTCATAATCTTAGAAAATGCCTGTGTAGGAGATGTTCTATGAGGCTCCACGGTGCACTCCCCTCTGGTTATTAGCTGTGTATGCTCCAGGAGTACTCCCTGCTGGACTGCGTGGGCCCCTCTGGTGTTGCGTGGACAACCGCTGTGAGTGTGCCAGTGGGTGAGGCTGGCCCCTGTCCTGCTTAACTGCCAAACCCTGCTTTGTCTGGTGCTTGCTAGTCCGCTGGTTGGGTCTGAATCCTGATATGGCTTGATGCACGGCCTGGGGAATCCTGGTGCTGGCACCAGTGCAGTGGTGTGTGAGGCTGTCCCAGAGTGGCTACTTGTGGGATCTGGGGGGTCCTGGGGCTGGCACTGATCAACTTATGGTTGGTAAGTCCCTAGGGCTAGCAGGTTAGACAGAGGACTCCACAGGGCTGCAGTCAGTGAGAGTCCCAGTTCCCTTCTCCTTTTCCAAGAGGTGCTCCAAGGTTAGCAAGTGGCTTTAACCCGGGCTTCTTTCCAGTTACTACCTTACTGAGACTTGGCGTGTGTGTCTTGCACGTGCCCTTTAAGAGCAGAATATTCGTTTCTTATAGCCCCCTTGCTGTCTTGTATGCAAGTCTCACTGGCCTCCAGTGTCAGACTTCTGGGAGCTTATCTTCCAAGTGCAGCACCTCCTCAGGCTGGGGAGCCTGATGTGGAGCTCAGACCCCTTGCTCTCGGGGAAGCATAGTTATGATTATCTCTCTGTTTGTGGGTTGCTAACATAGGGTATAGGTCCTAACTATGTCTCTACACCCCTACCTCTCTCCTTGTGATGTCTTCTTTTTCTTTTACTTTAGTTGTGTAAAATCTTTTCTGCTAGTCTTCAAATAGTCATTGTAGATAGTTGCTCTGTAAATAGTTGTAGTTTTATTGTGCCCATGAGCCCAAAGTCTTCCTACACTACCATCTTGGCCACAATCAAATGATTAATCATCAAATATTGTTTAAATAGATTTTAGCTTATGGGACAAAGTAACTGAAATATGTATTTCCAATCTTAACAAAATTCTGAATGTGCTTGATTATTGGAAGTTCTATAGTTTCCATTGTAGCACCTTCATGATTTCTCCTTTTTGTTATTGTTTGTTAAAAATGTTCTTGCCCTCCAAACTCTAAAAGACAGAAAATGTGTCTTTTTCACTTTCATATTTCACACTGCAGCATGTTGCCTAGAACTTATTTTTAAATGAGTTAAAATAACCCTGAATTATGATTAGGATAAAGTTTTAAGAACTTCTTTGTGTTATATAAATCTGTTTACTGTTTGAGGATTTTTAGAGCAAGAAAAAAAAGTTTGACACTTGGACTAGAAGAAAGTGAAATTGAAGATCTCCTGGCCAATTAAGTTGGTATATAAATTAGAACCTGGCTTTTAAAGATATGCTATTATTTTACTGTCTTATCAAAATTCCTGGAGTATTGGAATGTTGGCAGAAGGGAAAAAATATCTTTTTATTGCCAAATCCCTATGTCTATAGTCAGTACCTTTACTCTGACTTATCTTGAGGATTGTAAATATCCTCTTAAAAATGAAATGTGGCTGAAAGGCATACTATTCTGTTACTTTAAAGATAAAGCATAGATTTAAAAAATCTTTTATATAAAGCTTTGTACGAAAATATCACAAGAGAGACTGAAGAGTTAAATGCAAGAGAGAAAGGTGTGGTTCAATTTATTGATATATATATATATATGTATACACACACACACACACACACACACACACACACACACACTCTACAACCAAGGTGTAAACAAATATGAACGTGCCATTTCCATGATTAAAATATTTCAATGATTACCCATTATTTTATGAATCAAGTTTAAAATATTTTTATGTGGTCATGAGACTTCACATTACTCAGCCCCAACTGACCTCACTCACATCAACCTCTGCGATTCTCCTCTTCTCTCTATCTCATGTCTTACTGTCTCATTAAGACATGCCTGCTTTTATATCCTATAATGGGCATGCTGCCTCCTACTCCAAGTTCGTTGCAAACACAAGTAGTTTTTTGGACTTTTCCCAGCATCACTTCACCGACTCAATGGACATGGGTTTGGGTGGACTCCGGGAGTTGGTAACGGACAGGTAGGCCTGGCATGCTGCAATTCAGGGGTTGCAAAGAGTCAGACATGACTGAGCAACTGAATTGAACTGAACAGCATCACCTACATGGATGCATATACTTATTTTCATCTGAATCTCTAGACCTAGATACCGCTAGTATGTGAACTTGTGGCACTTTGCACTCTTCTTTCAAGCATGTATCACAATTGTAAACAAATTGTGTTGTTATTTAGAATTAATTATGTATTCTCTCCATGATAATGTCCATTCTAGGAAGGTAACAATTGTGTCTGGATATTTTTGTCTGTGGTTTTAAATACTAGGCAAATAGTAAATGCTTATATGTAAAACAGGGAAAGTTATAGCCTTTGTTTTATAGGAGAGTTATAAGGAGGAAATGAGACAATCTATGTCAAGAGTTCAACAGACTTGTTTGAAGACACCTAGAGCCCTGGATTATTGGTGGAGTACAGTCTGGACAGCTTTCTTCCCTCTGATGAAACATCAGAGGGCAGGTTTTATGGGCTACCTCCTCTTTTTTTCCTTGCTCATTTTTTTCATTGAAATCTATTTGAGATACAACATTGTGTAAATTTAAGCTGTGCAATGAACAAATTTGACACATTTATATATTATGATTGCCATTGCAGTGATAATTAGCACCTCTGTCATATCACATAACTATCCTTTCTTTTGAGTGGTTAGAATGATTAAGATCTAGTATCTTAGCAATTTTCACAATTATAATACAGCCTTGTAAATTTCACTGTACTGTGTATTAAATCTGTAGGACTTACTACTCATTTCAAGTTTATACCTTTGAACAGAACCATGCAATTCTGCATCCTGGTAACCACCATTTTACTCTGTTTTTGCAAGTTTGGCTTTTTTAGATTCCGTTCAGAGGTGATGTAGTACAGTATTTGTCTTTTTCTGTCTGACTTACCTCACTTACCTTTTCTTCAAAGTCCATCCACATTGGTACAGATGGCAGGGTGTTCTTACCTTTCATGGCTGAATAATAGCCTATTGTATACATATATGCCACATCTTCTTTATTCATTCATCCATTGGTGGGCATTTAGGTTGTTTCCATATCTTGGCTGTTTGTAAATAATGCTACAGTAAACATGGGAGTGCATATATTTCTTCAGTATCCTGTTTTCATTTAATTTGGGTGTATATTCATAATTGGAATTGTGGATCACATGGTAGATCTAATTTTAATTTTTCAGAGAAACTTTCATATTTTCCATAGTGGAGCACTTTCTAATTAGTTTCTTTTTAATCATGAAAGGTACAGAGTGGTCACTTCCCTCTTACCATGTTTCTCTCTATCATGATTGTATCACCATCAAGACTCTCACTAGCCTAATGAAACCCAAAAGACATTAATAATAATTTGACATTTGAGCATTTATTTAAGTGTCTTAAATGTATGAACTTGTTTAATTCCCACAGTGATCCTATGAAATATGATTATTGTCATTCCTGATACTGAGAAGAGAGGTTGCCCTGATTACCAGTTAATAAATAGTAGAACCAGGGTTTGGGTTTACAGAGTGTATCTTAGCGGGCAGGCTTTCACCACCGTGCTGTGCTGATGAAATGGTTCTGAAGGCACCCCTGTTGTTCACTGCACAAGGGTTTTTTATGCTCTCTCCTTATCACATACCAAGAGAAAAAGAAATGTATGTTGAAATCAGGCAGCTGTCCCAGTTTGACTGAAGATGACCTTGTCTTCCTAGGTCTTTGGTCAGTTCAGGTTATCCTGCCACCAAAACAGAAACAAAAAATACAAGGCCTATTAAGTCTAATAAGACATCAAAGATGTTCCACAGAATTCTCCAACCCACTCACTTTCTAGTTTAGAATTGGGGGAAAAAGTAATGTCCATAGTAAGTGAAAATGACCCTCTACTCATATAGAAAACAGGGGAGAATGTCAGGGGAAGAAGACAGAAGAGATGAGAAATCTTGGATTAGAGCACAGCACAGAGAGGCAGCAGCAAATATTAGCTATGAAGAATGAAGAACAGCTCTGCAGAAAGGACAGACATACCCTCAGATGCCTTTAAGGAGCACCATGTAGGGAAGAGTACTAAAATATGAAGGCAGTTAACTCAAAGTATTCTCTTTACTAAGTTGTAGGATTTCAACCTTACACCGTGTAAAAGAAACAAATTAAAGTTTTCTTTGAAAGTAAAAAGCACCCAAAACAACCTTGCTTGGAAGTGCCAATATCTTAACAATGTTAACTAACAAGGTAGCACCAAACTTCCATTTAAATTATTTATAAGTGATAAAGTAGCACTAATCAGAATATGAATTTTTAATGTTCACTGTTGAATGTTCTATAATTCTCCACATTATGTCTTTGATGACACTATTGGCTGAAAATGAAAAATTCCACATTATCCCAATATTGTTACTCAGATACTTCTTTGTAATTTGTATTTTTCTTCAGATAGTCACAAATGATGAACATGTTATCTTTGTGGTGCTTTATTCTTTAAGATAGCTGGGAACTGATGACCTGCACCTAATTAAATTGAAACAAGTTTCTAAGAAAAAAAGCCAAGCAAGTTTCTAAGCAGTTGCCTTAATGTAAGTGGCTGTTCATTGTCTTATTTTTTTTTTAACTCAAATTGTCTCCTAGTTGACAAATTCTTCCAGACATATATATGATAAAAGTGTAGGATGCTACTAGAATAACTTCTTTTCAGGCTATGAATAATGCTAAGCAGAATCCTAAAACAGGAATTAAAGGTAGCGTTTAATATGCACACAGCAGCATTAAAAATTCAATTCAGATGTAATCTACTGCAGCACTATATGTTGGCCTATAAAAGTCTCATGCAAATATAGCTTTATAGATTCAATGAAGAGTTGTTAGTTTTAACTGCATTTTAACAACTAGACCACATAAAATCTATGGTCTTATCTTTGGCTAGAGAAAATGATCTAGTCACAAAATGACTAATCTGTTAAATTCAGTAGTTATTTATTCAGTGCCTCCTGTTGGGGCAACATATACATCAGCGACATGCAAATGTTGGATTGCTTTGCAATGAACCCTTTTTTGTGTGTAATGACTTTATCTAAGGAGAAAATTAGAAATTAGGGGAAGAGAAATGAAGCAATTTGAATGTCATAGAGACTCAAAGACAAGCCTCACACAAAAAAATCTGATTTTATGAATTTTACTCTTTGGTGGGAATTGATCTACTTTTCTCTCTCTCAAGTCACTAAGTCACATCCGACTTTTGAGACCCCATGGACTGTAGCCTGCCAGCCTCCTCTGTCCATGGGATTCTCCAGGCAAGAATAACTAGAGTGGGTTGCCATTCCTTCTCCAGGGGATCTTCCCGACCCAGGAATCAAACTTGGGTCTCCTGCATTACAGGCAGATTCTTTACCAACTGAGCTATGAGGGAAGCCCATGTACTCCTAGAAGTCTAGCAGTTTTAGAGTCTAAAGAAGCCTGGTATTGAAACAATATACTATTAATGAAACAAAAAGGAACAAGAAATATTATCAAAAACTGTTTCAAAATCTGGTTTTCATTTCCTTAATGGAGGAAAAACAAAACCAAAGCATAAATTAGAGCTTGATTTCTGGCATACATATGCAGTGGCATATATTTTGACTTTGTACATTACTATGAAGATGTTCTGCTCTTATAATTCATTTGTGAGTTTTTCACAAATAAAAAATTTTGCTTCAGAGTACTTGGTTTAATTTTGTTGTTGTTGTTCACTCACTAAGTCATGTCTAACTCTTGGTTACCCCATGGACTGCAGCATACAAGGCTTCCCTCTCCTTAACCATACCCCAGAGTTTGCTCAAACTCATGTGCATTGAGTCAGTGATGGCATCCAACCATCTCATCCTCTCTTGTCCCCTTCTCTTCCTGTCTTCAATCTTTCTCTGCATCTGAGTCTTTTCTGATGAGTTGGCTCTTCGCATCAGGTGGCCGAAGTATTGGAGCTTCAGTATCAGCCGTTCCAGTGAATATTCAGGGTTGATATCCTTTAGGATGACTGGTTTGATCTGTTTGGTGTCCAAGGGACTCTCAAGAATCTTCTCCAGAACCACAGTTCGAAGTCATCAGTTCTTCGGCACTCAGCCTTTTTTATGGTCCAGCCCTCACATCCGTACATGACGACTGGAAAAACCATAGCTTTGGCTCTACAGACCTTTAGATACCTTTTGGCTGATCAGTGCCCTTTCATACTCTGCAGGTATTTGTTATCCACTGCTTTGGACTTTCTGGAAATTCATTGTGTCTGCATAACTTGTGATTGGCAAAATGTAGATGGATAGCACAGATCCCAGAAATGAGGACAAAACATGGCCTGTGACTTTTTACCTAGCTTGATGGAAGAAATACAGAGTTGACACTATCTGGTCCTACTTGACCTGCATGACTCCATATGTCCTTTATCTTGAGATACCCCACCACTCTGCTCCTCACACATTGTTTGATAGCCGCATTAGCTTACTAAAAATACCATGGTTTTTTCTACTTAAAGACATTTGTTTCTGCTGCACTCTCTTCCTGGTATAGTTTGTCTCTGATCTTTACAAGCTGAAACACTTCAAACACTTAAATTCTTAGCATAAATACCACTTCCCAAGAGAAACCTTCTAAAGCCTTCCCTCTCCATTAGGATGACAGGGAAAATAGTTTGTAATTTACATAGTTGATCAGCATTTGACGTAAATGAGTATCTAGCATGATGCTCACAGGTAGTTATTAGTAGCAATGGTAAGAACAGAACTGGACAGGTGATCCATTTGACTGGAAATAAGGAACCAGACTGAATATGAAACCAAAGCCCGGGAGACTGGACAGACTCACAAGAGAGAGAGGTTTCAGGTCAGAAATTGGGAAGCAAAGCCTAGAACAGTTAATATGAGCCACAGAGACAAAAGCTCTAGACCAGCTCTGAGCTCTTTGGTAGGTGCTAGATAGTTAAAATAGTGTAGTTGGCAAATGGAACACAGTGTACAAAATACGCAAGTAGCAAAGGGAAAGGTATTTAGTGAACTATTTCAGATATGATTGAGTCTGAGGGGGAAAATAAAGTCATTGATGAGAGTGGCTGTTAATAACCATTATGTGTCTTGGCCCTTTCAGGAAATCTTCTGGACCTTTCTGATTCCTTTTATGACCTTCTCCTCCTTGGGCTCATAGGCTATGGGTGTGAAGTTATTATGGAAATGTGGACTTAAAGTTTTCACTTACGTTTATTGGAACTGATTCCTATGAGTCTAGACAGGGAGAGTAAGTATTTAGTTAACAGTTCTATTTTTGTTGCTGTTCTGTTAAAAGTTAGAAATTATCCAACACACTTTGCATAAAATTCCACAGAAAATATTCCTAATTATTCTGGCCTACACCAGATTCTCTCCTCTTTAGCTTATACTGTATATGAGTCAAAGTGTTAAACTTTTCTCCAATTTATCCTTGTTCAGAGTTGATTTAATATAGTGGAGTTAAGAGCAAAGATTATGGAGACAAGCCACTTGGTTTTTGAATCTCAGCTCCAGCTCTTATTATCAGTGGAGACCTTGGATAAGTCACTTAGCTTCTCTTTGCCTTCAATTCAGTTCAGTCGCTCAGTCATGTCCAACTCTTTGCAACCCCATGGACTGCAGCACACCAGATTTCCCTGTCTATGACCAGTTCCTGGAGCTTACTCAAACTCATGTCCATGGAGTCAGTGATGCCAACTAACCATCTCATCCTCTGCTGTCTCCTTCTCCTCCTATCTTCAATCTTGCCCAGCAGTAGGGTCTTTTCCAGTGAGTCAGTTCTCCACATCAGGTGCTCAAAGTATTGAAGTTTCAGCTTCAGCATCAGTCCTTCCAATGAATATTCACATTTGATTTCCTTTAGGATTGACTGGTTGGATCTCCTTGCAGTCCAGGGACTGTCAAAAGTCTTCTCCAACACCACAGTTCAAAAGCATCAATTCTTCAGTGCTCAGCTTTCTTTTATAACCCAACTCTCACATCCATACATGACTACTGGAAAAATCATAGCCTTGACTAGATGGACCTTTGCTGGCAAAGTAATATCTCTGCTTTTTAATATGCTGTCTATGTGGGTCATAGCTTTTCTTCCAAGGAGCAAGCATCTTTTAATTTCATGACTGCATTTACCTTCTGCAGTGATTTTGGAGCCCACAAAAATAAAGTCTCTCACTATTTCCATTGTTTCCTCATCTATTTCCCATGAAGTGATAGGACCAGATGCCATGATCTTAGTTTTCTGAATGCTGAGATTTAAGTCAACTTTTACACTCTTCTCTTTCACTTTCATCAAGAGGCTCTTTAGTTCTTCTTCACTTTCTACTATAAGGGTGGTGTCATCTGTGTATCTGAGGTTATTGATATTTATCCCAGCAATCTTGATTCTAGTTGTGCTTTATACAGCCTGGCATTTTGCATGATGTACCCTGCCTATAGGTTAAATAAGCAGGGTGACAATATACAGTCTTGAAGTACTCCTTTTCCTATTTGGAACCAGTCTGTTGTTCCATGTCCAGTTCTAACTGTTGCTTCTTGACCTGCATACAGATTTCTCAGGAGCCAGGTCAGGTGGTCTGGTATTACAATCTCTTGAAGAATTTTCCACAATTTGTTGTGATCTACACAGTGAAAGGTTTTAATGTAGTCAGTAAAGCAGAAGTAGATGTTTTTTTTTTTTTTTTTCTGGGAGTCCTTGCTTTTTCGATGAGCCAACGGATGTTGGCAATTTGATCTCTGATTCTTCTGCCTTTTCAAAACCCAGCTTGAACATCTGGAAGTTCATGGTTCACATACTATTGAAGACTGGCTTGGAGAATTTTGAGCATTACTTTGCTAGTATGTGAGATGAGTGAAATTATGTGGTAGTGTGAGCATTCTTTGGCATTGACTTTCTTTGGGAATGGAATGGAAACTGACCTTTTCCAGTCCTGTGACCACTGCTGAGATTTCCAAATTTGCTGGCATATTGAGTGCAACACATTCACAGCATCATCTTTTAGGATTTGAAATAGCTCCACTGGAATTCCATCACCTCCACTAGCTTTGTTTGTAGTGATACTTCCTAAGGCCCACTTAAATTCACATTCCAGGATGTCTGGCTCTATATGAGTGATCACAGCATCATGGTTATCTGGGACATGAAGATCTTTTTTGCATAGTTATGTGTATTCTTGCCACCTCTTCTTAATATCTTCTGCTTCTGTTAGATCCATACCATTTCTGTCCTTTACTGTGCCCATCTTTGCATGAAATGTTCCCTTGATATCTCTAGTTTTCTTGAAGAGATCTCTAGTCTTTCCCAGCCTATTGTTTTCCTCTGTTTTTTTTTTTTTTTTTTTTTTTTTTTTTTGCATTGGTCACTGAGAAAGGCTTTCTTATCTCTCCTTGCTATTCTTTGGAACTCTGCATTCAAATGGATATATCTTTCCTTTTCTCCTTTGCCTTTAGCTTCTCTTCTATTCCCAGCTATTTGAAAGGCCTCCTCAGACAACCACTTTGCCTTTTTGCATTTCTTTTTCTTGGGGATGGTCTTGCCTCCTGTACAGTGTCATGAACCTCCATCCATAGTTCTTCACACTATCAGATTTAATCCCTTGAATCTATTTGTCACTTCCAGTGTATAATCGTAAGGGATTTGATTTATGTCATACCTGAATGGTCTAGTGGTTTTCCCTACTTCAATTTAAGTCTGAATTTGGCAATAAGGAGTTCATGATCTGAACCACAGTCAGCTCCCGGTTTTGTTTTTACTGACTTATAGAGCTTCCTTAAGGAAGCTCTTCCTTTAAGAACTCTTCCTTAAAACTCTCTGCCTTAGTTTTAACTATTGCACTACTCTGCAAAGTGATGGTAATACTAGATAAGCTGTAGAATATGACATTGAAATGAGCATGAATCATGAGCATGAATCAGTTTGATCAATACCTGGCACATAGTAAGGGCTACACAAATATGAAATATCATGATTGAACAACTAATAACAAAACACTAGATAAGGAGTTTTAAGTTTTTTGTAACTGTCTGAAGTTTACCTATGAAGGTTAGAAAGTAATTGCTAAGACTCTTCTGTAAACACAGCAAAGTTCAGCAAAATCAACTGGTTCCAGTCATCAGCAACATTTTCTTTATGGGTTGGAATACATCAAAGTTGGTTACAACCTCTTTTAAGCTTTTCCATTATATAACCTCATCTATAATAACTGTGTTGGTTAAGAAAATCATTATTCAAAGGACTGAATCATCTACATGCAAATGAGTTTAGCATAATTTCCTTAAGCATAGTAATCACTAAAGAGAGAAGATTCATTTTCTTTCATAAGTCTATGTGTCTGAAACAATTTAGCAATGTAAACAGGGTGCGGGGGGGCAAGTCAACATTTAAAATCTCTTAGTGACATCTTTTTACAGTAAAATCCCATCCCCAGGCAATTATCATGTACCTTAAAAAAAATTCCTATGTATTTTATCTTAAGAGTCTATATATTACCCAGGAAAGACAGTTTTCCCTTTTGAAAAAAAATGTTTTACTTAGACTTTGTCCTGAAACTGACAATTATGTCAAAAACTTGCTATTTGGAACATCTTTGATTAAGACTAGGGCTTTCAGCATACTTCCTTACTGGGTGACTTCATTCAGTCTTCTCAGTGTCTTCAAACTTGCTTGTTTGTGCATCTCCAAGACATAACCATTTGAGCACTGACACCCTAGGAAGCCGAAACAACTCTTATACATGTCTTACTGTCCTAGCATAATGAACACTGTAATTGTGAGACAAAAGATGAAAAGGACACAAGGAAATAACTAAATACAGCATTTCTTTTGTGCCTTGAGTACTGCAGGTATTGGATGCATTTACTTTGAGTATCTGATATTTTGGTAAGTCTTTAGAGACATTTGAAGCTAGTAAACATCACTTCTAAAGACACAAAAATCATGATAAATTTTTTCAGTGTGAAAAACCTTTGGATTCATGAATTACATACTCACAATTTTTATCTAAGCTTTATTTAGATTTTGTTACCCCCACCCAGGAAGTTGGTTATCTCTCTCTGACTCTGGCAGAAAACCCACAACTTGCTCCTTTTGTAAGAACACATGAGGAATAAATGTTGAAGAGGGATGCTAAGTATATTTTAGTAACTCACTGAGAAACCATCCCTTATATGATTAGAAAGATTGAAAATGGGTTTGGAGAGAAAATGGGATATTGTGTGAGAATTTTTGTGCTGTGAACAAATGATTTCTGAAGATGTGCCTTTTGTTTGTTTTCCAGCATCTTTGGAGTTTAACTTTAGTCTAATGTAGTCCAGCATAGCTTTTCGCAGTCATGGTTATTAGACTCCCAACATCAAACCTGGAAAATCATAGTATGGTTTAATAGAATTTCCAAACTATTTATAAAAACACTGTTTATAAAACTGTCGGAACCTTACTCATTCCTAAGTTATACAGAATGTTGTGCACTTAAGAGCTGCTTACTCGTATAGGCTAATGTAAGTGTTCTGAGCATGTTTAAGATAGGCTCAGCCAAGCAGAGAACGAGATGGTAAGAAAAACAGGAATCCATTGGCCTCATGCACAAGGGAAAGAGTGTGTGTGTGTATGTGTGTGTGTGTGTCTGTCTGTGTGAAATCACTTCAGTTGTGTCTGACTCTGTGTGACCTCATGGAGCCTCCAGACTCCTCTGTTCATGGATTATCCAGGCAAAAATACCAGAGTGGGTTGCCATGCTCTCCTCCAGGGGATCTTCTCAATCCAGGGATCAAACCCATGTTTCTTACGTCTCCTGCATTGGCAGGCAGGTTCTTTACCATTAGAATCATGTGGAAAAGGGATTCTAAGTTATTAATAAAGTGAGTAACAACCGCTGGTGGCATATTAGAAGGTACAAGTTGATGGATCTACATTTTAAGAGGTGATGTCTGTCCTTTGAATTTTAGTGCTAGTGTTCCCAACTTGGTGGCAATCAGGACGCAGGGCCATGCTCTCTGCTGATGCTCAAGATGCCCATTAGCAATACACAGAAGCTGCTGCTGCTGCTAAGTCGCTTCAGTCATGTTCAACTCTGTGTGACCCTGTAGACGGCAGCCTACTAGGCTCCCCCGTCCCTGGGATTCTCTAGGCAAGAACACTGGAGTGGGTTGCCATTTCCTTCTCCAGTGCAGGAAAATGAAAAGTGAAAGTGGAGTCGCTCAGTTGTGCCCGACTCTTAGCGGCCCCATGGACTGCAGCCTACCAGGCTCCTCTGTCCATGGGATTTTCCAGGTGAGAGTACTAGAGTGGGGTGTCATTGGCTTCTCCATACACAGAAGCAGGTATATTTAAAATGTAATATCCTTAGTACTTTGTACAAACTAGCAATCCTTTTTTATTGGAAGGAAATGTTTCCTCTCCCTTAATTATTCCATCTGAATATCCAGTCCTGACATTTAAAGTGAAGCATGTTCAAATTTCCCTTGAAATTTAAAATTTGTGCTAAATTAGGTTGTTTGGTGGGAAGTGAGCCTTGCATTTGTTAAGGAGAGATTTGGTTATAAAAGTTTGATTGACTTAAGGCTCTGAAAGTGGGTGAATAAAACCGGTGGCAAGAAAATGAGAAAAAGAAGTTGGTGGGCAGGTGATTCATTGCCATTTCCTGTAGTTCCTCATCTGATGACAAAGAGCTATATAGATTGTCCATCCAGAAATGAACAGTTTCTTTTAGGGTTCTGCAGTAACAGTGAAGCAAAATGTTAAGCAGTTACTAAACATGGTATCTGTATTTATCTTCATGGAGAGTCTAGTGCTAGCTTCTCTTCCTGTAGTCAATAGTAGCTGCTCAATCAAAGAATGATGACTGGAATTTGGAAAGACTTTCTAAAAATGAGATAGATTGGTCTCAGTATCCCTTCCTTCTGCTCCTGGATCCTTTTCTTATCTCTTGCCTTGATGCTTATTTATCAAACTCAAGTTACATGCAGGAATTGTATAAGGTGCTGAAAATGCAGTTCCAAAGAACAACAAAAAAAATTGGTCTTTCATGGAGTGTATATTTTAATGGACAAAACAGAATCAAAGTAAATGTATTAAATAAGTGCAGATTGTGAAAAATGACATGAAGGACCCAATCAAGTAGCTAAGTTAGGAAATAACCGTAGCGCGAGAGAGGATGCAGTACTGCAGTCAGCAGAGCATCTCTGAGACGGTTACCTGAGGCATGGGCCGGAGCTGACAGCTGCTGAAGATATGAGGGGAAGGGGTTCTGGGAAGAGGGAATGGCAGTGAGTGAAGTGGTGACCTCACCTTTCAGAATCTGGAAGAGAGGTAATACAGCTGAACTGTCTCTGGCCTTTGATAGTTCCACTTAGGATTCTTTGACTTTATGATGATGAGAATGTGGTACTCATACGCAGGCATACTTCACATTTTGAATTTTGATCTTTTCCCAAGCCAGTGAAATGATATACCCTACTTTCTCTTGATGTTGGGCAGTGACAGTGAGCAGCAGCTCCCAGCCCTGTGGTCATGAGGGTTACAATTGATACATTTACAACCATTCTGCACCCATAAAGCTATTTTGTTTTTCATTTTCAGTGCTGTATTCAGTTATTGACACAAGGTACTCAACAGTTTATTATAAAATAGGCTTAGAAACAAGTTAATTATCATATGTCTAATCAGTCGCCAGCCCAGGATTGATGCTCGGGACTGGTGCAGCGAGATTTCCCGGGGGGAAGGGAGGAGGGAGGGGGGTTCTGGAGGGAAAGCATATGTAAACCCATGGTGATATCATGACATTGTATGGCAAAAACAATAAAAAATAAATAAATAAATAAATAAATAAAAAATAGGCTTAGTTTTGGCCAGTTTTGCCCAACTGTAGGCTAATGTGTTTGAGCATGTTTAAGGTAGGTTCAGCCAAGTAGAGGATGAGATGGTTGAATGGCATCACTGACTCAATGGACATTAATTTGAGTAAACTCCAGGAGATTATGAAGGACAGAGGAGTCTGACATACTGCAGTCCAGGGGTTGCAAAGAGTCAGACTTGGCTTAGCAACTAAACAACAACATCAGCTATGCTATGATGCTTGGTGTGTGTGTGTGTGTGTGTGTGTGTGTGTGTGTGTGTGTGCGCGCGTGCGCATGTGCTCTAAGTCATTTCAGTCATGTCTGATTCTTTGTGACCTATAGACTTCAGCCTGCCAGGCTTCTCTTGTCCATGAGATTCTCCAGGCAAGAATACTGGGTGTGTTGCCATTTCCTTCTCCAGGGGATCTTCCTAACCCCACGATCGAATCCTCATCTCCTCTGTCTCCTGAATTGCAAGTGGATTCTTTGCCACTGAGCTACCTGGGAAGCATGCTGTTTGGTTGTGATACAGGTTAGGTGTATTCAGTGCATTTTCAACTTATGATGGTTTGGCAAGGTGTAACCCCATGCTAAGTCAAGGAAGATCTATAGTGAGAAAGCAGACTGTATCATTTATTTCCTTTTGACTGTCCCTAAAACAAACCTGGAAGACAGTGGTTTAAGCCCTTCTCATGGACCCACTTTTGTTCCTGTTTGGGTTTCTGACTAGGCTATCAAGATATTGCTGTCTACTCTTGTTGCCAAGCCAACCCAGTGCCCACATCCACCATACACTTGTGTAAGCACTTATTCATTCAACAATGTGTTGCTGGGACTTACCAAACCAGATACTGTTTTAGGCACTAGGAAAACAACGGAAGATGGACACAACCTTGGGTCAGTGGGGGAAAGGTGGAGAAGGCAGATGATAGGGAAGAAAAGTGAGTGTCAATGGAAAGTGCCGGGTAGAGATTTGAACAGAGAAGTGTGATAATGGCCTAATGGGGAGGATCAGATGAGTTCTCCATGAAAAGATGACACCCATGAAATGTAGAGATGAGCATTTCACAGCATGAGTGATACCTCGGTGTGACTCCAAATGATGTCTCAAAGTGAGAAGAGCCTGGCAGAATTCACTGGCCCTTGAATTAGTTTGGAGGAGCTCTTGAGTTGTTCTGACTGTAGGTAATTTTCTTATATGCTATTCATTGTGAGACAGGGAACAGAGAGAGCCTCAGAAATTCAAGACGTCTAATAATGACAGTGATATCATTTATTGAGTATGTATTATACGGCAGGTATTAGGCTGAGCGCTTTTATATGAGTTACTTTCCTAAATGCTCACAGCCCTACAAAGTGGATTTTATCTTGATCTACATTTACAATAGAGGAAATGTGGTCAGAGCAGGGAAGTTACCTGAGGTCATAGAGCTTGTGAGGGTAAAATACAGGATGTATGTCCTGCAGTCAAGTCTCAACCCCCCCGCTAATGGACAGCTGGACGATGTTCTGCTTTCCTAGGGAGTGTTTCCATTGTGTTCAGTATTGATGAATACTTTGCTTTAGAAGGACGGAATACACAACTAACTCCCCACACACATTTTTATCTGAGTCTTCAAAATACAGCCTTGCCTCTAGGTTGAAAAGGTACAGAATTTGTACTTTTGGTGTTTCTTAGTGTGGTCATTATGGCACTTGCTCTTGAATTCCATTTGGGTGTGTGAAGAAAGCATTACAATGACAATTTCTATTCTGGACGAGAGGTAAATATGTCAAAATATGTGTTCAATAAAATTACAGATCTACTAGATCCTGTGTGGAATGATAGAACTCATTTTTATTTGTTGAATCTGCAAGAAAACAAGGGAATTGTCTTCTTTTCCCTCCCTCCTTCCCTCAATCCCTTCCTTCCTTCTTCTTTGCTTATTCAAATTGGCCAAATTCAGAGTCACAGATGGTCATTATATTGAGAAATCCTTTACAAACAAATCATATTTGCTCCCTTCAGAGTCTTCTAGAGGTAATGGGTCAGACTTGGGGAGCTGCTGAATTGCTGACAAGTGTCCATGACTCTCACATGGTGTTGGGTTGGCGTGTGATGGTTGGGAAACATGATGTGGGCATTTTCCTCTGGCGAGAGCTTCTTCAGCATACTTTCTTCTCTGGCAGTGCTCCTCCCAAGGCTGAAGAGCACTGTGTTCAGAACTGGGTGGCCCTTTGAGTACCACCTTCTGCATCCACTCTTCACCATCACCTTTTGTTGAAATCGAGTGTTATATTGCACAGAAGCTTGAACTCGAGAATTGGCCAGCATGCTGTCAGCAAATGAAAGTGCAGAATGCTTTATTTGTGCTTTGGAAAAAAATGTCTGTGATTGCTGTGGGTCTTATTGTCATCCTAAAATATATCTTCCTATGTCTCCCACAGATAGGCCACATCCTTTCTTGCCATAAATAGCAAACAAAATGAGGAACTCTCAGCTTGACAGAAGCCTACAAAGTGAACTGGGTCTCTCACTCACCCCATGTTTATATTCCTTCTTCTGTATTCCCAGCAAACGGTGATGTGAGTTATCCTTGAATATTTTAAATTAAAGTAGGTAATTCCTGTGTACCTTTTTCCAAACAAAGGAGTCTCCACTTAACCATTCATTGTATATTCATTCATCCTCTATTCACGTCATTCATTGACCAGACATTGGAAGGTTTTTAATCAGTTAGGTACGAAGTACTTTCCTACCTGCCAGGAATTTTGTGAGGTACAGATGCAAAGACAAAAACACCTTGAGAAGATCTACACCCCATTTTCAGTAAACTCATAGTTCAAAAAAAAAAATACAAAATGTAGGCAGTCAGTGACACTGCAGAGTGACTTTTGCCATGATGAAAATATGTATAGAGTTAATTAGGATCATTTGTCTGCCAGAGCAGTGGTCAGAAAAAAGTACATTCTTTGCTTTTAGATAGAACACAAGATCAGTGGTTCATCACACATGGCTTTGTGTATTTAGGGTGTTTAAAAATGCTTTCATTAATGTACCTTTGGTAGTCTAGTCTATCTCCTGTCACCTTTACAAATGTTCTATGTGTTTTTTTTTTTATTTAAAAGTCCTTACTTTTATAGAGCTTATTTGCCTCTTTTTGATGCCGATTTAGTGCTCTTAAAATTTTATTCTTTAGACCTAGGTAGCATGGAAGATAAGCTCTAAGATGAATCTATTTTTATTTCAAGGTTCTGAATACACTGAATTTAAATGAATTTAAGGGAAAATCAAGTTCTAAAATTTTTTGTCAAGTTCTTTGTTACTCACTTTTACTCTCTGGGCAAAGTGTAGCACCTCAGAGGCTCACATATGTAGTAGCATCTGGTCATTCCTGATGAGAAGTTCTTATTCAGGAAAACCTCTCACTGATGAGGTTTCCCATTCCATTTTTGCTCATCAGTTCTCTGTATCTTTCAATAAAAGCTAGAGCTTCACAAAGTCCATGCTAGTTCAGAGTCCCTCTGCTCTTCACCTATAGAGGTCAGGAACTCAGCAGTTTGAAAGAGACTGTTCAGGCTACCCCTCTGCCACAGTCTCCAGGCTTGTTTTGCCCTGCCTGGTCTTTGCACTCCTGCCCTTCCTCCTCTGCAGGCCTTTTCCTCTGCCCATCAACTATCCCCGCACATCCAGATTCCAAAAGCCCCTCCTGTTCTTTTCCTGAAATATACACCTTCTGAGTCCACCTCTGAAACATTTAAGACCAAATAATAGGACTGAAGAATAGGAACATAAAATTTGCAAAAGTAAATGTTTCTGTAAAACGATTCCTTTCACTGTTTCCTGCCCCCTTTTAAAATACATTACTGCTGGTGATTGATTTCACATATGATAATTTACATATTTCAATGCTATTCTCCCATATCATCCCACCCTTGCCCTCTCCTATAGAGTCCAAAAGACTGTTCTATACATCTGCGTCTCTTTTGCTGACTTGCATACAGGGTTATCGTTACCATCTTTCTAAATTCCGGATGACCCAGAGGGATGGAATCAGGAGGGTGGTGGGAGGGGCATTCTGGAAGGGGAACACATGTATACCCATGGTGGATTCATGTCAGTGTATGGCAAAACCAGCACGATAATGTAAAGAAATAAATAAAATAACAACAAAATTAAAATACATTACTGCTGCTGCTTTTTAAAAATTTATTTCTTTTTAGTTGGTGTGTTTCCCTGGTGGCTCAGACAGTAAAGAATCTGCCTGCAATGCAGGAGAATTGGGTTCGATCCCTGGGTCAGGAAGACCCCTTAGAGAAGGGAACGGCAACTTACTCCAGTATTTTTGCCTGGAGAATCCCATGGACAGAGAAGCCTGACAGTCTACAGTCCATGAGATTGCAAAGAGGCGAACACAACTGAGTCACTCTTTCTTCATTATTATTTTTAATTGGAGGATACTTGCTTTACAGTATTGTGTTAGTTTCTGCCACACATGTGCCCGAACATATGTATGCCTATGGCTGATTCATGTTGATGTGTGCCCTTTATTTTTTGAGTAGCTTCTCAAGCCATGACTTCCAGATCTGAATGTTTTGTAATGTTAGTTGAATTATTCTCTTCATGCCTCGGTTTTCTTCATCTATAAAGGTGAGATAGTAATACCCACTTTGGGGGGCAGTTGAGCATGAAACAAGCCCATGTTGTTTAAATACTGAACATAATACTTCCCTTCTTAGGCACCTTACCCCTTGAGGTCTATTAATTATACAATAATTTTAAAAAGAGGAGATAACATCTCAGAGATGTAGTATTAATACATATACTGTTCTCGGTGAATTTAAAATGCTTTCTTCACTGTGAAAAAATTTGGAGACGAAATGACAGCTAAGTGAATTTATGTAGAGAGAAACACACTCCATAGAAAAGAGTGTGGGCCATCTCAGAAGGTGAGAGAGACCTGAAATATGGCGTCATTAGTTTTTCTGGACTTGGTAATTTCCTAGGCTAATAAGAGGGATTATTCCATTTATTTTAGGGAAGGGGCAGAGATTTCCAGAATTTGGGCCACCACTGACTTTTTGACCTTTAATATTTGGTTTCATAACTGTCGTGGTGGACGTTGGTGTGTCAGGTAGATGCTAATGTATTAACAATGAGCATATAGTGAGCCTCAAGGTCTACTGGAAGTCAAATATTCCACCATATTGGACCTGTTTAGTTCTAATCAGTTTATGTCATGTCCTTGGGCTGTGTTACTCTTTTAAAGGTTGTGCCCTGCCCCCTTCCCTTCTCTTTCTATACTACTTAATAGCACTTATTATCATATGAACAAGGTTACTTAATTATAAAAGTAGTAGGTACACTTTCTGCTTACTAAAGGTTAGCATATTAGTAGATTCAAATGCTTGTCAATGGGAAACAGGAGAAAGTAAAGAAAGTGAAAGTTGCTCAGTCATGTCTGACTCTCTGCAACCCCATGGACTATATACAGTTCATGGAATTCTCCAGGCCAGAATACTGGAGGATCAGGTAGCCTTTCCCTTCTCCAGGGGATCTTCCCAACCCAGGTCACCCACACTGTGGGCAGACTCTTTACAGCTGAGCCACAAGGGAAGCCCAAGAATACTGGAGTAGGTATCCTATCCCTTCTTGAGTGAATCTTTCTGACCCAGGAATCAAACCAGGGTCTCCTACATTGCAGAAGGATTCTTTACCAGCTGAGCTATCAGGGAAGCCCAGTCAGGAGAGACCCTTTTCATTTAGTGGGCAAACATTTAGAAAAGGCTTCTTCCGTGTTTGATGTATAGGTTTGTATGTCATGGGATATGGGTCTGTAGTAAACAGAGTGGCGAGGTCTGAGCTCTCCATGAGCAACTGCTAGTGTTTGTTTTATATGCACCAACAGAAAAATATTGAGCCAAATTTGGGCCAGGGCAATTTAGCTTACTTAAAGGCTTTAAAGTTGAGTGATAATGCTTTTGGAAATGGTCATTAACAGTGGGCTACCTGAAACTCACCTAAAAATGTGTAGAAAATTATAGATACAAATGAGCTTAAAGTTTTACTTCTGTTCAGAGAACTTGCACAAACCCAGATATTTTGCTGCTTCTTAACTCTGCATGTTACACAAAAGTCTGAGGCTTTAATACCATTTCTAGCACCAGAACCATTACATTGGGCCAGAAGCACTTTCAAATCCAAGGATAGTGACCTATTTATAATTATGTATTTTCCTGAATGGATTTGAGATTGATGTTTTAAATCCCCATTATCACTTTATTAATTGAAAATAATTACTGTTTTTGCTTGAGGTTTTATTTCCCTTTCATTGCCTTAATATTTAGCTTCTGAAACTTACTACAGTTAAACATATCAGTGCTGGAAAAAAATAGTTGGCTCCACTATATTGACCCGATTATGACTGCACTTTTATTCATTTTGATATACTAAGTGAATTTCTCTTTGAATAATATCTTTGAAGAGTGATTGGCTAACTTATTTGCGGAAAAACGTTTTAGTCAAATGAAGAGAACAGGGTTTCTCTAAAGTCAAATAAAGGGATGTCTTTTAGAAGAAAGCTTGAAAACTAAGAACTTTTAAAAATACCATAATATACAATAATGCTTAAAAAATCAAACATATTCCTTAAAGAATAAGATTTAACAATTTAATATAATAAACTTCCCACATAAAGAGTTATCTTTGGGAAAGGAAGAGGTGGAAAACCACAAGTTAATAAGGATTTGTCTTTGTGAGGCGAAACTAAGATGGCGGAGGAATAGGACGGGGAGAACACTCTCTCCCCAATAAATATACCAAAAGAACTTTTAAAGGCCGAGCAAACTCCAAAAAACAGGAACTGAATGCTGGCAGAGGACATCGGGCATCTGGAGAGGCCACCCAGTGCCGACGTGAGGAGTAACAGTGAGGAAACCTAGACTGACCCACCAGAAAACCACACAAGCCTTTCCACCCAGGAAACTTCGACAAACCACGCATCCAACCCCTCCCATAGAGAGGAATCCCCACAATAAAGGGACAACACAGCAAGATAAACAAGATGAAAAGGCAGAGAAATACCCAGCAAGTAAAGGAACAGGATAAATACCCCCTAGACCAAACAAAAGACGAAGAGATAGGAAGTCTACCTGACAAAGAATTCCGAATAATGATAGTGAAAATGATCCAAAACCTGGAAAATAAGTTGGAGTTACAGCTCAATAACCTGCAGGCAAGGATTGAGAAGATGCAGGTAAGCTTTAACAAGGACTTAGAAGAAATGAAAAAGAGACAAAATACAATGAATAATGCAATAAATGAGATAAAAAACACCCTGGAGGGAACCAACAGTAGAATAACAGAGATAGAAGACAGAATAAGTGAGGTAGAAGACAGAATGGCAGAAATAAATGAAACAGAAAGGAAAAATGAAAAAAGAATTAAAAGAAATGAAGACAATCTTAGAGACCTCTGGGACAATATTAAACGCACCAATATTCGAATCATAGGAGTCCCAGAAGAAGAAGACAAAAAGAAAGACCATCAGAAAATTCTTGAAGAGATAATTGTAGAAAACTTCCCTCAATTGGGGAAGCAAATAGCCACTCAGGTCCAAGAAACACAGAGAGTCCCAAATAGAATGAACCCCAAGCGGGACACCCCAAGACACATATTAATCAAATTGGCAAATATCAAATACAAAGACCAAATATTAAAAGCAGCAAGGCAGAAGCAAAAGATAACTCACAAGGGGAATCCCATAAGGATAACAGCTGATCTCTCAACAGAAACGCTTCAGGCCAGAAGAGAATGGCAAAACATACTTAAAGTCATGGAAGAAAACAATCTACAACCCCGACTACTGTACCCAGCAAGGATCTCATTCAAATTTGAAGGAGAATTCAAAATTTTCTCAGACAAGCAGAAACTGAGAGAATTCAGCAACACCAAACCAGCCCTCCAACGAATGCTAAAGGATCTTTCCTAGATAGGAAACACGGATGGGATAGATAATCTGGAACCCAAAACAATAAAATAAATGGCAGCGGGATCATACTTATCAATAATTACCTTAAATGTAAACGGGCTGAATGCCCCAACCAAAAGACAAAGATTGGCCTATTGGATACAGAAACAAGACCCCTATATATGTTGTCTACAAGAGACCCACCTCAAACCTAGGGACACATATAGACCAAAAGTTAAAGGCTGGAAAAAGATATTCCATGCAAATAAAGACCAAAAGAAAGCAGGAGTGGCAATACTCATATCTGATAAAGTAGACTTTAAAATAAAGGCAGTGAAAAGAGATAAAGATGGACATTACATAATGATCAAAGGATCAATGCAGGAAGAAGAAATAACAATTATAAATATTTATGCACCTAACATAGGAGCTCCACAATATGTAAGGCAAATGCTAACAAATATGAAAGGGGAAATCAACAACAACACAATAATAGCAGGAGACTTTAATACACCACTCACACCAATGGATAGATCAACTAGACAGAAAAGTAACAAGGAAATTCAAACTTCAAATGAA
Organism: Antilocapra americana; assembly: GCA_007570785.1. NCBI lineage: Eukaryota > Metazoa > Chordata > Mammalia > Artiodactyla > Antilocapridae > Antilocapra > Antilocapra americana. The sequence goes on from ML662438.1 coordinate 1,170,334, forward strand.
ACAATAGACCGACTAGACCTAATTGATATCTATAGGTCATTCCACCCCAAAACAAGGAATTTCACCTTTTTCTCAAGCGCACACGGGACCTTCTCCAGGATAGATCACATCCTGGGCCATAAATCTAACCTTGATAAATTCAAAAATATTGAAATCATCCCAAGCATCTTTTCTGACCACAATGCAGTGAGATTAGATATCAACTACAGGAGAAAACCTCTCAAAACTTCCAACATATGGAGGCTCAACAACACACTGCTGAATAACCAACAAATCGCAGAAGAAATTAAAAATGAAATTCAGTTATGCATGGAAACGAATGAAAGTGAAAACACAACAGCTCAAAACCTATGGGACACTGTGAAAGCAATGCTAAGGGGAAAGTTCATAGCAATACAAGCTCACCTCAGGAAACAAGAAAAAAATCAAATAAATGACCTTACTACACACCTAAAGCAACTAGAAAGGGAAGAGATGCAGAAGCCCAGGTCTAGTAGAAGGAAAGAAATCTTAAAGATCAGGGCAGAAATAAATGCAAAGGAATCAAAAGTGACCATAGCAAAAATCAACCAAGCCAAAAGCTGGTTCTTTGAGAAGATGAATAAAATTGACAAACCGTTAGCCAGACTCATCAAGAAACAAAGGGAGAAGAACTAAATCAACAGAATTAGAAATGAAAACGGAGAGATCACAACAGAAAACACAGAAATACAAAGGATCATAAGAGACTATTATCAGCAACTATATGCAAATAAACTGGACAACCTGGATGAAATGGACAAATTCCTAGAAAAGTACAACTTTCCAAGACTAAACCAGGAAGAGATAGATAATATTAATAGACCCATCACAAGCACGGAAATTGAAACCGTAATCAGAAATCTTCCAAAAAACAAAAGCCCAGGACCAGATGGCTTCACAGCTGAATTCTACCAAAAATTTAGAGAAGAGCTAACACCTATTCTACTCAAACTCTTCCAGAAAATTGCAGACGAAGGTAAACTTCCAAACTCATTCTATGAGGCCTCCATCACCCTAATTCCAAAACCCGGCAAAGATGCCACAAAAAAAGAAAACTACAGGCCAATATCACTGATGAACTTAGATGCAAAAATCCTCAACAAAATTCTAGCAAATAGAATCCAACAACACATCAAAAAGATCATACATCATGATCAAGTAGGCTTTATCCCAGGGATGCAAGGATTCTTCAATATTCGTAAATCAATCAATGTAATACACCACATTATCAAATTGAAAAATAAAAATCACATGATTATCTCAATAGATGCAGAGAAAACCTTGGACAAAATTCAACATCCATTTATGATAAAAACCCTCCAAAAAGCAGGAATAGAAGGAACATACCTCAACATAATAAAAGCTATATATGACAAACCCACAGCAAACATTATCCTCAGTGGTGAAAAACTGGAAGCATTCCCCCTGAAATCAGGGACAAGACAAGGGTGCCCACTCTCACCACTACTATTCAACATAGTTTTGGAAGTTTGGGCCACAGCAATCAGAGCAGATAAAGAAATCAAAGGAATACAGATTGGAAAAGAAGAAGTAAAACTCTCTCTGTTTGCAGATGACATGATCCTCTATATTGAAAACCCTAAAGACTCTACGAGAAAATTACTAGAGCTAATCAGTGAATATAGCAAAGTTTCAGGATACAAAATCAACACACAGAAATCCCTGGCATTCCTATACACTAACAGTGAGAAATCAGAAAGAGAAATTAAGGAAACAATCCCATTCACCATCGAAACAAAAAGAATAAAATACTTAGGAGTATTTCTACCTAAAGAATCAAAAGACTTGTATATAGAAAACTATAGAACACTGATGAAAGAAATCAAGGAGGACACAAACAGATGGAGAAATGTGCCGTGTTCGTGGATTGGAAGAATCAATATAGTGAAAATGAGTATACTATCCAAAGCAATCTATAGATTCAATGCAATTCCTATCAAGCTACCAGAGGTCTTCTTCAAAGAATTAGAACAAATAATTTCTCAATTTGTATGGAAATACAAAAAACCTCGTATAGCCAAAGCAATCTTGAGAAAGAAGAATGGAACTGGCGGAATCAACCTACCTGACTTTAGGTTATACTACAAATCCACAGTCATTAAGACAGTATGGTACTGGCACAAAGACAGAAACATAGATCAATGGAACAGAATAGAAAGCCCAGAGATAAATCCACGCATCTATGGACACCTTATCTTTGACAAAGGAGGCAAGAATATACAATGGAGAAAAGACAACCTCTTTAACAAGTGGTGCTGGGAAAACTGGACAGCCACTTGTAAAAGAATGAAACTAGATCACTTTCTAACACCATACACAAAGATAAACTCAAAATGGATTAAAGATCTAAGCATAAGACCAGAAACTATAAAACTCCTAGAGGATAACATAGGCAAAATACTCTCTGCTATAATCCAAAGCGGGATACTCCATGACCCACCTCCCAGAATATTGGAAATAAAAACACGAATAAACAAATGGGACCTAATTAAAATTAAAAGCTTTTGTACAACAAAGGATTTGTCTTTGTTTTTGCCACTTCTGGCTTACTTTGGTCTTTGGTTAACTCATTTAAAGAGGAAGAGGTTAAAATTGTAGAGTCATGTTTAAGTTGTACCTGTTGACAGCATCCCCAGAGGTGCACCATATTGCAGAGCTCAAGATGCTGGAGACAAACACAGCTGGGTTTAGATTCCAGCATGTTTATTTACTGGGCAATCTAGGAGGTTGCCCAGGAGAGTAATTACAAGAGCTACTACAAGACTAGGATAGATTTTTTGTAAATACCATATAGTAAGATGGAAATCCCATGGACGGAGGACCCTGGCAGGCTACAGTCCAAGGGAGTCAGAGTTGGGCGTGACTGAGTGACTAACACATCTGAGATATTAATGTAAACTTTTTCTTTTTATCCTCCCTTCCTTTTTTTCTTAGAAATTGACAGAAAATAGCATTTTGTTGAAGAAACTCTAAGTCAAAGATAAAAAAATGGCCAAGGGAAAAATATGACTAAAAGACACCAAAAATGTTCAACTTCAGTGTATTTTTAAGATAAGGCAATGAAAGTAACTAGTTGCTTTGTAATTTTTAAATTAACTCTGAATAACAATAGATACCAGTAATGGAGGTAATAGGTATTCATGCATTGATAGTAAAAGTGTAAATTGGGAAAACCAAAGTAATTAGGCTGTGTGAAATATCTCAAAATTCCATACCTTTTGATTTGGTAATTATGCTTGTTTACTCTCAGATTATTGCATTTTCTCACAGCGATTTATAAACAAAGATTTCTGTTTAGGCTGTTTCTAACAAACAGAAAAATATTATGTGGCAAAACATGTTGTTATTCAACACAATAATTTCAGAGAATGCTTCATAACATTAGAAACGTCTCTCAAGATCATATCTTTTTTTTAAAGCAAGATAGTTGTACAGAATATTATTTAAATTATACAAAAAAAAAGAGTAAATGAATTATCAAAGGCAGTAAGTTAGGACTCAGATGGCGACACTCGCTGTCTTTGAATGACAGGAGTTTTGGTAAGGTTTCTTATTTTCACTCTTGTGTTCACTAAATCTTTTTCAATGTGAATGAAATAATTATTACATATTAAATTAAAATAAGGAACAAATGAGTCGATCTGTTAAGTTGAAGAAAGCCAGTCACCAAGCTGAGTTCAGGAGGGGATGAGATTCTTCAGTCTACAGCCAGGCTCAGCTGATGGACATTGATCACGTGGGGTTTGCTTGGCTTCAACGTGATTCCTCTGCGTTTCCAAGCAAACTCAAGTTCAGCTGTGCTTAGAAACTGGTGGGCCTAATGATTAGGATCTTGGGTTTTCAGACTTCTCTGTTTCTTGAAGACGTGCAATTTCTTAAAATTGGTGGAGTCACAGCATGACTTAGGTCACATGTTTATTTTGCAATCTCGATACATTATGGAAGCATATTATGTATAATCAGGGTGATTTTATAAAAGAGCTCTGTCCCCAGGTGTAGGTAGCACATTATGATTTGAGACTAGAAGACAGTATTTCAGATGGATAAATAATGCCTTATGAAAACTTCATTGTAGTTTTCTTTAGGTTTTATTCTAGATGTGTAAAAGCATCACCACAGACCAGCATCTTTTGGAGAATTCCCACATAAACATAATCTCCTCACTGCTTTCTAACAATAGTCATTCTCCTGTAGGAATGAGGGCAATGAGGCCCAGGTGGCTTGGACTTGTCTGACAAGATTTTGTTGTACCATCCTTAAGCCCTCCTCTGTGTATTCATGTCGTCCAGAATAAAAAGAAAATTAAATAATTAAACACAGAAATTAACTTAGCACTGACCTAAGCTTTAAAATAGTAAACTTATTAAAATTGTTGGAAGCCTTTTTTGTTGTCTAGATTTAGCCAGGTGGGGACCAGGAACCCAAAGCTAAAGAGGAAGTATGTGCTTCTTAAGAGGGTGATGGTGATGGATGAAAAGATACCAACCAATGGTGGTATTTCGCACATGGAGAGCTGTGTTCAGAGAACACAGTGACCTTTAGACAAAGGCACAGGTTTCTGTGTTACTCATGTCCCCTTATTAGGCCTTGGGAAAGGCTTTTACCTTTCCACTCTCAGAAAGTATTTTTATGTTCTCCCACCGTAATTGCTCTGAGGTCTCATTCTTTGTTTGAACCCCTAGAAAATTCCTTGATGTCTACTTGAAGTTTGAGTGACTTGGAGTTAAATTTGTAGACCTTCCATCTCTTTGTTGGGCCAAGGTTTACTGCCTAAGAAGATTCTGTAAAAGGAGAAGGGCCAGAAATAGAACTGGACATAGAGTACATCTAGGGACTCAGGAAGCACTGGGGCATCTGCACTGTGACTGGTGATTTGTATTAAAAATGCACTAAGTATTTTAGGTCAGAATAAACAGTAGTTAAAGAGGTTGGCAGGAGGGCAGTAACTATCAGAGAAGAAAAAGGAAGTAGGAAAAATCAACTGCAAAATTCTTGTTTAACAGTTGAAATTTCGTTTAATTTGACATTGAAAAGAGGAACTTAGAATAAATCTAAGAATGCACGAGTGTGATAAAGTAATATTAAAAGATAACCTGAAGCATGTTAAAAATTTTAAGAGTGTATTTGAGCACAAATAACTTTTTGTCTGGAAGTATCTAATTTATCCAGAAGGAGCTCTGAGGGGCTGTACAAATGAAAGGCTTACAGGCAGAAGGGAGAAAGAATGAACAGATTATGTTACACAAAAAGTAGATTGGTTATTATAGGGTTTCTTTGCTTTAGGGAAATAGCAGGAGTCACTATAAGGCAGATGACTTAACTAGTGTTTATCAGGTGATTCCCAACTATTGTTGTTCAGTCACTAAGTTGTGTCCTACTCTTTATGATCCCATGGATTGCAGCATGCCAGTCATCCCTGTCCTTTATTGTCTCCCAGAATTTGCTCAAACTCATGTCCATTGAGTCAGGGATGCTATCTAACCATCTCATCCTCTGCCACCCCTTTCTCCTTTTGCCTTCAATCTTTCCCAACACCAGGGTCTTTTTCAATGAGTTGAAAGTACAGATGGCCAAAGTATTCAGCTTCGTCATCAATTTGTCCAATGACTATTCAAGCTTGATTTCCTGTAGGATTGACTGGTTTGATTTCCTTGCTGTCCAAGGGACTCTCAAGAGTCTTTTTCAGCACTGCAATTTGAAATCATCAATTCTTTGGCATTCAGCCTTCTTTATGGACTAACTTTCACATATATACATGACTACTGAAAAAACCATAGCTTTGACTATATGGACCTTTGTTGGCCAAGTGATGTCTCTGCTTTTTAATATGCTGTCTGAATTCATCATAGCTCTTCTTTCAAGGAGCAAGTGTCTTTTAATTTCATGGCTGCAGTCTCTGTCCCCAATGATTTTGGAGCCCCAAAAAATAAAATCTGTCATGGTTTCTACTGTTTTCCCCATCCGTTTGCTGTGAAGTGATGAGACCAGAGGCTATGATCTTAGATTTTTTAATGTTGAGTTCTCAGCCAGCTTTTTCGCCCTCATAAAGAGGCTCTTTTAGTTCCTCTTCACTTTCTGCCACTGCAGTGATATTATCTACATATCTGAGGTTGTTGATATTTCTTCCAGCAGTCTTGATTCCAGCTTGTGATTCAACATTTCACATGATGTATTCTGCATATAAGTTAAATAAGCAAGGTGACAATATACAACCTCGATGTATTCCTTTTTCAATGTTGAACCAGTCCATTGTTCCATGTTCTGTTCTAACTGTTGCTTCTTGGCCTGCATACAGGTTTCTCAGGAGACAGGTAAGGTGGTCTCGTATTCCCATCTCTTTATGTGGATCACAACAACCTGTGGAATATTCTTAAAGAGATGGCCAACGAAGCAGATTTTTTCCTGGAATTCTCTTGCTTTTTCTATGATCCAGTGGATGTTAGCAATTTCATCTCTGGTTCTTCTGTCTTCGAAATCCAGCTTGTATGTCCAGAAATTCTCAGTTCATGCACTGTTGAAGCCTAGCTTGAAGGATTTTGAGCATTACCTTGCTAGCAAGTGAAATGAGAGCAAATGTACAGTAGTTTGAACATTCTTTGGCATTGCCTTTCTTTGGGATTGGAATCAAATTCTCAATTGACTGGTTTAAATTTAAAATTTAAAATGGTTTAAAATTCCATTTCTGGGAAAGGAAGATGTAATTAATTCTTGGCTTAGTGATGTGGGACTTAATATAACCAACTCCATTTTGAGCCTGTTATCTTTTGTTTGTTTTTTCTTCTGTTTGTTTTGTTTCTATTAATAATAACCATCTGCCCTCATTAGGAAGTACCTTATATATTCCCTTTTTGTTACTGAAACCTGTGATCAATTCTAGGATGATCTCATATGATAGATCTTGGCACTGTATTAGCCATTTAATGAGAATGGTAACAGTGTTGGTCTTAATGGAGCTACTTTTTAATTTGCTGATTTTGATTTAGTCAGTGTGTTTTTGCTGACTTTTAATCCTTTTTGATTCAACTCCAGGCAGTTGAGTGATGCCTATTTGAGACTGGCTGACCACCAACAGATAGGCTGGTCTGCAGCTGGCCTGTTGTATCACTATAATTTTGGGAGTGTGCCAATGCTGATTTTGGACACATACAGCAGTAATCAGCATCTTGCAGCAAGCAACAGCAAGCAGTAGCTGGAAGCAAGTTCTTAGTTTCCTGGACCAGGCGTCCTAACCACTGGACAACAAAGGCCAGCAGTTAAAGCTAGAGTCCCTATTTCTTGCCTGCATAGTCAATAATGAATTCAGACAAGGAGGCAGAATGTAAAGAGTAAAGTAAAAAGTTTTTTGTAAATAAAAGTACATGCGGAAAGGTGCATGGATGAACACAGAGTCTCTCCTTTGGGAAGTTTAAATCCTTTATAAGGGGGCACTTTCCCAGGTCTTTGTCTTCCCTCAGGCCTATTGCCTTGTTGTCCTCTCCTGGTTAATTTGTCTCAAGGCCCTCCTGTGAGATGTGCATGCACCCCTCAGCCAAGACGGATCTCAAAGTGAAGGCTTCTGAGAGGAGCCAGACTCATTATGACCTGGAATTATCCCCCGAATTTTGAGCCCAAGGAGCCTTTCTGCATATGTGCAGTGTCTCCCTTGCCCCATAAAGGGGGAAGTGGAGATCTCTTAATCTTTCGCTCAAACAGAGTTTTGCCCATCTTTGTCCTCGCCATGACTATTACCTTGATGTGTTTACAAGAGACAGAAACTGGTTATTTACCCTGCGTCTGTTGTTACTTCCATTTTGGAGTACAAACAGGAGACTTACTGTAAATTCCTCACCTGGAGTCCACCTGTCTCTTGTCTCAGTTCAAACAGGAGACTAGTTGTCAGTAGCCAATATCTGAAGGCCACTTCTTTGTGCCCCATGAAATGCAAACAGGAGGCCAGTTATAAATGTCTAATCTGGATCTCATCTATCTTCTACCTCAGTGCTAATAAACTAGATCCAAGCTTTCCAGGAGACAGATCATTTTTGCTTTTATATGTATATCAAACAAATGAGTAGTCCTACCATTTTATTTCTTTGAACTTTTATTCACTTTTTTTGATGAAATATACATTAGACATTTTAAAAGAGGCTTCATGCTGTCAATCACTTAAAAATCCAGTACATTACTTTTTCAAAGACTTTTGTGAGGCAGTCTGCTTGAAATCTGTTTTTACTTTTTAGTAGCATTTTATTTTATTCTATTCTGTGGATCAAGGATGTATTTGGCTCTAAATTAATTCTACTTGAACAGTTGTAATTTTATTTCCACTCTGTCTTGGAGAAGGCTTTTCCTGCTACTTCTCTTCCTGGTTACTGTGTTCCTCTTTAAATACTCTGCCTACAGTGCCCCTTCTGTGTCAAAGTTTCTTCACCTGGGATCCAGCAACAGAATTCAGGGTTTCAGTAAAGTCATATCAGAGCATAAATTATGTCTTTATTTTACTAACTTCTGGCTAAGTGAAATTCAGCAAGATCTTCAATTATGGGTAACAATGAACCACAGAAATTTTGTGCAACTCATCAATAGACTCACAATTATAATCATAGTATCACATTGCAGTTGTTGCCAATATGGTCAAAAATTAGTGTAGCTATTGGACCACACTGCTACATATTGATAGTTAATATTTTTATAATGATGGTGACTTAAAAAATGTTCATAACCTTAAAGTGGAGAGTTATGTTATACTCAGTGGGCATTTTTAGGACTTCAGGCCCCGAGGCAGCATCTCAAGTAACCTTGAGAGAACTGCTCCGAGGAGGCAAGGTGGGGAGGAAGGTTATACAGAAGTTTTGCAACAAAGGCAGGTAGTCTGAATGTCGAAAGGTAATTGGCAAGTAAAGGAAAATCAGATAACCCAAGTTAAAGACTTTCACACTTCTCTATGTATGGGAAGATGCAAGAGTCTGGGTTCCCTGAAATCATTCCGTTGGTATACTCCTCAGCTTTCTTGGGCCAGGATCCTGTGTTTCCTCATCCTGAGTTCTCTCAGGGCTCACCATCTCACCATCGGTTGTGACTACAATCACTGATGACTGTGACATCCTTTGTTTACTGATAAAGGCAGGAAATACTTCATTTCACAAGGAAGGTATATTACTGTGTCATAGTTATTCTTGTCATATTTTGATAGCTTTTCCCAATATAATTAGTTCCCTTTATGATCCTATGTGTGTTATTTTATTCATTTAAAAGCATTATTCTGAGAAGGGAGTCCATAAGCTTCCTAAAACTGCAAAGAGAGTCCATAATTCAAAAACTGTTAAGAGCTTACATTGGTTTCTCTGAAGTTACCATTTTCTATGTAAGCCATAGTTTGAATGTCCTTTACTTATCTTGAAATGCCTATAACTCAACAAACTTGTATTTTCTTCCCAAATTCTATGATCTAATGTATTTTCATATTGTATGTGAAGTAAAAGCATTTTTAGTGCCAGTTAGAAAAATGAATCAGACATTAAATTAACATTTACTGTAAGGAAATCAGACCTGTATAATTATCACAGCCCAATTACCCTCATCTGTAACTTTGCTCTGTTTCCCTTTTCAGCATCAAATAATCAAAACTCTTGTTCTGCTGTGAATGATAAAATATTCTTTTTCCAACTGCTAAATACAGGCATTGACTTTTATCATAAAAATGCTTCTATACCAATTTAATTGATTAAAATATTTATTAAGTGCTTACAATATACTAGACACTATGCAAATAATCTTCACTTTTATTGGTATATTAATGTTTCATGTAACACATGAAGTACTAAATGCAGCTTAATCAAATCACCATAGAATATTTTAAGGTTAGAAAGCACTGTTTAGAAAACAGGTGGATAGAAAATAAAGCACAAACCACCTACTTTTGCATATTTATTTGTCTGAATTGAGTTCCAGAATTAACGAAATTCTGAGTTTCTGTTGGCTTTTGGTAGCTCTGTAGCTAATAGAGAGGCAGCCCCATTTGCAGTGACTGGCTAATTGGAGCAGTTCTCTGTCACTTCTACTGTGAGAGATGATGTCAGATCTTGGAGAAGTGCCTGAACTCAGATGTCAGGTGGATCCAAGTCTGCATCCTGACTCTACTGTTGATACTTCTTAGGTCTGAGACCATGTTAAAAGTTTTTTTGTTTATTTTTTAATAATAGACTTTATTTCTTAGAGCAGCTTTGGGTTCACAGCAGAGTTTCTGCATATACCCTTGTCCCCTCACTCCTTTTTTTTTTTAATTTAAATTTATTTATTTATTTTTTTCTTTACGTTGTCATGTTGGTTTTGCCATACATTGACATGAATCCGCCTGAGACCATGTTAAATTTAAGTCTGAGCTTCCGATTACCTGTCTTGAAAATGAGAATTACAAAATACGACTTGCAAAGTAGATATGGAAGTCAAAAGAGTTATATGGAAAATACCTGCCACAAGTTGTCTGGTACATACTGGTTGCTTAATAAATTTTAATTGTTATTTGTTGTCAAATTTCTGTTCAGATATATCCCTTTTCCAGCAGTGAGTTCAGGAATTATGTCAAATCCTAAACTCAGTTTAACACTTACCATGACCCAGAGGACATAACATACTCAGGGAAGTACAATTTGAAATTATATGCATATGATTTTATATCTACATATATATATATGTAGACACACACCTATAGATATATAATCAGGCCTGTGTATCTACAGGTTCTGCATCTGAGGAGTCAACCAACTGCTGATTGAAAATAGTTTTTAAAAAATTCCAAAAAACAAAATGTGAACTTGCCACACAAAAGTAACTATTTACAGAGTGTTTACATTGTATTTACAGCTATTTATGTAACATTTACATTATTTTAGATACTACAGATAATCTAGAAATGATTTAAAGTATATAGGAGGATGTGTGTAGGTTATTTGCAAATACTTGTTATTATCGTTGTTCATTTGCTAAGTTGTGTCTGACTGTTGGTGACCCCATGAACTGTAGTACACCAGGCTTCCCTGTTCTTCACTATCTCCTAGAGTTTGCTGAAACTCATGTCCATTGAGTTATTAATGTCATCCAACCATATCATCTTCTGTCCTCCCCTTCTTCTCTTGCTCTCTATATTTCCCAGCATCAGAGTCTTTCCCAGTGAATTGGTTTTTCGCATCAGGTGGCTAAGGTATTGGAGCTTCAGCTTCAACATCAGTCGTTCCAATGAATACTCAGGGCTGATTTCCTTTAGGGTTGACTGGTTTGATCTCCTTGCACTGTACCATTTTATATGAGGAACTTGCACATTCTTGAATTTTGTTGTTTGAAGTATTCCTGGAAGCAGTTCCCCAAGGTTAATAGAGGATTACTATACATTAGAAATTATATATATATGTGTGTGTAGATAAGTCTAAGTCCTATATATATATATATACACACACACACACATATATATAGGAATCAAATGGAAAATATCAAATGTAGTAAAAACAGTTGCTGAATGTCATGGTATATATTTATGTCAGTTACAGTGTTGAAAGTGTTTGTTGCTCAGTTGTGTCCAATTCTTTGCAATCCCATGGACTGTAGCCCTTCAGGCTCCTCTGTCCATGGAATCCTCCAGGCAAGAATACTGGAGTGGGTTGCAATTCCCTTCTCCAGGAGATCTTCCCAACCCAGGGATAGAACCTAAGTCTCCTGCATTGCAGGCATATTCTTTATCATGAGTCACCAGGGAAGGCTTGTATGTCAATTATAATTCCAGCACTAAGACAGAAGAGACTTTAATGAAAGTGCAGTTTTCAAATATGCATAGGTTACAGGACCAACACAGACAGATGGTGCACTGAAAGGTTAGCAAACGCGGGGCACCGTTACTACTCGGAACTGAGGAAAGCTGGAAAGCCATCACTAGAAGCTGGAGAGAGCCATGACTATCACTGTAGAAGAACCCCTCCTGATGGGAGTTTACCTCCTTATTAGAGGAGCACAGCCACTCTCCACCACAATGTGGGAGAGAGCCCAGAAAACCCATGTCCTGATCCCTGTCTTCACTAATCCTAAAAACTGATTGGGAGCCACAGAGCACAGGAATCCAGGTATTGGCAGCCTAGTGGAGCAGGATGGGAAAGCATGGAGAGTGGATCTGAACAGTCCAATAGAAATTAATCTGCAAATTTAAGAAGCATTTAGAAATTAAGAGAAGGAGGGAACCATGAGAATTAAAACAGTCACAGGAAGTTGTTCTGACCATGAAAGCTGGGTCCTATAAATAATTCCTACCTTAGACACAAATGTATACATCCAAAGGTACACATGAAATGTGACCTAGTCATCCAGCTGATGAATGATACGATCAGGAGGCCCACTGAGATGATGGTAAGACTCCTTTATGAGGCTGTATCATCAGTCATGGTGAATGTGATATAGTTCCATAAAAGTTCACATTTTAGCCTTGCACATCTTTGGGCAATGTAGAGAGAGCTTCACAGGCAAATTACCCTGTGTGGACCTAGTGAACCAGTGCATCATGGGGAGATAAATATTTCAGCCAACCTCACAGTAGGTCTCAGTCTGTCTTTCCCCCTGTCCTTAAGTGGCCAGGCAGTCTGTTCAAAGAGAAATGCTCTCTGTTGTCCTGGAGCCTGCTGAATCCTCCACTCACTGTTGATGACTCCTATTCATTTGAAACTTTCAGTTGATCTGTTTATGTGTGTGCATGTAGTTGCTCTGTCTTGTCCAAGTCTTTTGTACAGTCCATGGACTGTAGCCTGCCAGGCTCCTCTGTCCTTGCGATTATCCCAGCAGGAATACTGGAGTGGATTGACATTTCCTCCTCCAGGGGATCTCCCTGACCCAGGGATTGAACCCACATCTCCTGCCGTTCTGCATTGCCACTGGGTTCTTCACCCTGAGCCACCTGGGAAGCCCCATTGATCTGTTTACAGAATGCAATTCAGGACTTCCTTTTGTGACAGGGACGCTTTCAACAAGGGATTCCTTTGAGTCTTATTTATATTTTGTTGTGGTAAATAAGGCTGTTTCTATGTTCAGAGACACAGTTTCCAATGCTTGGTCTTATTGTATGCAAGGGGAAATTTCAGACCTTCAACAGTCACTCAGCAAATCATTCATTCACCAGACATTTTCTCAGTGACTGTTTTGTGCCAGGCACTTTGGTAGTTATTAAAGATGCATTAGCTATATCTAAGAGGGCAAATCATTTTCATTTGTTTCAATTCTAGTGGACTGGTAATACTGTTTCTGTATCGTTATCCTGAGATCACTTCTCAGGTCTAACTTGAACTCAGCATCAAAGAGTTCTGTCCCTGATGAGCAGTGTCTTCGACAGGTGTACACACAAGAAAACCAGCACCTTAGTTCACCTGGCCGACCATTGCATCAGTTAGGTCTGGTACCACTTCTTTTAAATGAGAGGCAGTCTTTGTAATAACAGGTGTGTAACACATATACATCAAGTAGGTATTACCTCTCACCCAGAAAATGCTCAAAATCTTTGTTGAACAAATTAATTTAAGAGTTTAAACATTCAAAGGAATTAGCCTTTTTGGGACAATGTGTGGTTCTCACTTTCTCTCTTATTCCTACTACTTTTATATTTTAAAAAGTGGCACTGGAAAATTCCCATATAAATAAGTGAATACCCTTTCTGTGGTTCACATGCCTACGGATTTTCACTAGTGGTATCTGTGAATCTATATATGAATGGTGAGGCTAATGGAGCATATTTTTATATCACTAAGTTTTAAGCTCCAGACCACTTCCAAGTGGAATCCGAGAAAGAATTATACATTGAAAAATAAGGTAACATTTTCTGTCTATGACACTTTACATGCATGTTCATCCTGGCTTCATAGAAAAAGTTGGGAGACATTTATTCTTTAGTGAAAAATAATGAAACTTTACAACTCAGAACAGTTTTAACAATTCCTGAAAGATGTTTCTCAGTACCATTTCTCTTCAGGAGCACCTATCTTGGTGAAATGAATGAAATCATTAGGTGTTACAGTTATTCCAATATCCTGTGAGACAGAGAAACAGTGTATGAATCATTGTAATTGAATCCATTTTCTGTTCCTGTTTAAGATAATTTTATCAAATAGTATCTGGATTTTTTCATATCTTTCTTGCTCCTTCTTTCACCTCCCTTCTTCAAATGTTCTAAGGCATAAAAACATCTCAGTTTTCTTCACTGTTCTATACTTAACCTGGATTGAAGCAAGAGCATATTCATACCTACCATAATGGAGAGTACCTTTGCTAGTTTAATTATTAAATACATAAGTTAGACTAACAGAAGGAAAAAAACATTTAATTTCCTGTATACAACAGACCCAAAGATTTGAGATTTAAGGACAAGTTGGGTAACTGCGGCTTTATACGCCATCCTGTACTTGATGGAATGGAGGTCTGGAGCTTCAAAGTAGAAGAGTGTGACTCATAAGATAAGAAGAAGAGCAGATGTTTGGTGATTAAAAGTTGGCCCTGCCATGCAGTTGGGTCTTTCAGATAAGAAGTTTTCTCTGGTAATAGCTCTCTTTCTGATCCAGCCCCCCTGTCTTTTAGGTAGTTAAAGGAGAGGTAATAAGTTTATTTTGAGTCTGCTGGATCTTGATCAAAATAATCTACATTCCAAAATGGCATATTTTGGGGGTCATGTGTTCTGTTCCCCCTTACTACAATGGTGGAAACACCTACTGATTCACTTTAACTCGTGGATCTCTTCTGCCTTTAGCAAGATAATCAAAATATTCGGCAACTGAAGGAGCCAAAGCAGCAAGTTGATTGAACAGATGCTGGCGCACAGTGCTGGAACTCTGGGCATGAATGCCAGGCATCGTGAATCATGGGAGGGTCCCAGGGGAAAGAAAAAAGTAGATGGGCAAGAAGGGATTTTATTCTTGGTGTCTAGGAGAGAGACTGCAGAGCAGTTCTGAAATATTTTAACATTTGGTACAACCTTACGACCCAGTATCAACCCTTTCTAGTCAGGATCTGTTGGGTCCTGCTGGGAGTCGCAGCTACAGGACAAGGCCTCGCTGTTCTCACTGCTTTTTCTCCTTCCCCACATTTTGTGGTGTGTTATTTTTCCCCCCTTTTATTCTTTTTCTTTTCAAGTTTGGTTAGCTATTATTTTTCTAGTGCTTATTCTAATCCAGGTTGTACACTAATTGCCTCACATACATCATCTCATTTAATCTTGCCAACGGATTTGAAATGTGGTCCCCTCTCTTGCCAAAGAGGAAATGAGTTCTAGAAAGGTTTCTCTTCTCTTTGTGTAACACTTTATTTAATTAAAGTATGGGTGATTTACAATGTTGTGTTAATTTCTCCTGTACAGCAAAGTGATTCAGTTTTATACACACACACACAAATACACACATTCTTGGGTTTCTCTGTGGCTCAGATGGTAAAAAATTTGTCAGCAATGCAGGAGACTTGGTTCAATCCCTGTGTTGGGAAGATCCCTTGAAGAAGGGAATGGCAACCTAGTCCAATATTCTTGCCTAGAGAATTCCATAGAGAGAGGAGCCTGAAAGGCTGCAGTCCATGGGTTTGCAAAAGAGTCAGACACAATTGAGCAACTAACACACACACATACATTCTTTTTAAATATTCTTTTCCATTATGGTTTATTACAGAATATCAAATATAGTTCTCTGTGCTGTATATAGCAGAAACTTGTTTATTTGTTCTATATGTAATAGTTTGCATCTACCATCTGCAAACTTCCAAAACATCCCTCCCCTGCTCTGCTGTCTTATTCAGAAAGGTTTCTAAGATCTTGACTTATCCAAGGACATGCAACTGGTACATGGTAGGCCTAGAATATAAACCTATATTTGGCTGACTAAAAAGTCCACATATTTACAATGATGGTATATCCAGGCATTTTTTATTTTAATTTGAACTTTTAGACTGACATGTTTCCTCTTGAATACGTCCTGTTGCCTTACACCAGGCATCAGGCTGTGTGTATGTATGTGTGTGTGTATGTGTGTATGATATAGACAAACAGATCTAGATAGCTGTATCTGTGTCTCTGTACCTATATCTCTAGAGAAACCCACAAAGGCCTTGAAGGCTCTTGTAGTCCCTGCCTTATACGAAAACATCACTGTTTGGGGGAGAGGACTGTTCTTTTACTTGGGAAAATACCTTAAAGAGTTCTGAGATTACATAGGTAGGCTTCAAGGGCTAGTCTAACTAGGAGAGAATAGAGGAAAAGAACTGAATTATTTTGCATAATAATTTAAACTGACTTGTGGAAGTTCAAGAAAAGTGTAATAGAAGCCCTAAAGCGCCATGAGAAGAGTAGAGACCAGGGAAACAGGCGGAGACTAATGGGGCGGGGGAGATTGAGCAGGGAGATGAAACACCTGAAAGGAGGGAAAGCCGACAGCTTGAATGTGTCCAAGAACACAGTTTAGACTGTGTTTGGCCTTTGGACTCTCCCCCTCCCCCAGCAACATTAATTTCCAGCCATTCAGGGACCACTGGGCACCTGATGTGCTGTGGAGAGAGAAGGAGTACAAGCTGGGGCTGAGCCAAGTGGCCCCAGGCAGTGGGGAGGGAGTGTGTGCGCGCGAAGGTCAATGAGGGTCCATCCGGGAGAAGAAACGAGGGGTTAGAAGTGACAAGAAAGTCTAGGCTACCTTCCCCAGCGACTTTCCCAAGCAAGCAGGATAGAGGCTGACGTCGTGTTGCCTGGATATTAGAGAGATTGACAGTGGAATATGGTAGCATGAATTGGTGTCTTAACTGTTGCTGACACGGCTATGACTCCGAGCTCAAAAGACCTCATGCCAACATCCCTCTGTTTCTTTACCATTAAAGTTGGAATAAGAATAACAGCATCCTCAAAGGCTTATTGTGAAGATTTGATGGTTAACACCAAGGCACTTGGAATAGTGTCTGGCTCTTTCCCAAGTGCATTGTATCACTGTGACCCCACATCACTGGGCTATATGCATATGTTTATTTAACAGAATTTTCAGTGCTTGAAGGAAACCAAGTTGCTTCTCCTCAGATATTTTTCTTAGAACTCCTACTTGTTCTCCCAGGAAGAACACTCTAACAGATATTTCTTTTGCTGTCAACTAGTCTTTATAAACTCCTTTTGCTCTCAACATATTGCATAAATATCTGGGCAAAGGAAGTTGGGTTCCAGTTCCCTTTGATCAGTTTTCTTTAAGGTGCGGTTCTAGGGGCATGAGGGGGGCAACCTGATGTTCTGTCACACTCTACTTTTGTAGTTATTTTCCCAAGGACATTCTCTGGAATGTGTTTCAAGATGGAGTCTCATTTATCTCCCAATCAGCAGTCAGTTAGCTTTTTTTTTTTTTAATCTTTAAAGGATCTCAGCACTTGAGGAAATGAAACTGAATGATTTATTAATGGTCAACATTTACTGGGTGCTTAGGCTTTTCTTATGGGTCAGTGGTGAAAAATCTGCATGCAGTGCAGGAAATGCAGGAGAATTGAGTTCAGTGCCTGGATCCGGAAGATCCCCTGGAGGAGGAAATGGCAAGCCACTCCAGTATTCTTGTCTGGGATATCTCATGGACAGAAGAGCCTGATGGATTATAGTCAATGGACTCCCAAGGAGTCGGTCATGGCCGAGTATACACACACACACACACACACACACATAGACGCATACACATATGAACCAGACACTATTCCAGATGCCTTAGTGTTAACTATCAAATCTTCACAATAACCCTATGAGAATGCTGTTATTCTTATTTCCATTTTAGTGGTAAAGAAACTGAGAGAGGTGTTGGCATGAGGTCTTTTGAGCCAGGGGACAGAGCAGTGTCAGTAGTAGTTGGGATACCAACTCAGGCCATCATATTCCACTCTCAGCCTATAGAGCCTCTTGAGAAGATAGCTTTAGTTTATTGGAAAGAGCACAGTCTGGCCATTTCCACTGTACTGTTGTCAAGTGTTTTTAAGAAAGCTCCTGTGCTGCTTTGTCACAGGGCGGTTAGAAATGAATGTGTTCAAATAAGAGCCTTTGGGAACTGAAGTTGCTGGATGCATGTGGAAATATTACCCAAGAGAATTCAGAGACTGCAAAGGCTCACTCTTTCTTCCCTCTGGTTATCCTAGAACAATTCAAGGCTTCTAAACAGAAATACTGTTTTGGCTAGTGCCGGGGTCCAGCCCCAGCAGGTCCAGGGATCCTGAGGGATGAGTGGTGTTGGCGAAGTACTGAGCTGAGTCAGTGTGGTGATGGAGCAGTCTCTCTCTTTATTGTTGTTGGTCTTATCATTTTATACAATCTTTTATTTTCTATCTTCCATCAGCAACCTTTTCATTGAGCTCATTTCCCGATCTATCATCAGAACATTCCCCTCGCAAAAGTCAGATTTCTGCATATCAGATTTAACAATAGTATGTCTATTATTTTATTGTCTTCAGCATACTTCATTCAATCATAATATGTACATCAATCTAAGCAAGAAAGGTTACATTTTTGTCTTATCAGGTGCAGCTGTGTAGAGGCTTGAGGGAAGGGCTAGATTTGAAACTATTTTTATTCTAGTAACCTCAACCACTACCTGTCTCATTCTGCTCTGAGAACCTTGTCTATAACTATTGTCTCACACCTGCTATTTTCCCTATTACCTATAGGGAAAATAAATGAGGGGTCAACTAAGGCAGGTACAGCTGGTTGTGTTATACCCATACATTCTGTTTCTTATGAGGAAAGGGGACAATGAGACAGTCTAGCAGCACAGCTTTAGCAATAAAACTCTGTTAAACCTTATATAACTACTATAATGAATTCCTATGTCTACACTATCCTAAAGCACTCGATGTCTCCAACTATACTGGCTACAGTTATGAGCATTCCTAAGTCCTATCCCTCCTGGTCTCTTCCAGGAAGGGAGCTTCCACCGTGGAGTGGTCGGAGGAGTGGGAGGTGGAAAGGTGACCCAAGTACAAACTCTCCTGGGGGTGGCCTTGCCATGACCCCCAGAGAACTCTTGGTAAACTCTCCAGTAATGAGTAGGAGGTGTAGTAATCTATTTAAATGTCCCTTTTATTCCTCCTTTGTCCCTGGGAAAGGGGACCCATCTTCCCCAGTCCTCTGGTCGATAAGGTTTGGGGAAATTACCTCAGGACAAATTCTTTCTAACTGGAACTGACCTACTGAGATGAACTAATGTTCTGAGCATGAACAGAACTCCCAAGAAAAATACCAGGAGGATCCTTGCCCCGGGATGCCCCATAAGGAAAGTCCACTTTGCAGTTTCCTTCTTAGTCTCATGACCTTCCAAGCGAGGGGACATCCTGACAGATCCTGGCAGGCTAGATCATGAGATTTTTCAGGAGTCGGGGGTCAAGACCATTCCCAAGAAAAAGAAATGCAAAAAAGCCAAATGGCTGCCTGAGGAAATGGTAGGGACCTAACAAAAGAAGAAGCTGTTAAGAAGAGATGGCAAGAATACACAGAAGAACTATAAAAAAAAGATCTTTATGACACAGATAATAATGGTGTGATCATTCACCTAGAGCCAGACATCCTGGAATGAGAAGTCATTCCTTAGGAAGCATCATTACAAACAAAGCTAGTGGAGGAGATGGAATTCCAGTTGAACTATTTCACATCCTAAAAGATGCTGTGAAAGTGCTGCACTCAATATGCCAGCAAAATCTGGAAAACTCAGCATTGGCCACAGGACTGGAAAAGGTCAGTTTTCATTCCAATCCCAAAGAAAGGCAATGCCAAAGAATGCTCAAACTACTGCACAATTGCACTCATCTCACACGCTAGTAAAGTAATGATCAAAATTCTCCAAGCCAAGCTTCAGCAATATGTGAACCCTGAACTTCCAGATGTTCAAGCTGGTTTTAGAAAAGGCAGAGAAACCAGAGATCAAACTGCCAACATCTGTTGGATCATTGAAAAAGCAAGGGAGTTCCAGAAAAACATCTGCTTTATTGACTATGCCAAAGCCCTTGACTGTGTGGGCCACAACAAACTGTGGAAAATTCTGAAAGAGATGGGAATACCAGACCACCTGATCTGTCTCTTGAGAAATCTATATGCAGGTCAGGAAACAACCGTTAGAACTGGACATGGAACAACAGACTGGTTCCAAATCTGGAAAGGAGTATGTCAAGGCTGTATATTGTCACCCTCCTTATTTAACTTAGATGAGAAATGCTGGACTGGATGAAGCACAAGCTGGAATCAACATTGCCGGGGGAAATATCAATAGCCTCAGATATGCAGATGACACCACCCTATGGCAGAAAGTGAAGAACTAAACAGCCTCTTGATTAAAGTGAAAGAGGAGAGTGAAAAAGTTGACTTAAAACTCACCATTCAGAAAACTAAGATCATGGCATCTGGTCCCATCACTTCATGGGAAATAGATGGGGAAACAGCGACTTTATTTTGGGGGGGCTCAAAAATCACTGCAGATGATGACTGCAGCCATGAAATTAAAAGACGCTTACTCCTTGGGAGAAAAATTATGACCAACCTAGATAACATATTAAAAAGCAGAGACATTACTTTGCCAGCAAAAGTTCATCTAGTCAAGGCTATGGTTTTTCAAGTAGTCATGTATGGATGTGACAGTTGGACTACAAAGAAAGCCGAGTGCTGAAGAATTGATGCTTTTGAACTGTGGTGTTGAAGAAGACTCTTGAGAGTCCCTTGGACAGCAAGGAGATCCAACCAGTCAATCCTAAAGATGAGTCCTAAATATTTATTGGAATGACTGATGATGAAGCTGAAACCCCAGTACTTTGGCCACCTGATGGAAAGAGCTGACTCATTTGAAAAGACTCTGATGGTGGGAAAGATTTACGGTGGAAGGAAAATGGGAGGACAAAAGATGAGATGGTTGAATGGCATCACTGACTCAATGGACATGAGTTTGAGTAAACTCTGGGAGTTGGTGATGGACAGGGAGGCCTGGCGTGCTGTGTTCCATGGGGTCGCAAAGAGTTGGACACGACTGAATGACTGAACTGAACTGAGATATAAGATTCTTAGGCTTTGTCTTTTGTTGAGTAAAAGATGATTTAAAAACTAAGTCAATAATCAAGGTAATAGGAAGGTACTTTTTTGTGAATTTAGTAGGGAGAATGACCTGGAAGGATTCCTGAAGATTATTTAAACACTTAAAAATGTAGACCATGTATGTAAATTGGGAGGTTCCAAATGAATTTTTTTCCTCTGCTCACTGTGAAAAAAAAACATGGCTCTGAAAAATGAAGAAAATTTGGATGAGAAGACTCATTTTAAACTGACTATGTCATCAAATTCAAGTGATTCCCAGAATTATGGTGCTTGTCATCAAGAGGACTTTCACTTATTCAGGAGGTTTGGCGAGAGCCATTTTTTGACATGGGATGGTGTGGTCTAGCTGTGGCTTAAATTAAAGGACCCTGCAGAACCTTGACTTTTTCCATTTTAAGTGAGCTCAGCTGTCAGCTTTATCAGGGGCTTGATCTACTGTAGAACCTATATTACATTCATATGTGCATTTCGAATTACAGAAACAAAAAAATGTAGTCATGGGGAATTGCAGGTTAACGCTGACCTTAGTGATTTATATCAATGGTTTCTGCTCTCTACGTCAATAGTATGCATGCTCTCTGCAAGCTCCATTTATGGTAAACATTTTTTTTTTTGTAAAAGGTGAGACCTATTCCTATTTGCAGTTGAATGTGTTACTTAAATGACCCCTTCCTCCAGTTCATGGCACTGAAACAGTTCCGTTTACTTCAACAATTTATTGCATCTATCTTGTTTGCAGTGTGTCATGGCAGACTGTGATTTAGATTACAGTTTTCAATATAATCTAGTGAGGAAGAAAGATACACATTTAAATAATTCCGATAGTGTGCCTTATAATAATCCTGAAAGCACGTAATAAAGGATTTCAAACTGATCTGTAGACAGGGATGGAATTGGATTAGAAGTGTTGCTCTGAAACAAATACATTTTTACCTGTACTCTTAGACAGTGTATTTTTGTTGTAATTATTGATACACATGGATAGGGGAAGCATGTTCTATACCTTCTTTTCCTTTTCCATTTCTCTGAGCCCTCCTGCTAGGCATCCTATGTGCAAGTGGAATCTCACATAGTCTTACTTTTGAAGAATGTTTTAGAGGACCAACCTTAAAGTAGAGGAGATTAATGCATTTCCTAGTGTTTTGGCTTCCCATAGCCAGACCTACCTCCACTTAGGGCCATCTGTGCCAGGGATAGGAACAGTAGCTCCCCAGGCATATGATAGCAAAGGGCAACAGGCATATTTATGGTAGTGGGACTGCTTCCTGCTTCTTTCTTTGAATAAGCACTCAGCATATGGCAGGACCCTGGCACCCCTCAGGGAATAAGGGAGGAAGCAATTTTACATAACAGATTTCAGCTAGCCATGCTAATGGAGAAGACTTGCTGTGAATTGTTTGAATCCAAAGATGGTTTACAAACAAATTCTCAGTTCATATTGTTTGTACCAATTTTGATTGAAGCTGCTGATTAACAGTACTATGTATTTATACATGTAGTAAAGTAGATTGGTTCAATTAGCAAGTCTCAAGAATATAACTCTGAAAGTTTTATTTAAAGCCACCAAGCAGCTGTGGCAGTCATTTCAAGAACAATTCTTCTAGTCTCATGGCATTTATTTTGGGGTTGAAATTTATTTTTTATTGAGTTTGTAACAGTCACTTTATAGATAGATTCTTAATACCTTTTTTTGTGTGGTGAATGTGTGATTGAAACCTTTCTAGTAATTTTAAAATAATCTCATTTGTTATATTTTAGTGTGAAATTTAGAAAACAATACATCAAGTAATGAATTTTAGGTTGATCTCTTTTCCTTTGGGGTTTCCTTTTCGTTTCCCTCCTCATTCTCACTCTTGACTCCCTCTTTTCTTCTGCTTCCCTCCCGCCTTTTCCCTTCTTTGCTTCTGTTGATAATGGAAGTGATCTTAAAGAGTGAGCGATTATGTCTCAGTAGGTTAGTAAATGATTGAATCATTTATTGTTTTTTGTGAGGATCCACCTTTCAAAAGTCAAACAGATGAATCATCACTCTGAAAAGAAACTCATTAGTTATTTAACATTTTTTCTCTCTTTTCTTGAATGAGCATTACTTGTATGTGTGACTTTTAAATTGTTGAAATATGAGATAGCAGGGGAAAAAAACCAGCTTCTAATTATAGCTCCTTGGGAAAACACATGTGATTTCATCACTAAGCGCTAATTTTTTAAAAATGTTGTTTCACCCATCTCATTTGTTTCTTGAAGCATCACCTTGTAAAAGTCACATCATTAACAGATTCAGTTCAATTCACTCAGTTCAGTTGCTCAGTTGTGTCTGACTCTTTGTGACCCCATGGACGGCAGCATGCCAGGCCTCCCTGTCCATCACCAACTCCCGGAGTTTACTCAAACTGATGTCCATTGAGTTGGTGATGCCATCTAATCATCTCATCCTCTGTTGTCCCCTTCTCCTCCTGCCCTCAATCTTTCCCAGCATCAGGGTCTATTCCAATGAGTCAGTTCTTTGCATCAGGTGGCCAAAGTATTGGCCACCATTAACAGATGAGATATGCTAAACTGAATTGTCTCTGTGTAGATCTGGTAGAGAAACTGATTTCCTGAACTTACGTTTACCTGCCAGTCTTTCTCTCTCTTCTCTTCCTGGGAGGTCATTAAAATTACTTTTGTGAACTTACCTTTTCAGGGTTTTGGATCTTTGCTATAAGGACTTGGTGCTCAGCCTGAGGGATTCTAGGAGCTCCTATTTTTTTCTTTCTTAGCTGATTTACAAGCATGTGTTCATTTCTCCTCCCCACCCCCCATAGTCTTTTCCACTATAGTTTGTCACAGGGTATTGAAAATAGTTTCCTGTGCTATAGAGTAGGATTTGTTTATTCATCCTTTATATCATAGTTTACCTCTGTTAATCCCAAATGGGGCTTCTGCCTTTTGAAAAATCTTAAGTCTAGCCACAGAATCCTTTTATCCAACACCAGATATGTGAATCAAAGTCAGGGTTTGAGTGAGAAGAAACATTCCTAGTTTCTTTTACTGAAAAACAAATCTCTTTTTCTAATACTTTCTATTTTCTGACAACCTAGACATGAGCATGAGTGACAGATGTCTAATAACTGAGAAATCCTGGGATTTCCAGTCCAGCAGTGTTGATACAAGACCCATACGTGATATCTTCTCATTGCTTATTCGTTTGGGGCATCATCATGGGCATGGAGGTCTTTCAAGTGCACATGCAAAAATAAGTTTGCCATGAAAGAAGTTATTATGAAAAAGCATGTTTGCATCACTAGGTGACAGAAATAAAAGGAGTTATTGTGTTCAATATTTTTGATAATGAAATTGTTTATAATATATTATGTGTACTTGGCTTACAAATATGTGAGACATTTTCATTTTGTGTAAAACAGATTGCAGTATTATCCATGGAAGTTAAGTAAGAAGCAACATAAATGGAATTCAAACAGCTTAGCTTATACCTCATAGTGCGGAAGTATGCTGAATATTGTAACCCATTTTTTGATTATCGTATCCCAACAGTGTGAGTCCATGGGCATGTCCAAATATTTATCTTATGTGAATTATGTAACAAAGCCACTCTTAGTCAATGTCTCACAGAATTCCATATTTTTAAGTATATTACAGCAAAATCAAAGATGCTTTTGCATTGAAAGCAAAGTAAAATTGTAGTTTGTTTAATATTTGCATTTGCCAAGCAAAACTGACACATACATATATATCATATACATTACATTACTATATGTCATATTACATACATATATATAGATAATAAATAAGTCCTTTAGTTTGTAAATATGTCTTCATAGGTCAGCTTTAGTCACGAGTCTCAAACTAGTTTCCAATTCCATAGCTAAGGTTGGAATTGGGAAGGAGGTGGGAGGGTGGCTCTGGAAGGGGAACACACATATACCCATGGCAGATTCATATCAATGTATGGCAAAACCAGCATGATAATATAAAGGGAAAAATAAATAAATTAAAAAAAAAGAGCAGGTGGAAATGATGCTACAGTTTCAGATATGGTTGCATCTAGGAGTTCAAACAAAATCATGACAGATTTTTCTCTCTTTTCCTCTTTACCTTATCTTATTCTCCCTTGCTTTTTCTTGCTCTCAACCCTGCATGCTATTGCTTTGCTTTTGGGACTAGTCTTGTTCACCTTACATGCTGTAGGTAAGATGGCTTTTAGTATTCTTAAATTTATCTCGTTCTTTCGTCTTTGTTCTGAAAGGAAAAGTGACACTCTCCTTTCCTATCTATATATTAATATAAAAATAATGGTAGGGATATAATTATCTGATTATTATTATAAATCTACCCCCTTATGGGGGCTTCCAAGGTGGCTCAGTGGGTAAAGAATCTGCCTGCAGTGCAGAAGATGAAAGCAGATGTGAGCTTGATACCTGGGTTGGATAGGTCCTGTAGGAGGGCATGGCAATCCACTCCAGTCTTCTTGCTTAGAGAATCTCATGGATAGAACAGCATGGTGGGCATAGTCCATAGGGTTGGAAAGAGTCAGACATGACTGAAACGACTTGAGTGTGTACTCTCTTATGGCAAATAAAAATTGAGAGAGGATGGTGCATATTTGATTTTTCAGATATATGTCACATGCCCACTCCCACAGGTAGGAAGCAGAATGCTGTTGCTATTTACTACATCCATGAATATTTAAAATAGATCTTCTATCACTTTCTGAGATAAACCATTTGTAAAATTAAAAGGATTTAATCTGTGAGGTTCATAAACCATTTATATGGATAACACACTTACTAAAAGCTGCCTAAGAATTTTATGAAATTGACTCTGGGTTGCTTTGCTAAAGAAAAAGTTTACCCATAGAGTAACATTTTTTGGTAATACTGTCAAAAACAGCAATATAGACATTTAATTTTTTTTATTAACATGCACACTTGGGAATTCTGCTTTCATTTCATTTATCCATTTCATTCAGCAAATACTTATTCCGAATACCTACAGTCAGACTGGAGTCAAAAGTGATCAGAACAAATACAGCTCTTATTCAAATGTCACCTTCTCAACAAAGCATTCCCGCCTCCTCCAGTGACAGACAGAACCGCTCTGTTCTACATTACCTGTCCACTTTCCTTACTTTTTTTTCTCCATAGCAATCACTGCCATCTTCATTTATTCTTATCCATCTCTCTTGATTAGAAATATAAGCTCCCTTAGGTCAAGTGACTCAGACTTCCCTGGTTGCTCAGATGGTAAAGAATCTGCCTGCAGTGTAGGAGACCAGGGTTCAATCCCTGAGTCGGGAAGATCCCTTGAGAAGCAAATGGTAACCCACTCCAGTGTTCTTGTCTGGGAAATCCCATGGACAGAAGAGCCTGGCAGGCTACTGCTCATGGGTCTCAGAGTTGGATACAACTGAGCGACTAACAGGCCAAGTATGTTGATTTATTTGATCATCGGTTGTATCATTATTGTCTAGGACTGTGTCTGGCACAAAGAACAGTAAATGTTGTGTTGAATGAATAGATAAGGTCTTGGATATCATTTCTGTCTCTGTCCCCTCTATGTGGATACTAGGTATGCTAACTATTGTACATGCTAAATTTCTCTAAGAAGCAAAATGAAGAAATCTAACTTCACAGAGGGTGAAGATGGAGATGCTCATTTGGATTAGATGGTCAGTGAGGCCTTGCAGAAGAGATGACATTTGGACCTGAATGATGAGAGGGTGCTGTGTAGGCCAGTATCTGAGAGGAGACCTCACAGTAGAGTGAACAGATATAAAGAGCTCAGAGGTGAGACTGTGTCTGGGATAGTCAAGGGGGCAGCAAGATGGTCAAGGAGACTAGAGTAGGCAGTGGGGAGTTAGAGGAAGACAGGTGAGGTATGCTGGGTTTAGAGCAAGCCCCCTGGTTAAGATGGGATTTTATTCTTAGTAGAGAGAGAAGCAATGTGAGGACTGTTGAGCAGAAAGATGACATGTTATGAGCTACGTTTTTAAAAAGATCATTTAGACTATTGTGTCAGCCAAGAAGGAAAACCAGTTGAAGGTCATTGTAAGGAGGAGGTTTTGGACTAAGTAATAGCAGTGCAGGTGATAAATGTAGATTCTGGACATATTTCAAAGGTTGAGTCAAAGAATAATGGATCAGATACAGAATGATAAAAAGAGGCATTAAACACGGAACTCTGCTCAATGTTATGTGGCAGCCTGAATGGGAGGGGAGTTTGGGGAGAATGGATACATGCATATGTATGACTGAATCCCTTTACTATTACCTGCAACTGTCACAACATTGTTTGTTAATCAGCTATACCCCAATATAAAATAACAAGTTTTTTCAAAAAAAAGAGGCTTTAAGGTTTGATTTGACTTTTTAGTTCAAATGATTGTATCAATTTACCAAAATCTGTTAACCCTTGAAACTAGTGAATTTTGTTAAGTTAAAGCTCATTGTATTGTTACACTTAAAAAATCTTTGAGGAAATAAGTCCTACTTTTGTAATATTTGAAATATGAGAAGCATGACTGCAATGAGCCTGTATAACTATGGAGGGGAGATAATAAATTCTAGGACTTTACAGATGGATTAATTGATGATAACATACTCAGTCTTTAATATCCATGTGTGCCTAACATATGCTATGATTTTGATGTCCTTGAGCAGTTTGTTCTGTGCTGGAAAGTATGGTTGTCTTTTGTAGCACTGAGAATTGTGGAATAAAGTGGGAGTTGGCTAGATGGGAAGAAGATGCAATTTAGAGATTAAGAAGATAAAATGTCAGAATTCTCTATACATAGAATAAATTAATCAGTTCCAAGATAGAGCAAAATAAAAGAATGACTATAGACTGTGATGTTAGCAGAGTCCCAGAGTTGTATCTGTGTCTGTATTCTTATATCTATATAGGGTATGTGTGTGACTTCGTGCACCGGGGACATCCACGTGAGGTTTAGGGTCTAAACTTCCTTTAAGAACAAAAAATTCCACCTGATTATTTTTTGTCAGTAGAAATCTGAGTACATATGGTAGTCTGTTATGTTAAGTGTGGCTGAGATATCCTCATAGAATTCATACTCCATTATTTAAGTTCTCTTTAAGTATATTTAGGTGAGATGAGATAATCACACTCTTTAGCAAACAATAGGAAAAAAGCATTTAGTAACTTACAATTATAGTTACCTGAAATCTGAAACATTTTAAACCCTTCAAAGCTCTTCACCAAGCTATCTCTTGGTATTAAATACATGCACTTCTTTTTGACGATGTTCGATGCAACACCAGTTTGATTCACTTTCTTGAATTCTTTTCGCAAACAAATTCATAACAATTCTCTAGGTACAAAAATAAAGCTCTAGAGATGGCTCTTTTTGAAAATGAAACACTATTCTAAGTAAGAGATTGTTAGTCTAATAGCACATTAAAGGCTAATTGAATAAGGGGAAATGGTCCTTATAGGGACTGCGGGACAGCGGTAACTGAGTTGTATGTCTCTCTGGACTATTCTGCCTGCTTGCCAAAAAAATCATGAAATTTCCTGAACTCTGCCAAATGTGAAAGGGGGGACTGTTTCAGTAACAGTCTGTCAGGTTATGGATGTTTATATAAAGCATGTTACTTACACATATACTTTTTGGTTTTTTACCCTATGTCTGATTAGGTTTCCTTTTCTAAGAGCAGTGTTTTCAAGAATCTCCTTTATGTCTGATGTTGCTTTAGGGTTGTTTTCAAGAAACTAGATAATCCTGTGTAGTCCTGTCTCTACTCCTCAAATCCTGTACAGTTTTATTATAATGTTTGTTTTTCTAAATGTTCAGTACCTTCTAACTACAGTTCTAATAATGCCAAACAACCAGAACATTATAAAAAGATGGCTTAGAATATTCTGATTTTATTTACCAGTTAAAATAATGTCAGGCATATATGTTGCCCTAAAGCAATTATCAGTAGGGTATTCCAAAAATGATTACAGGAAAAAAAATTCTTTGATTCTTGTTTATGGGGAAATTTTTTTTAATTTAATTTAATTTAATTTTTAATTTTTATTTTTTTTATTTTCTTTACATTATTGTGTTGGTTTTGCCATACATTGGCATGAATCTTCCATGGGTACACATGTGTTCCCCTTCCAGAACCCCCCTCCCACCTCCCTCCCGATTCCCTCTCTCTGGGTCATCCGGGTGCACCAGCCCTGAGCATCAAACCTGGGCTGGCAATTGATTTCACATATGATAATCAACATGTTTCAATGCCATTCTCCCATATCATCCCACCCTTGCCCTCTCCCATAGAGTCCAAAAGACTGTTCTATACATCTGCGTTTCTTTTGCTGTCTCACATACAGGCCTATCGTTACCATCTTTCTAAATTCCATATATATGCATTTGTATACTGTATTGTTGTTTTTCCTTCTGGCTTACTTCACTCTGTATAATAGGCTCCAGTTTCATCCACCTCAGTAGAACTGATTCAAATGTATTCTTTTTAATGGCTGAGTATATGGGGAAAATTCTGAAGCTGTATTAAAATTTTACTTAAAAAGAATGTTAATAGCAAAAGTACACACAGTTAGTGATACCAGGTTAACTTGGCTTGAACTTTATTTTTAAAGTGTCACTTTATTGTAAGATATTATTGTGCATTAAAAGTACCATTGCTTCTAAAAGCAAGTTTTAATATAATATTATCACTAACATTTTGAGTTGTGTCCTTCATTGCATACACATAACTTCTACTACTTAAATTCTTCAGAGAGTTAGGGAATGAAATGTAGCAGAAATTAGGTCACTAGAGTTTTAAGTTAAATTCCATTTCTGAGAAATCTGAGACACTTCCATTTTTTTTCTCTTTGTGTTAGTAATCAGTACAGAAAATGACAGGAAAAGTGCTTCTTAGAGTTATCAAAAAATTAAACTTTTTGTCCCAGCCATTTTTCTTCTTTGTTGTACCTCTACACTCCAAATATCCAATTATAGATGTGGCACCATGATAAAACCTGATATAAGATATTAACTAAAATGTTTGTAAAGATAGTCACTCATAACTTTATATCCTGAATGAGAACCCACAGATAAATTTAAGCCTGATTTGAGATTACCCCTCACATGTATATCTAAGTGGTTACTAATGATTATTGTGCATCTAAACATCTGGTGGAATCATACTGCAAGACTGCAAATGACCTCTGCCCCCAGGGACCATCTGTGCTCCATAAATGAATCAAGTGTCTTTGGTGATATACATCAACACATGGTAAATGGCCTCCCTCGGGTGACATCAAAATAGTAAGGAGTGGAGAAGACCATGGCACCCCGCTCCTGTCCTTTCCTCATCGGTTAGCCACTACTCAGCTTCATCAGATTAGGGACACCTGTGAATGCTGATGGATCTGTTAAGACAAAAATCTCATTTTAATGGAAAAGTGCCCAATTTTTCAATGTTGGTAACTGAAATTTTAAAGGGAATTATTTGTGCTAGGAAACCTTGTTGAGAGTATTTGAAGGGAAAATCGAACTAAAGTGTTACGGTAACTAGAAGGGCTTCCCAGGTGACTCAGTGGTAAAGAATCTGCCTGCCAATGTAGGAGGTGGGGGTTCAGTCCCTAGGTTGGAAATATCCCCTGGAATAGGAAATGGCAACCCACTCCAATATTATTGCCTGGAAATCCTGTAGACAGAGTACCTACCCTGGCAGGCTACAGTTCATGGAGTCACAAAGAGCCAGACAAAACTGAGTGACTGAGCACATGGTAACTATGAGGGAGGCAGAGGGAAGAGTGCATGATTGAAGGCAGAGAGTAGTTGAGGACCAGATGGCTAGATGAATGATCACAGTGGCCCATATTGGAGAAGTGAAGATAGATACAGAGAACAAAATCAAGAAGTAAGCTCAAGACCTTTAGGAGATGGAACAAGCAGGACCTAGAAGCCAATAGTGTAGGGATAAAAGCCTGTAGAAGAACTGAAGTTTTAAGATTCTTGGGTCCTAAGAGGAAAGAAAAAAAAAAATCTACCAGGGCTCAGGTGGAATGTGCTTATTTTTATCAGTAATCTGAAATCCAATTATCTGGCTTCCGCAAATGCAGACACCACTCCTGCACACACAGAATAATTATACCATGTATGGGCTCAGTTTTGATTTTCAATCAGAAGATGCATGGATACCATTGCTACATTTGCTTGAAAGGTCAAGGCTTCAGAGGCTTAGAGGCTGGAAAGCAAAGATGAAAATAGAAGCTGAGTGATTTTGTGAAACAGATGGGAAAAAGCAAATGGAGGTCAGTCTACAGTCACTGGGAGGAGAGAAGAATAGAGAAAGTCAGCAGCTAAAAATCTCTCATGGTGACCATGATGCTGGAAAAATAGGAGCGGAAAATACAGCTGTGAATATCCCCCTTCTGAGTTAGCTTGACACTGAAAATTGAACAATTGATGGTTCTTTGAGCTTCCTGTAGCGTGAATGTTCTCTCTGTTGCATAAAGACAAAGTTCGAATCACCTTTGAAATTGTGGAGATATCTGTCATCTCTATTCAGAGATAAAAATAGGAAGATTTTGGCAGGGGGCGAATGTTA
The DNA here is from genome assembly GCA_007570785.1 of Antilocapra americana. Classification (NCBI taxonomy): domain Eukaryota; kingdom Metazoa; phylum Chordata; class Mammalia; order Artiodactyla; family Antilocapridae; genus Antilocapra; species Antilocapra americana. The sequence continues at coordinate 1,201,999 of ML662438.1, forward strand.
GAACAGGGAGTAAAAAGCAACAGTCATGTCAGTTCAACAGTGTTTATTGGGCACTGTCAGGTGCAAGACAAGGCCCTGATGATTCCATATTGATTAAGACATAGTCCAAGCTCTCAAGGCAGATAAACATTTAAATAGCTAATAGCAGTTACACAGAAGAGGCATCGCATTGCCATTTTAGAGACTGAGCTCCAGTGTTCACCATCTCATCCTCTGTGGTCCCCTTCTCCTCCTGCCCTCAATCCTCCCCAACATCAGGGTCTTTTCCAATGAGTCAGCTCTTCGCATCAGGTGGCCAAAATATTGGAGTTTCAGCTTCAACATCAGTCATTCCAATGAACACCCAGGACTGATCTCCTTTAGGATGGACTGGTTGGATCTCCTTGCTGTCCAGGGGACTCTCAAGAGCCAACACCGTAGTTCAAAAGCATCGATTCTTCTGTGCTCAGCTTTCTTTGTAGTCCACCTCCCACATCCATACATGACCACTGGAAAAGCCATAGCCTTGACTAGATGGACCTTTGTTGGCAAAGTAATGTCTCTACTTTTTAATATGCTGTCTAGGTTGGTCATAACTTTCCTTCTAAGGAGTAAGCATCTTTTAATTTCATGGCCAAAATCCCATAAGAAGGGATTTATTAGATCCATCCAGGATAAACCGTGCTTTCATCATTCATGACCTGATGAGCATGTAAGCAGTTGGGATCATAAACCCTGGAAAGACAAGAAGGCCAATAAAGATTTGGGGATGGTGAAGTTAAATATGCCATTGAGGGTAAAAGGGGGCTCCAACCCTGCTCTGTGTATTAAAATGTGGGAAGCAATTTGAAGTTAAACATAAGTATAGATACTGTGGTGAATTCCCTCCCCTCTGCTGTCTTGCCTTTCAGGTTTAAATCCTGTCCCAACTCCTGCATGATACCTTAGCTAATCAAACAGGTTGTTAATTCTTCCACTTCCAAGGCTCTAGAGCACTTGTATCCATTCCTTCCTTGACAGTTACTGTTTTCCCATCTTGCCTTATGGACCTGTGTGTGATTACTAGGATGATGATTGTAGGACTTCCCAGGTGGCTCTGGTGGTAGAGAACCCGCCTGCCAATGCAGGAGATGTAAGAGATATGGGTTTGATCCCTGGGTCGAGAAGATCCCCTGGAGTAGGAAATTGGAAATCTACTCTAGTATTCTTGCCTAGAGAATCCCATGGATAGAGGAGCCTGGTGGGCTATGGATCATAGGGTCACAAAGAGTTGGATACAGCTGAGGGCACAGCATGAAGCGTGAAGCTTTGTGTCCATAGGATCATAAAGAGTCGGATATGGCTAAAGTGACAGCATGAAGCAATGATGATTGTTAAGTGTTCATTCAAACTGAACCATTTTGGAAAGTGAGGCTGGGAGAGGAAGAGTGCTGTTGGTGTTATTAATAATTTCTGAGGGATGGCAGGCGTAAGCGGGGGCTGTCCTCAGCCACCTGACTTGTGGTCACTGGACCTATTTCCCTAACTGTGCTACTAAGGCCTTGCATAGAGCAGGAAAAAGTGACTCCATTAGATACCACTGAAAGAACTAAGGCGATGATTACATGACCCTTTGACTCTTCATTTTCTAGATGAGGTAACTGAGGTCCAGAGAGGTTATGTGACTTGCTAGTTTTATTCCTGTCAAATTTTGTTGGCTTACCAACAAAGACTTATGTTTATTTGTCTCAGGTATTTCTGTATACTTATAGCCTGGTTGATTAATAATGTTGTCTTGCCTCTTTGGACATTTTTTTTTTTGCTTTTTAAATTTTTGTTTTATATGGGGGCATATTGATTAGTTATTAGTTAGTTTCAGGTGTACATCAAAGTGATTCATTAATACATACACATGCATCTATGCTTTTTCAGATTCTTTTCCCATTTAGGTTATTACAGAACACTGAGTAGATGTCCCTGTGCAGTACAGTAGGTCCTTGTTGGTTAGCCATTTCATTTATTTAAAATGGGGTATAATTGCTTTACAATGATGCGTGGGTTTCTCCTGTATAACAGCATGAGTCAGTTATATGTATACATATGTACTCTCCCTTCTGAGCCTCCCTCCCATCCCCTTAACCCCATCCCACTCCTCTGAGTCATCACAGACCCAGCTGTGCTCTTTGTACTTTATAGCAGATTCCCCCTAGTTTCCTGTTGTACACATGTTAGTGAATATATGTTGATGCTACTCTTTCAGGTTGTCTGCCCTACCCTTCCCCTCCCCCACTCATGTCTCCATTTGGTCAGATTTTGATGTAAGCTTTTTCTACCCAGATCTGCAGTGACTGATACTGTGCTGAGCACATTAAGTGTTCCACTAATGCTAAGTGAATTAACAGATGATCAGCGAAACACTGATTCTTGTCAATGTAAAGGGACTTGGGAATATGATTTGTTCTTGGCTCAATCAGCCAGTTAGTGATAAACCAAACTAAAAGTCATTTCTCCTGTGCTGTACTGTCTTTCGTCTCTCAGTTGTGTCTGACTCTTTGTGACCCCATGGACGGTAGCCCAAGAGGCTCCTCTGTCCATGGGGATCCTCCAGGCAAGAATACTTGAGTGGTTGCCATGCCCTCCTCCAGGGGATCTTTTCAATCCAGGGATCGAACCCAGGTCTCCTGCGTTGCAGACAGCTTCGTTACTGTCTGAGCCACCAGTTCTCTTAGGTCTTTTAATTTCCAGGCCAGTATTTTCCCTACTATGTCTTACTGGTTCCAAAGTGACAGGCAGCAACATTTTAGCGACCTAAAACCTAAAGTGACGACATACTGAGTTATAGTTTTTTTTTCTTTTTTTGTAGTTTTCCAAACACTGCCTTATGTTACAGGACCCTCTGCTGGCAAGGCTGGCCAGGCAGCTGAAGTGTTTTACAAATTAGAGGATCAAAAGTCAGAACGTAAAGGCACTTGGAACCAAAACGGTTCAATTTTCTCAAATACAGAGAACCCAAAGAAACTTGTTCAGTCTTAGTACTATTTTTGAAAGATTTCTTTTTCTAATTCAGCAAAGCAAAGCTCTGTTAACAAAGATGTTCTTCAGGAAAGGATTTGGGATTATATGTTAAAAAGCTTTCTCCAAGTTTCTTGTCACCCAAGTTACATATCCTGACTTGCTTTTGCCCTTGTGAGGAATTCTTACAGCAAGAAAATCGTGTTCTTTGTTATTTTAGCTAGAAAGATGAATAGTTTTGAAATCATGTTTTGAGTGGGCTAAGGTAAGAGTATAGGATAAAATGTTCAGAATTCCAGTTAAATATGTAAACAGAAAAAGGAAGAAAAAAAACCTACAAATTGGTTGCATACAGAGCCTGGTTAAAGCAAAAATGCTTCAGGTATGATGCTGAATTACTGATGTGATGTGCTCTCAACAGCCTCCAGAGGGCTAGGTTTCCAGGCAGAATTTCAAGGGGAGCTTGGTCTCTGTGGGGCTGCATGCTCTGTCTACTTAGAGAGTATTTAGCTTGTGGACTGTGCTAAAAATGTTGACCTAAATCAACACAATTAGCAAATCAAGTTTCCAGGTTGTTTTGCTGCTTTGCTCTGCTGAAGCTCCATTGAGACTCTTTCTGATTAAATTAAATTTGAATGAGAAAGTGAGGTGAAGAAGGAAACACTGTCAACTCTTCCAGAATCTTTGGTAGATAGCTGAATAGCTCTGTCCCTGGGTGTGTATGTTGGGGTTGGGGGTTTCATTGAGATTGTGAGTTACTAGATGGAAGGCAGCGATCTTGCTTTGTTCACAATACTTATCTCCTGGAGGGGAACTAGGGCACAAGTTAGAAGGGAACCTAGTAAACATTGGCCAAATAAACCAGTGAGTTACAGTCTGGAACCTTCCTGAGCTGACTCCCTGGGCTTTCTGACCAGTGACCTTACTGGGTTGTAATGGATTGTTTATATGTTTCTCTGTATTTTTTCTTTCTCTTGTTAGTTGAGAATCTCTTTTGCCTCAGGCTTCCCTTGTGCTTCAGCTGGTAAAGAATCTGCCTGCAATTCTTTGGGAGACCTGGGTTTGATCCGTGGGTTGGAAAGCTCCTCTGGAGAAGGGAAAGGCTACCCACTCCAGTATTCTTGCCTGGAGAATTCCATGGACTGTAAAGTCCGTGGGGTCGCAGAGTTAGACACGACTAAGCAACTTTCACTTTCAGTGATGTTTAATGCATACTCATTTGAATAAAAGATTAAGGAATGAGTTCTTGGTAGCATTTCCTCTCTAACTCGTGTAGGTCAGAGGGAAGATGATTATTTATAAAAAGAGCATAATGCTTCTATTTGACCTAAAATACCATCATTGCATACTGAATATAACATAAATATAACCATAATGTAACATGAGTAGTATATAAATAATAAACTATATTATAGATAAAATATGATAGTTCAAATCTTATATATAAAACATGCCATAAATAATGTGTACTTATTATGATATAATATATAGGGAATAGCAAATAATGCTAAATGTAAGAGTAGGTTTTCTTTTGTAAATTTTGGCCTCTTTTTCCCTCAATATACTTTACAAATTTAAAATGACAGACACACAGCCAGGACTTAACTCAGTTAGTTCAGTCTTAAAGCTCTAGATTTAGTCCATTTTGCGTCCATATGGCAAGTTAGTTAAACCTCACCAAGACTCAATTTAACTATCTTTAGAATCTGTAGTAATGTCTACTTTGTGTTTATTATAATAATAACAGCTAATGTTTATTAGGCACTTACTGTGCTCAGTACAGCACCATGAACTCTTTCTTTATTCCACTAACCTTGGGGTGTAGAGACTATTATCTATGTATTATTTTACGTACTCTTACATAAAGACTAAGTAATAGTCTTTACATAGACTCTATGTAACAGAGTTGAACCTGAGACATACAGTGGTCATTTATAAGAAGGATAAAATACTGTGTAAACCACATATTGTCTCATGCTAAAGTTAAAGAAGTCTTATTAGAAACACAGAAGGATTTTTGAGGAGCATGCAAAAGACCTTTTCTTTTTTTAGTTTTCATGGAATGGTATCAGGCATAGACCAGGAAACTCCACATCATCCATTAGAAACAAATAAAAATTACTAGATGCTTGAGAGCAGTTGGTGATGGACAGGGAAGCCTAGCATGCTACAGCCTATGGGGTCGCAAAGAGTTGGACATGACTGAGCAACTGAACTGCGAGGAAAACCAAAGAACCGAGGCGTAAATCCCCCAGACTCTGCACTGGAGATGCATCAAACATTACAGAGTTGGATTCCATGTTGGGGATAGGTCTCAGGAATTGACAGAAGAGGAAGAGGCTGTAGGGTGAAGAGAGAGTCCAACAAAATGTCTGGGGTGTAGAATCCAGTACAGAGTTCTTGAGGGCTTCCCAGGTGGTGCAGTGGTAAAGAACCCGCCTGCCAATGCAGGAGACACAGGAGATGCAGGTTTGATCCCTGGGTCTGGAAGGTCCCCTGGAGGAGGGAATGACAACCCATTCCAATATTCTTGCCTGGATTGGACAGAGGAGCCTGACAGGCCATAGTCTTAGTTCCCTGACCAGGGATCAAGCCCCATCCCCTGCATTAGAAGACAGATTCTTAACCACTGGCTCACTAAGGAAGTCCTGTGTTTGCTAAATTGAAAGAAAATATATTTAGCTAGATTCATCTATTTCCTTCATAGTACTTTATTCCCAGCTGACATTGGAAAAGGCACCAGTTGGTTACACTAAAAAGTAGGCATCTTTGGAACAAAGTATTTCTTAAAGTGGGACTCTATTTCAAAAAGAAAAATAAGGCCATGTCATAAGCTGTAATAATAATCAGTCATCACGGCAGATGAAGCAATCCAAATGTGTAAGTGGTTCTGTTTGTGGCTTTACAGTGGAAACTCAGGACCTGCTGTCATTGACTTTTCCAAAGGCTTTTTCCTTTTACTATACAAAAGTCACTTTAAAACTCACACAGTTACCTACACACCATCAAATCTAGTACATTTACTGAATTGTAAGATTTTTTTTTTAGGTCTAGCCACTTTATATTGAAACTGTTGTAGATGGCATATAGATATGAAATGATTGATTTAAAATCAGAAAGATTATTAAGGCAGAACTGGGATAAGGATTCTGGCATCTGGTTTCCTGATCAGTATTTCCCTTCCCTTTTATTCATATATTCATCTAGCAGGAAAAAAAAAAAAAGCACCTTTCAAGTTTCAAGTTAGCTTTTTGCCTATTCATCTGCTATTCATTTTTCTATTCATTTTCTAGCCCTTTTACAGATATTGTATGTGGCTAGTTTCCCAGCAGTTAGCCCCCTTCAGCATAGAACGGACTATTTTCAGGTCCCCTCCCTCTGTGGGAATGCACTCTGGTGTCTCAGGATCCTGAGTTTAAGTTCTGAGCTCCTCCTTATCCCTCTAGCTGTAATTTGTATGAATTCCTGGTACTTCTGAGCCTTTACAGCACTTTCCCTGTACCTTTTGCTTTGCACCTCTTCCCCTATACTCACTGTTGGGCCTCCTCCTCCCTCTCCTAGCAGAATTTTAGAAAGTCAGCATATTTCACACTCATTTTTATCTTTTTTCCATTTTTTTCTCTAAAGTTAGGTATCACTTCTCCCTTCACTGAAGTAAGCAAGGTGCATGCTCAGTCATGTCTAACTCTTTGCAACCCCATGGACTGTAGCCTGCTAGCTCCTCTGTCCATAGAATTTTCTAGGCAGGAAATGCTGGAGTGGGGTGGCCATGCCCTCCTCCACGGGATCTTCCTGACCTAGGGATCTAATCCCGCACTGGCAGTGTTTTCCTGTGTGTGTGGGGGGCGTGTAATTTTGGTCTACATTAGTCTGCTTTGTGTGACTATAAGCTTCATGATAACGGGGGATTTTGTCTGCATTTTTCACGTATGTGTGTCAGTCAGTTTAGAATCTTGCACAAGTGTTGAGTACCTAGTTATTGAAAGACTATGTAGTGTTTGGGTAAAAAATCATGAGAACCGGAGCCTACTTGACTTGGAATAGATGAACTGAATTGAATGGGACCATCCCCTATTTCAAAATAATATTATCTGGATCAAACTGAAATGAAAAAATATTTTTTTTTTAAAGTTTAAAAGTGAAAAGACTATAGAACTGAAAGTAATTGGCCCCTATAGCAAGACCATGTATCACCCAGATTAGCAGCCAATTAAAATGCTTCTCAAAGATAAATAAAATTGACAAACCGTTAGCCAGACTCATCAAGAAACAAAGGGAGAAGAACCAAATCAACAGAATTAGAAATGAAAACGGAGAGATCACAACAGAAAACACAGAAATACAAAGGATCATAAGAGACTATTATCAGCAACTATATGCAAATAAACTGGACAATTTGGATGAAATGGACAAATTCCTAGAAAAGTACAACTTTCCAAGACTAAACCAGGAAGAGATAGATAATATTAATAGACCCATCACAAGCATGGAAATTGAAACCGTAATCAGAAATCTTCCAAAAAACAAAAGCCCAGGACCAGATGGCTTCACAGCTGAATTCTACCAAAAATTTAGAGAAGAGCTAACACCTATTCTACTCAAACTCTTCCAGAAAATTGCAGACGAAGGTAAACTTCCAAACTCATTCTATGAGGCCTCCATCACCCTAATTCCAAAACCTGGCAAAGATGCCACAAAAAAAGAAAACTACAGGCCAATATCACTGATGAACTTAGACGCAAAAATCCTCAACAAAATTCTAGCAAATAGAATCCAACAACACATCAAAAAGATCATACATCATGATCAAGTAGGCTTTATCCCAGGGATGCAAGGATTCTTCAATATTCATAAATCGATCAATGTAATACACCACATTAACAAATTAAAAAATAAAAATCACATGATTATCTCAATAGATGCAGAGAAAGCCTTTGACAAAATTCAACATCCATTTATGATAAAAACCCTCCAAAAAGCAGGAATAGAAGGAACATACCTCAACATAATAAAAGCTATATATGACAAACCCACAGCAAACATTATCCTCAATGGTGAAAAACTGGAAGCATTCCCCCTGAAATCAGGGACAAGACAAGGGTGCCCACTCTCACCACTACTATTCAACATAGTTTTGGAAGTTTTGGCCACAGCAATCAGAGCAGATAAAGAAATCAAAGGAATACAGATTGGAAAAGAAGAAGTAAAACTCTCTCTGTTTGCTGATGACATGATCCTCTATATTGAAAACCCTAAAGACTCTACGAGAAAATTACTAGAGCTAATCAGTGAATATAGCAAAGTTTCAGGATATAAAATCAACACACAGAAATCCCTGGCATTCCTATACACTAACAGTGAGAAATCAGAAAGGGAAATTAAGGAAACAATTCCATTCACCATCGAAACAAAAAGAATAAAATACTTAGGAGTATTTCTACCTAAAGAATCAAAAGACTTGTATATAGAAAACTATAGAACACTGATGAAAGAAATCAAAGAGGACACAAACCGATGGAGAAATCTGCCGTGTTTATGGATTGGAAGAATCAATATAGTGAAAATGAGTATACTACCTAAACCAATCTATAGATTCAATGCAATTCCTATCAAGCTACCAGAGGTCTTTTTCAAAGAATTAGAACAAATAATTTCTCAATTTGTATGGAAATACAAAAAACCTCAAGCCCAGAGATAAATCCACGCATCTATGGACACCTTATCTTTGACAAAGGAGGCAAGAATATACAATGGAGAAAAGAAAACCTCTTTAACAAGTGGTGCTGGGAAAACTGGACAGCCACTTGTAAAAGAATGAAACTAGATCACTTTCTAACACCATACACAAAGATAAACTCAAAATGGATCAAAGATCTAAGCATAAGACCAGAAACTATAAAACTCCTAGAGGATAACATAGGCAAAACACTTTCTGCTATAATCCAAAGCGGGATACTCCATGACCCACCTCCCAGAATATTGGAAATAAAAACTCAAATAAACAAATGGGACCTAATTAAAATTAAAAGCTTTTGCACAACAA